>CM040996.1:7961243-7984227 GCA_022985145.1 Pangasius djambal | reverse complement strand
AACATAAGTGTCTTTATTGTCCAGGTGGGTGAGGGCCAGATGGAGGGCGGTGGTGATGGCGTCATCTGTTGAGCGGTTGGGGCGGTAAGCGAATTGCAGGGGGTCCAGTGAGGGAGGCAGCAGGGTCTTGATGTGCCTCATGACGAGCCTCTCGAAGCACTTCATGATGATGGGTGTAAGTGCAACGGGACGGTAGTCACTGAACAAGTCGGAACAACGGTGCTGCACAGGGAGTTAGTGGTGTCACCACAGTGCTAAAATTCTGGATGAAGCACCAAAAGAAATTAGCAAAGCCCAAAAAGTATTACACTAGGCAGAGAGATATCAGACACAGCCAGTCCACGACTGCCTTGATCTTGGCCGGGTGCATGCTCAGACAGCACTTGGATATCACAAACCCTAGGAAGGTGACTGACTGAGCATGGAAAAGTGATTTCTCCAATTATACTTAGGGATGATTCTCTAGGAGCACATCAATCGACCGACTGTGGATGAGAATATCATCTATATAGACAAACATGTAGCAGTCAGTGGCATCCCTCGTTGATGTAACCTTGTTGATGTAACACTGAAAGACAACTGGTGCATTCATCAGTCCGAATGACATCACAAGGTACTCATAATTCAATTCAATTTCATTTGTATAGCACTTTTAACAGTGGACATCGTCACAAAGCAGCTTTACAGAAAGACATAAATTCCGAATATAAATTTTAAATTTATTCCTAAGCCAGAGGTGACGGTGGCAAGGAAAAACTCCCTGAGATGATATGAGGAAGAAACCTTGAGAGGAACCAGACTCAAAAGGGAACCCATCCTCATCTGGGTGACAATTGATAGTGCAATTATAAATAGTTCCCTTCTATAACTATATAATACATAGTCAAAAAGTGCAATTGTGTAACTCATTATACAGGAAATTCATTATAGTTTTCACAAGAAGACTATTTTGTTGAAGTTATCAACTGTTCACTTTCCTTGATAATGGCCTGACAGAGATGCTTGTGTTGCCTGACCTTAGTGCAGCTTTTGACACCATTGATCATATTATTCTCCTTGACAGATTAAAAAATATTTTTGGAGTTAAGAGAATGGCCCTCTCCTGGCTCAGGTTTTATTTGACTGATCATTATCAGTATGTAGATTTAAATGGTGACTTCTCTGTGCATACTAAGGTAAAGCTTGGTGTTCCACATGGTTCTGGTTTAGGCCCACTGCTTTTTTCCCCCTATATATGCTACCTCTGGGTAAATGTATTCGTAAACATGGTATTAGCTTTCACTGTTATGCCGATGACACACAGTTGTATCTTTCAGCAAAGCCAGATGACTGACACCAGCTTAATAAAGTTGAGGAATTTGTAAAGTACATTAAACACTGGATGCTTAATAACTTCCTTCTACTTAATTCTGACAAGACAGAAGTACTTGTACTAAGACCACAGGCAGATAGAATTAAGCTTTCTGATTACATAGTAACTCTGGATGGCATTTCAGTTACATGATGTGCAGCAGTGAAAGACCTTGGTGTGATTATTGACTCATTTAAAGCTTATGTTAATAATATTACTAGGATAGCCTTCTTTCATTTCAGAAATGTTGCTAAGAAATGTCACTACATGATGCAGAAAAGTTAGTTCATGCATTTCTTACCTCTATATTGTAATGCCTTGCTGTCTGGATGCTTCAGTAGGTGCATAAAGTTATCTTACTTAAAAAACTTAAACTTAGTGCAGAATGCAGCAGCAAGAGTCCTTACTAGAACCAGAAGATATGATCACATCACCCCTATCTTATTCACACTACACTGGCTCCCAGTAAAATTTTGCATTGATTATAATATACTACTATTGACCTATAAAGCAATTAATGGTCTTGACAAAATACCTGAGCAAACTTCTGGTCTTTTATGATTCGCCATGACTACTTTGATCATAATGTGCAGGCTCTTTGTTAGTACCTTGAATAATGAAAGCTACAGCAGGGGGCAGAGCTTTCTCTTACATAGCCCCACATTTATGGAACAGCCTTCCCATTAGTGTTTGGGTCTCAGACACAGTCACAGTGTTTAAGTCCAGGCTGAAAACATATTTGAAAATATATTTGTTTTAATTAAAGGCACAAAACTGGTGGGTTCATAGGCATGGTGCTTTGGTAAACTGGGATGATTGGATGTAAAACATCATGCGTTCACTCAGGTTTGTTGAAGGTGGAGTGACTGGCCGCTTTATGTCCCGGGGCGCCCTCATATCCGTGTTACCTTCTGGCTCCCTTTTAGTTATGCTGTAGCTAATTTTGCCAGGGTCCCAGGTTGCACGCTGCTCATAATCTACATTTTCTTAAACCATTACATGACAAGAGCATACCTAATAATCTGTTTTTCATCCCCCTCCTTCTCTCTCTCTCTCACACACTTTTCAGCTACACATGCTACACCTGAATTACCAGTAATCCTGACTCCTCCTGCTCTCCGGACCTGCATGATCCATCATGAGGTCCTATTTCTGTTTGGAGTTTTAGTCATCTGATAATCATTCGCTGCTGCTAAAGATGGCCCCACAGGGATAGCTTAAGATCACCATGAGATTACTGTGGATGGTACAAAACAGAAACTATAAAGATGGCTGGCTGTGGATGTTCTTCCTTGGATAATCTTAGGACTACAACAGTTTGCACTCAAGTCTCCATCACTGAACAGTTAATAACTTCAGTTTGATACAATAGACTTTAAGTAAAAACTATAATGAATTCAGAAATGACTCTGATACTCATACTCATAAATCGTTCATAAGCTCATAGGTTCCTGTTAACACAACTGCACTTTTGGACTATGGAGTATACAATTATAGAAGAAAAAATATTTATAATTACACTATCAGGTGTCACCCAGATGAGGATGCGTTCCCTTTGGAGTCTGGTCCCTCTTAAAGTTTTTTCCTCTTGTCATCTTAGGGAGTTTTTCCTTGCCACCAACTATGGCAATGAATAGTCTGTCTGATAAACAGATGAAACTTCATGCTCTTCTTCTATAAAGAGCTTGGAGTTTATACACATGCCTCATTTATAAAGATGTGAAGGTGGAATAATGTAAATGTCCACCATAAGTAAAAAGTGTGAACTGTCACAGAACAGCACCCTGATCAACAGTAGCTCTGAAAGGTCATTGAATTCTGGCAAATATTCAGAGCTAATTTATAGACATAAGAAATGTGTGCACTCTTGCAAGGTGGTGGCTACTTCAGGGTCTGGGGGAGAATGTGGGATTTCCTCAGATACAGCTCATGAGACCTGGACACATGTACACACAAGTTATGGCCCTGAATTCAGACAAATGGCAGAAACACAGCACTGATGAGAGTCTGTTGCAGCTCTCCTGTACATTCACAGTGACACCTTGGCAACACCTTAATCACATATCCACATGGTCATCACATACACTACATGTCCAGAAGTATGTGGACACCTGATCATCACACCCATATGTGGGCCTCCCCCAAACTGTTGAAGCATATAATTGTTTAGGATGTCTTTGTATGATGTAGCATTAAGATTTCCCTTCACTGGAACTAGGGGACCAAAACCTGTCCCAGAATGACAATGCCCCTGTGCACAAAGTGAG
Source organism: Pangasius djambal (assembly GCA_022985145.1). NCBI lineage: Eukaryota > Metazoa > Chordata > Actinopteri > Siluriformes > Pangasiidae > Pangasius > Pangasius djambal. The sequence continues at coordinate 7,980,609 of CM040996.1, read as the reverse complement.
GTCCATAGAGACATGGTGTGCCAAGGGTGGAGTGAAAGAACTCCATTTGCCTTGCATGCTGACTGTGCTCCAGGCCATCTCACCCAACATCAGTTCCTGACCTCACTAACTCGTGGCTGAATCCCCACAGCCACCTTCCAAAATTTAGCGGAAAGCCTTCTCAGCAGAGGTGAGGTATATAACAGGTAAGTGATACTAAATCTAGGATGGGATGTCCACGCACATTATGGGTGTGACTGGGCAGGTGTCTACATACTTTTGGTCATAAAGTGTACATACTGACAGTCACCCATACAGAAATTTGAATGGTGTGTGTGTGTGTGTCTCACCTGCTGCCATGCTTTCAGTGCTGTGTTCAAAGTATGTATAATATGCTGCCCCACTGTAATCAACATGGGCTCCAAGAAAACACTGAAATGGAGCATCAGCTGTGTTTGCTGGGAGTGTGTGTATTTTTTAGTGGCATGGCCCCGTAGGCTAAATGGTTGTAGGAGAGGCAATAGGGTGAGGTTCCTGTAGTCCACCAAGTGGCAGTGCAGTGTGGAGTACAAGTGCAGCTCCTGCCCCAGGTGAGCTCCCTTACTCCACTCTCGCACAAATGCCTTTGGCTCGTGCAGAGACACCACTGCATACTCTTGAACAAATGGCAGCTTCCTGTCTTGGAGGAAGGGACGGAGCCGCTGGGATGGAGCTAAGGAGAAAAAAAAAACAATTAGGAAATATAGTTGCAAGCAGCGTTGGGCCCAAGCACCATGGGCACAGCAGTGTCTGTTTCAGCAGTATGTTTTAGCATACCTATGTTATAATGTCACATCATTGAACATGATGTGATCTGAACATGAAATCTGATCCAGATTTCAACATTTCCTTTCAGTTGAATATAATGGACATATTGACATCATTCTGACTCTTTGTGCTATGACTCTTTCCTACACTCTAAAAGACACGTTAAAATGGTTTGTTTATTAACATCACAGGAATACAGGAATTATAGCCATTTATAGTCCTTCCATTTTCACTGGCTGAAAAGTAATTGGACAAACTAACAATTATAAATACAAAGATTATTTTAATCTGAGAAAAAGTATAGCTCTATACGCTTCAGAATTCATTCTGCTACTTCTATTAGCAGTCACATCATCAAAAAACACCAGTAACCCAAGTCCACTGGCAGCCATACATGCCCATGCCATAACACTGCTCAACAATGTTTGACAGGTGATGTGGTATGCTTCGGAACATGAGCCCTTCCTTTCCTCTTACATACTCTTCTCTTCCAAACATTCTGGTACAAGTAAATCTTGCATCAGAACTGATCAGGCTTTTTTTTTTTTTTTTTTTTTTTTTAAAAAGAGTTTTTTTTTTAGCAAGTCTAATTTAGTCTTTCTGTTCTTTAGTGTTACCAGTGGTTTGCATCTTGAGGTAAACCATCTGTATTTACATTCATGAAGGCGTCTCTTGATTGTAGACTTTGCTCTTGACTTGGCTAGATATTGTGAAGGGTTTTTTCTTCACCAAGGTAAGAATTCTGTGATCATCCACTTTATTTGTCTTCAGTGGTCTTCCAGGTCTTTGGGTGTTGCTGAGTTCACCACTGCATTCCTTCTTTTTGGTGATTTGGCCACTCCTAAAGTTTCTGCTATTTCTCTGATAGGTCTGTTTGGTTTTTTTCAGCCTAATGATGGCTTCCTTCACTTGTACTGACACCTCTTTGGACCGCATATTGAGAGTTCGCATGAATAGCTGTCAAATGCAAATTCAATGCTTGGAATCAACTCCAGACCTTTTATCTCCTTATTTTGTCATGAAATAATGAGGAAACAGGCTACACCATGAAAATGCGTTTCAGTCAATTGTCCATTTACTTTTGAAAATGAAGGGACTCTGGAAAAAACGGCTGTAATTCCTTACACGGTTACTGCAATATTTTTGTTAAATCCCTTGAATTAAAGCTGAAAGTCTACACTTCAATCACATTTTGATTACTTCATTTCCAAATTCCAAATACTTCCAAATACTTCTGGACCTGACTGTATTGTCAAATAAATTAGACACATGAAATGGGCTATATTTTGCTCTAAGTTAAGCCATCCTGGAGGCCCTAATCTCCGAATCAGGTAAAGTTTGGAAGTGAGGAAATCCAGCTGGACTGGATGCATGCATCATGCACAAAGGAAGAAGACAGTTAAATCACACCACAGAACTTTGACAGTTGATGCAGGTTTCCTAGTAGACCATGTGTTCAGTGAGGAGTGCCAGGTGAGTGTGGGTGTTACCTGTGCCGAGCTGTTCCAGGTGATGGCACAGCCGCAGCTCCAGGTGGGCCAGTTTCAGGGACACACCGAGTGATGGCACAAGCCATGGTGCAAAACAGGAGTCGACTTGCATACACGCTGCCAGTGCAGTAGGAGATACCAACTGCTCACAGGGCAACTGGGAACCTGACTCGCTTTCTGAACTAAACAGAGACAGAAACATTGTATATATAGTAATGTCACAGCAGTGTACATCAATAATAGTGAATGTAGTAAAAATTAGTATTAAGAGAAACAGGACATTATGGAAAAAATTCCTTCATCAGTTGTGCAAGTTAAGTGTTTTTGAGGCTGTAAGAATTGAAGCCAGTTGATATTTGAATTGAATGATAATGTGATAGTTATTGTCAAAACATGACATTCATTCCATAGGGTTTCAAAGTTCTGAGAGTGTAGAGGAGCTCTTTCTCTTTGAGCTTTTAAAGAGTTCCCTTGAAACCAGTTCCCTGAACCCGTGCTTTCCCTCCCCCTTCCTCTCCCCGTGTCTGTCTCCTCTCTTGCCCAGGTGGGTGAGTCTGGGGCCGCAGGTGTGGGAGTACGGCCTGGGCCGGTGTGCTGGCATTCCCAGGACCACCGCCACGTGATGGAGATGGGGGCATTGGTCCGGAACCCCAGACGAACCGCAGGCTGCCCCCGATCGAGCCGGGTTGTACCACATACCGGTGAGTGCTCAAGAGGGTACATACCACGCATTGGTGGATTCGGGCTGTAACCAGACATCAATTCACCAATGCTTGGTTCACGGTGAGGCATTGGGAAAGGCACATTTGGTGAAGATGAGGAATGTGCACGGGGATGTTCATGAATATCCGCTAGTACAGGTCATTATTCAATTCCGGGGACAAACTATAGGGTAGAGGAGGCAGACAGTCCTCGCTTCACCCATCCACTATTCCTGGGGACAAATTTGCTGGGGTTTTGAGCGTTAGCGAGAGAAATGTTTGTGGATGGGTCCTGCAGTAGTGAAAAACAGTGTGGGATGTGCACAGCATTGGCTGGGGAGGCGGTATTGGGGCCATCAAAGTCAGCTCCAAGTCAGGGGGACATCAGGAGCATGGGTGCTCCGCTCCTCCCCTCTTGGCAGAGATTTCCCTCAGGGATTTCCCCTAGGAGCAGTCATGCGAAAGAGATCCTGACCGATCAGGATTTTAGGTCAAGAACACTATGCAAGCTTTACGAGTTGTTGGGGATTAAATCGATTCTAACCAGCGTTTATTACCCGCTAACGAATGGGCTGGTGGAACGATTCAATCGAATGTTGAAAAACATTATTCATAAGTTCGTTTACGACGATGTGCGAAATTGGGATAAGTGGCTAGAGCCCCTGTTACTTGCAGTGTGAGAGGTCCAGCAAGCCTCAACAGGGTTTTCCCCGTTCGAGTTATTGTATGGGCGGAAGTCTTGCGGTGTGCGCAACGTCATTCTGGAAAACTGGGAGGAGGGACCTCCTAACAGTAAAAAATAAATTCAGCACATTCTTGACCTGAGAGCAAAACTCCACACCTGAGTTTGAGCCTGAGTAAGGCGGCGGGGGTATGTGGAAGCGGGGGCATGCCCAAGCGCCAGTTTGTGAATGGAGGGTGGAGCCGGAAAAGGTGAGTGGTAAGGAATGCACACCTGCAGGGAGTTCTACTAATGAGTGTTCTGTGTTGCAGTGAGCTGGGGCGAGGATAAAAAGGAGAGAAACAAGCACCTTTGAGAGAGCTAACCAGCACAGAGCCACGTGCGTGCATACTGAAAGCGAAAGTAAAAATTGGAGAATAAATTGCCTCTGAGTTGTTCCCAAGCCTGCCTCCTGCTTCCTCATTTCCCCCCGAACTTGTGAAGTTTGTTACACCATACTTCCAACTGACCATTTAGGGATTACAACTGAGAGTCACAAAACTGATTGACAAAGCTGTATAGGATGAATGGTTTTATTCATCTACTGTGTTATGGTTGGCAATTTATTTTTATTACTTTTTTTTATTTTAGCTAACATGTAGGTCAAGTCTGAGTACCTATTTGGAGTCCCAATCTCTGACCTATACATATTTTAATTTAGGATATGGACTTGAGAAGGATGCTGACTGTTACCTTCCCCATCAAATCTCTGAAGATTTATAATGATTTTTTTGTGTTCTTGTTATGCCACCCTTCAGTAGATGATGTTCATAAACTGGTGTATTACTTCAGTGTGTCCCACTGACTTGACGTTCCAATAATCATAAATCACAAGATGGCCTGCAACTGAATTCTCCAATCTGAAAAAGTTTTTTGTAAGCATGAACTCAGAGTGCATACAAACACCCCCCCCCCCCCACCCCCCACAAGTACACTGTCCATACCATATACCTTCAAACATATAACAGGAAAGGATTACCATACGCACCTCTCATCTGCACCGTCTGCTGTATTGTTAACCACAACTCTCCAGAGATCAGAGGGTACAAGGTCACTCTGATGTGTGTGGAAATTTAGCGGGGGCATTTTGAGCTCACACACATTGCTTTCAGACAGGCTGAACTCTTGGTATGGCACAAAGGCTCTCCTCAGTTCGTCCCAGAACTCTAGACTACATGGTACCTGTAAAAAGAAAGAGTTTGAGATGGTTAAACACACACTCAATATTCACAGATTGAGAATACTGACTTATTACAACTATGCAGTATGTAATAATACTACGTATATCATATGAGAGCAGCAAGAGTAGGGTTTGTATATTGTGAAGTGACTTGTGGCCAAGTATGGTGACCCATACTCGGAATTTGTGCTCTGCATTTAACCCATCCAAGTGCACACACACAGTAGTGAACACACACACCCGTAGCAGTGGGCAGCCATTTTAGGGGAGCAGTTTGGGGATCGGTGCCTTGCTCAAGGGTCTCACCTCAGTCATGGTATTGAGGGTGGCAGAGAGCCACCCTCATTTACTCCCCCCACCTACAATCCCTGCCGGACCCGAGACTCGAACCCACGACCTTCGGGTTCACCTTCGGGTTACAAGTCCGACTCTCGAACCATTAGGCCACGACTGCCCCGTGTGCTGCTATTTCTAAGGATTTTTAGAAATCTAAAACTATTTTCTGACTTGAGTAAGTTTCTAAAAGTAACTTGTCCTCCAAAGCATATGACAGACTCCTTTCATCTCCTTTCATCCCTTCAGGTTATTTTGTATTTTTTGGAGCCATTCGGAATTCCATGGCTACTATCTTAAGTTGGATTCACTTGACAGATCGCTGACTGATCACCCCTCCTAGTAGCACAAGTGTGGTGGTCATTTCTGAACACCTTTATAGTTAGTCCTAAGGTGGAGGCAGTGTTCCACATCATTCCTAACCAGCGCTGACCCAGTTGGAACTTTGCGAGAAGGTTCCAGGGAACAACAGCCATATGACAATGTTTGCTATAAATACCCTTACGTCATGTGTTCTGGGCATGCTTATGCATGCACATAAGAAGGTTTTCTGGTGAATCCTGAGAACCGTTACCTGGTGTATCATTATTCATAGAACCACAGTTACACATACAATTAGTGCATTTGTGTATGGGCTATACGATTTTTGTTTAGAGTTGCCCAGAGGAAAGTAGGTCTGATAACCAAAGAAAAAAAATTCCTAACGACTTGTGGAAAACAAAAATTTTCATTTGGTATGAAGGTTTAAATGGAATGTATGTATGTTTAAATGGAATGCACTTCAAGATGGTGTGACACACTTAAATGCTGTAACTAAAGACAAAGACAGAGTCAACTTTATTATCATTCTACATATTGCACACTGAGAGGAGATGGTGATATTACACGCATGAAAATCCTGCTGCCTGCTGCACTACATGCATAAGTTGAGGCATTATCTGATTAACTGTGGAACGATTTTTACAACACACATTATCGAGTGGATGAAGACTGTAGCCAGATATCAATTGTCAAATATCTTATACATGTGATGCAAAAGGAGACCACAGCTCAACTTGCTGACTTCTTTTAGTTGAGGGGCAAAGACAATTGCTTCACAAATCTTGTTAGAAAGGATCATTTTATGGCTACACAGAGTTATTCTCTCCCTGGGAAATATGTTATTTCCTTTAGTCTGTATTAAGGCACTTAACTAGCTAATAATACATACATTCTCCTCTGAAAGTAGGCCAATTCTATTGTTTTTGCTATACACTGAAGACACTTGTGTTTGAAATCAAAAGATGAATATGAAAAGATCGTTCAGATTTTCTGCTTTCATTTCCTGATGTCTGATGTCATACATCTACATGCGTTAAACAACTTAGAACATCGTACCTTTGGTGGCAGACCACCCAATTTTTTTGGTGAGCAAAAGTAGTGGAACAGATATTATTAACATAAATTAAATATGTAATATTTGGTTGCATATCCCTTGCTTGCAAAAACTGCATCAAGCTGGCAACCCACTGACGACATCAAACTGCGTTCACCTTTTGAGATGCTTTTATGGGCTGTAGCTTCTTGTACTGCAGCTTCTTTCAATTGTTGTTTGTTTTGGGGGGTTTCTCCTTTCTGACTCCTCTTCAGAAGGTGAAATGCATGCTCCGTGGGGTTAAGGTCTGGCGACTGAAACCTTCCAGTTTCTTCCCCTGATGAAATGCTCTGTTGTGTTAGCAGTGATTAGCATAATGAAGTTCTTCCCAATTAGATTGGATGCATTTCTCTGTAAATTGGCAGACGCAATGTTTCTGTAGACTTCTGAATTCATTCTGCGGCTACCATCATGAGTTACATCATCAGTAATGATTAGTGAGCCTTTTCCAGAAGCAGCCATGCAAGCTCAAGCCATGACACTGCCTCCACTGTGCTTGACTGATCAGCTTGCATGTTTTGGATCATGAGCAGATCCGTTCTTTCTCTACACTTTGGAATTTCCATCACTTTGATAGAGGTTAATCTTGGTTCTAGGACTTTTGTGGTTCATTTCTGTATTTCTTTGCAAATTCCAACTGGTATCTCAATTTTTACTGCTGATGAGTGGTTTGCATCTTGTAGTATGGCCTCTATAATTCTGCTCTTGAAGTCTTCTTCAAATAGTGGATTGTGATACCTTCACCCCACCTGTGGAGGTTGTTGGTAAGGTCACTGTGGTTTTGAGTTTTTCTTCAGCGTTCTCACAATGTTTCTGTCATCAACTGCTGTTGTTTTCCTTGGCCCACCTGTTCAATGTATGGTTGTTAGTACACCATTGGATTCTTTCTTTTTCAGCACACTGTTATATAGACTATTTCCAATGCTTGTGCAATGGCTCAGATCAATTTTCTCTCTTTTCTCAGCTTTAATATGGCTGCTTTACTCCCACAGGCAGCTCTCTGGTCTTCTTATCCTTTTTAACAGATGCAGTGTTCACAGGCAAAAGCCAAGGCGTAAACCAAGAGTAGACATTAAGAGCTATTAACTGTTTAAGCAATCAGAGCTGGCCATGCTGTTCCAATACTTTCGGAGGAGACTGTGTGTGTGTGTGTGTATATATGCACGCACACACACACACACACACACACACATTATATATATATATATATATATATATACATATAGTGTAGACTTTCAGCTTTATTTTAAGAGGTTCCACAAAAATATGGCCATTTACCATTTAGGAATTACAGCCATTTTAAACAAAGTTTCTCCATTTTCAGGGGCTCAAAGGTATTTGGACAAAGTGATATGATTGTAAATATAACCATAATTTTAATACTTGGATGAAAATCCTTTAGAGTCAATGACTGCCTGAAGTCTGGATCCCATGTTCTCAAAACTCAAATTCTGAGTTTCCTCCCTGGAGATGCTTTGCCAGGCCTTCACTGCAGCCACCTTCAGTTGCTGCTTGTTTGTGGGTCTTTCTGCCTTCAGTCTTGTCTTCAGTAACTAAAAAGCATGCTCTGTTGGGTTGAGATCAGGCAACTGACTTGGCCATTAAAGAATATTCCATTTCTTTGCCTTCAAAAAGTCTTGAGTTGCTTTCGCAGTATGTTTAAGGTCATTATCTACCTGCACTGCGAAGCGGCTTCCTATCAGTTTTGTAGCATTTGGCTGAATGCGAGCAGAGAGTATAGCCCTATACACCTCAGAATTCATCTTGCTACTTCTGTCAGCAGTCACATCATCAATAAACACCAGTGAGCCCGTTCCATTGGCAGCCATACATGCCCATGCCATAACACTACCTCCACACATGATGTGGTATACTTTGAATCATGAGCTGTTCCTTTCTTTCACCCAACTGTTGATTTGGCCACACCTTTTTGTTGTCTGTCTTATAGATTTATGTTGTTTTTCAGCCTAATGATGGCCTCCTTCACTTGCATTGAGATCTCCATGGACTTCATATTGGTAGCTCCAGTTGAACTGCTGCCAAATGCCAATTCAATACCTGATATCAACTCCAGACCTTTTATTTGATTCTTTTTTTTTTTTTAAACAAAAGTAATGTTTGGAAATATTAAACATTTTTGTACTCAATTTATAATGTAGAACTCACAAAATAATGTGGCGCCTAGAACATTTGCACTGTACTCTATAAGAAGAATAACATATGCAATAAGTATATATTGATCCCAAACATACATGAGTATTGTACAGCTTTAATTAAATATAAAAAACAGCTTTATAAAACAGTTTCAGTATTGGCACCCTTACAATTAATATTTTGTGAGGTTGTACAGGTTCCTTTGAAACTAGTGGATGCCGTATTTTAATGTTATCACGAGAGCCCATAACACATCTTGATAGCACACTTTGCCAGACGATAACACAAGCGGAGACATTCCAGCACAATGGGACAGAATAATGGGCTTAAAGCAAGGAGAGGAACCTTTTGAATAATTTGCTGAGCACCTCTGGGTAACCTTTAGGGAGTTATCTGGCTTTGCTGAACCAACTAAAGACCATCAGATTCTGCTGGAGTACCTTAAAAACAATGCAGGTCCACATTTGCAACAGGCACTGCATTTTGGTGCAAATCCACTTGCAAACAGGTTCAATTCTATAGTTAGTTGGGCATCCGAAATATAAAGGTGCATTAGACAGGATAAACACCATATCAGCATCAGTTCAATGGGTAGTTGATAAGAAGACAGAATTTAAAGCCAGAAAAATGTGTTTAAACCAACATACGCAATCCCAGTCACATATTAAACTATGCAAATTCTGTTCCTTCTGACACAAAATTGGGCATGCAGTCCAGAAATGCTGGTCTTTAGGAAATGGACATCCACCACCTTATTTTCTTCAGCACAAAAATGTACATTCAGATCATGCAGCTCATATAAATGTGCCTGTGCAAAAAACACTGTGAGCGTACAGCTCTATTCATTGAAGTGCCAACACTTTTAGGGCTTTTAGCTGTCTCCCAATATTAAACACTGCTTCTGTTGATGCCTTGGTTAATGACCTTTTGCATGTTATGCACTTCTGTCCTGACAAAGATTTCTGAGATGTCTAAATAGTAATCCGTTGTAACAGGCCGGTTTATGAAATTCTTTGACATCTGAACTACATTGTTAAATGCTTTTGTTTTAACAAGCTTACACTGTTAAAATTACAGTTTCTTACATCAAATTAATAAAAATGCATTACCATCACACGTCCTATGCCCGTGACTCTATCCATTGATTCTTTTTGATTCAAGTTCTCTTTGTTTACTTTCTGTATATTGTGTAGCCTATTTGCATTTTGTACAATAAACCCATTCATTACTTTCTAGAGAGTCGGACTTGTAACCTGAAGGTCGTGGGTTCAAGTCTCAGGACCGGCAGGGATTGTAGGTGGGGGGGAGTGAATGACCAGCGCTCTCTACCACCCTCAACACTACGACTGTGGTGAGACCCTTGAGCAAGGCACCGAACCCCCAACTGCTCCCCGGGCGCCGCAGCAAAAAAGGTTGTCCACTGCTCCGGGTGTGTGTTCACGGTGTGTGTGTGTGTGTGTGTGTGTGTGTGTGTATGTGCGCACTTCGATGGGTTAAATGCAGAGCACAAATTCCGAGTATGGGTCACCATACTTGGCCACACGTCACTTCACTTTCACCTTCATTTTCTTCTGTACGACACTATGTTACATTAAGAGTGCATGACTTGAATGATTTGTATGATTATATGAAACAGTGTCCTAGCTACACATTTGGAAGCAACCTCTGACAAGCTAAGATAAAAGGCTAATACTTGCCAATTTAAAGTAAATAGGAAAGCCGTAGGCTTACATGTCAATAGAAACCTCTGAGCTAACAGGCCTTGGCGCATCCAAGTCCGACACAACAGTTCTCACCTGTAGCACGTCCCCCAGGTCGGCAGTGCTGATTTCTGGGTCTTCAGTTGTGTTGAAAGGCACAGGGGTAATGCGTACAAAGGTGAGAATTCTAGGTTCAGGATACCTCCACATCATCACACCAGGACTGTCCTCTGTCTCATTATAGAACATTACCTCATGCACCCCTGGCAGCTTCTGAGAATCTATGAGGAATGAGGACCAAGAGACACCAGTCTGAGTTAACATAAAAATAACTCATTCACTCAGACTACAAATCAGACAGTAATTGCATTATAATGCTTTACAGTGCCTTGACCCAAGTTATTTGTACTACTCTGATCAAATGGGTGCCTGAACCTGTTTCTCTACACACATACAGACTGGTATAAATTTGACACTACCCCTCTCTTTTTCTGGCTATAGATAAGAACCGCATACCTGCGCCCTGGATGTATCGAAAGATGCCAGTACGCAGGTCATCTGAGGAAAGTTCAGTGTGGTGGGAGTGTGAGCTAAGAGAGAGTGACAGATGAGAGGGGATGGGAATTTCTTTGTCTTCCTCCTCTTGACTTTCCACCTCTTTCAGGTAGCTCTGCAGGTACTCTTGAATCAGAGTAAGACAATTGTATTGCTCCTGTCCCCAAAATACCTGAGAAGCAAGTAGGAGAGATAGATGGAAAAGTGAAGGAAAAGTGTGTTAGCCGTTGCAAGCAGGGTGTGAATGGCTACATGAAATTGGAGTGCATGAAGAGTGTTGATTGAAACCTTTGTAATATATTAAATAACTGGCTGACTTTTCAGTGCCTTACAAATTACATGAGGAATGTTAGTGTTAGGTTAGTAATTTTATTGTTATCAGAGAGGAAATTTTCTTCACAGTCTTCCACATTTATATATGCACAACACACATATAAACATCAACATGAACCAATCATGATAAACATCAACCTGAAGACAATAAAAAGAGATGCTAAAAGTTTATAATCACATATAAAAGGGTTTGCAATATGGATAGCAGTTTGGACTGCTAGAGTGCAGTCCACATATGTTTAGGGTTAAGAGCTGCATCTGCATTTAAACATGATTATTAAGCAACTGTTTTTTGCACTCAGGAAGTTTTTAGCTGAGGTTAGGCTAAGAATCATGGCTAATGCTATAAGAGGTATGTGTACCTGTAATAGTCCTCCTCTCAGTTCCAGTAAAATTCTTGGTGGACCGGTATCAGGGCTACCACAATGTCTGCACCAGAGCACTTCCAGATCCAAACTGCAGGAGACTGGCCCAACAAATGCACTTCTGCTGCCCCTCAGACCCGTCTGCATCAACACATCCTCAAACTGCCATAAAACCGACACTTCCTTTGCACCGTCTGCTCACAGAAATAAATAAAGAGGAAGATTTCAACTCAATATAATCCAAAGAAAAATGTGACAAGAGAAATGAAAGAATTATTAATGAAGTGAAAAAAGAATTCTAAAATAATCTGATTGAATGAGTGAGATGATGGCCATCATGCACAGCTCCATATTTGGTGAAAACCAAACACAGCTTATCACCACAAACACCTCATACCAACTGTTATGACCCTGCTAAGTTTAGGCTCTGGCCTAGGAGAATAGTGCAGGGTTAATAACATGAGCTGGAGAGCTGGATGATGAAAAGCTGGGTCAGTGGGGAATAAAGTGTGTGTGTGTGTGTGTGTGTTTGTGTGTGTGAGAGAGAGAGACAGAGCGCCGAAGGGCTGGTGCTCAGGGTCAGATACTGTAGCGATCACCCCAACAGGAGAAGTTACAAGAGGGAGAGATGCAACTGTTTCGGTTGTAGGGTCATGGGCCTGATAAGCCTTCAACCTTTTAATGTGACAAAAGCAAGTCTGCTTTTGATCAGGATTATGAATGACATAGACTGTGTCACTTAGTTTCCTGTCCACTATGTAAGGGCCAGAAAATTTTGCAAAGAGAAGAGACTGAGACTGGTAAAAGGACCAATACCTGGACTTCTGGCTGAAGAGTTCTCCTTTGCCCTTTTATCATAATGCCTCTTCATGCAAGACTGAGAGACATGCAGAGCTTTAGCTAAATCTCAAGCCTTGTGTAATCTTTCACAGATACTACTAACACAGTCCAGCACATTACATGGGATAGAATCACTCTTAGACAGGAGGTCCTTCTATAAAATCTTTAATGGGCCTCAAACTGAATGTCCAAACACTAATTCTGCAGGCCTAAAACCTAATGACTCTTGCACTGCTTTGTGCACTGCAGATAAAACAAGCAGAACCCCTTCATGCCAATCCTTTTCTTTATCAAAGCAATACTTAAAAAGGATTCTACTTTAAGGACTGATGAAACCGCTCTAGGGCATTTTGGGATTCTGGGTGATATGGACTGGAAATCTGATCTGGAAATCTTGGGTAGAGGACCTAAGCAGTCAGCTAAAACATGTGCAAATGGCTCAGCTATCACTGGGATTGGATGTAATGGAGCAGGGGGGAATAGTCAGGTTTCGTTTACCTGTATATTGACAAACATGGCTTGCCCGGCAACATTTAGTGACATCTTTCCTTAAAGCAGGTTAGAAGAAATAATTGAGGACACTAATACCCAAATGTCTGGACTAAGGACTATCATGAGTCAAGTGGAGGACATGTTGATGATATGCAGTCGGTACGACAAACTGATGCACAGCCCTTTCCACCACATTAACAATGGGAGACCATTTATGTATCAAAATTCCATTATCAATATAAAATCCACCTTTTTTTTTAAGCTACATCACTGGGACCACAAGCAAAGGAGAGACACCTCTCCAGATTAGAATCATTAAATTCCTGAGCCTGAGCAATTCAATTCCAAGTCAGGCAGCACATTATCACCAGCTAGGTCATTACCTAAAATGAAGTGTACTCCTTCTACAGTCAATGAATGACATACTGCAATTTTAACCAGACCAGTGACTAACTTTGAGGATAACTGGACTTGCAGAGGCAGTCTTACACAATCAGAACCAATACCACGGCAAAACACATGGGTTCCACAAAAGGTCATTTAAAGATAGCACCCCTGCCAGAATAAGAGACTGGACTGCACCAGTGTCTCTTAATATCTTAACAGGGTACTGAACTTGAACCTCTGCAGGTGAAGACACATAACCTGAGGAAATGAAGGGCTAATAACTAGATTCACACATATGGTTACTGGTACACATTGAAGCCACTAGACAAACAGAACCCACTCACGTGAATCCCTTGGTTTCAAGGATGAACAGTTAGCTATTCTGTGACCAGCCTTGTGACATAAGTAAGACAGAGATAGCTCAACTGAGAGGCATGTCAAGTGATGGAGGGGTGAAGGTTTGGGGCTGTTTGGGGCTGTTTGGGGCTGTTTAGGGAAGTCGTGGCCTAATGGTCCGAGAGTCGGACTTGTAACCCGAAGGTGAACCTGAAGGTCGTGGGTTCGAGTCTCGAGTCCGGCAGGGATTGTAGGTGGGGTGAGTGAATGACCAGCGCTCTCTGCCACCCTCAATACCACGACTGAGGTGAGTCCCTTGAGCAAGGCACCGATCCCCCAACTGCTCCTCGGGTGCAGCAGCTAAAAAGGCGTGTGTTCACTACTGTGTGTGTGCACTTGGATGGGTTAAATGCAGAGCACAAATTCCGAGTATGGGTCACCATACTTGGCCACAAGTCACTTCACCAAAGGACTTGGGAAACCTGCAGTCAATGAGACAATGATGAACTCCACTTTATACCAGAATAATCTTGAAAAAAAATGTGAGACCATCCGTCCAGCAGCAAAAAAATTGACATCTGAACAGCTAAAGAAGTAAAAAAAAAAATAAAATAAAAATAAAGGTGTTGGAATAGCCAAATCAAAGTCCAGACCCCAACCCCATTGAAATACTGCGATGGGAACTTAAGACAGCTATGTATAAACAAATGCCCTCAAATATCAATAAACTGAAGCAACGTTGTAAATAAGCATGGGCCAAAATTTCTCCAAAACAATTTGAGAGACTGATAAACTCTTACAGAAAACTTTACTTCAAGTAATTTTTGCTAAAGGTGGTTCTACATGTTACTGAATTATAGGGTGTACTTCTTTTTTCCCACCTGGTTTCTGAATTTTGGTTTGCTTTTTGGGAAAAAGATGACCCCATATTGAAATCTGTTGGGATCATTAGCTCACATTAGGCTAAACCTTTCAATTAGTACTGGCTTTAACAGTCATGTTCATGTGCACTTTTGTAATGTAAAAACAAAAAACTACAATAAGATAACAAATAATTAATCTGGATCATTTTTCCCAAACCTTGAATGTGTAACCACAATTGAATGCTACCAACAACCATCAGTTCAATCCATGATTGCTGTATCATGTTATGAAGGTCCTTTTATGAGATGATTACAGTGACATAACATTTATAAAATGATATGATAAAATTATATAAATGATAATGTTCATGTCTAAGAACAGGAATAAGTATAGCCTATAGTGCCTTGCAAAAGAATTCACCTCCTTGAACATTTGCCATGTTAACAACCTGGAACCAAATTTGACTTTTCTTGGATTACATGTCAAGAATCCACATAACATAATATTTAAGTTGAGGGAAAAATCAACAGAGTTTGTAAAAATGTATGTACAAATAAAAACTTAAAAAGATGTGATTGCATGAGTATTCACCCTTGTTGCTGTGAAACCCCTATATTAGTTACGGTGCAATCATTTACCATCAGAAGTTGAATACAGTAGACCTACAATAAAAGTGTCTACTGTAGTAGATTTATCAACTGTGGACTGGTCAGATTAAAATGATCAGAAATATGGGTCAGAGAGACCACATGAATTAAATCTGGTAATCTCTATTGTGCTTAACCAAGGTATTCGCTAGGACATGTTTGATAACAATTTATTCCTTATGTCAGGTAAACAATATGGTATCAAAAATATCGTATATGTTTAAGAAATGGTGCACGCGCACACGCACGCGCACAACCCTCCAAAAGTACTGGAATGGCAAGGCCAATTCTTTTGTCTTTGCTATACACTGAAGACATTTGTTTTTGAGATCAAAAGATGAATATGAGAAGATAGACCAGAATTTCAGCTTTAATTTCCTGACATTTACATCTAGATGTATTAATTAATTAAGTGATATTAAACCCATTATTTATTTATACAATTTTGTGGTTCTGGTTGCAGATGGGATAGATGTTGTGGGACAGATGTTGTTTCCCCTGTTATATTACTGTTAAAGCATGCCAAAACTTAATTTGATGTAGACTCCTTGGTCAACAGAGAGAGAGAGAGAGAGAGAGAGAGAGAGAGAGAGAGAGATGGATAGCTCTAAAAAGATGGCTTAAAAGCAATGCACTGACCAACAGGCTGCTGTCCACTCTTTGTGCTCAGAATGGCCGTCATACCGGACACAGAAAATGTGACAGTGGGTCGGAGAGGGTGTGACTCTACCTCCATCATTATGACCATCTGCACAGTTTGGAGAGAGACCTTGTGAAAGGGGCCAAAAGTCTGAAGGATGTTTGCTACACAGTCGGAAATTGAGGGAGAGACTGCATTCTTGTCACCCAGTTTGGTGCTGTGAGATGCTTCAGGGAAGCAGGAGGAGGTGCCAAGTACATTAATACCATCTGGGAAGATTTTCTTCCACGTCTTAACCTGCTCCAGCTTAGTGGGTGTTGGGTTCACCTTCAGTGGCCTACACAGCTCCACCTTTAGCTCAGCTGTGCAAAAAATAATGAGAAAAAAAACATTTATTAAATACTTGTTTTTTTGTTACTGGCTCACAGTCAGTAGTAGCATTATTTAATTCAGTCTCTTGCTAAATTAATTAAAGTAAAGCTCAGGCATTCCAACACAAATTAAAGAAAGGAAAATAGGGGAGGAAAGGACAGAAGGGGGAAGTGAATGGGGAGGATAAATAAGAGAAGAAAGAGAGAAAAGAGACAGTTGAGATAGCTTTGACTTTATGTGCATTATTTCACTAATGTTCAGAAACCAGTTCATGTTTATGTGTAAGATGGGGGTTCTCTTTTCTGGTCAGTAAAGAATTTCCCCAGGTGTTAATGGTGAAAAGTTCATGACTGAAACATTGCTCAGCAAGCTATGCTAGTGAAGTACAAGTGACTGCTCTGTGTTGTGCAAATTTATCACATGGCCTAATTGGTCTATTCAGCATTCATAATTACATAAAGATTATTTAGTTAATATACACTGGTTAACTGTTATTTAAAGAGCTACTATAGGCTTTGTGTGCTGCACAGAAAACATGTGCTCAGGATATGACTTTCTTAAGGGGGTCCACTACAAGAGCAGGTTCCCAAAATTAGCTAGGGCATCTGTGATTATTTGACTGGTGAATCTTCTTTCTCTCCTCTAAGCCTCTGTATGAGAGATGATCTGTTCCTTATCGGGTACGTGGACAGTTATCCACTCTTCACTCCTTGGCTCTTATCTCCTGAAAAATGCATTGAAGTTTTGGAGAACGTTCATGAAGTATCTACTCTGTACAGAGGTCCAAGGCCCAAAATGTTGATGTCTTCACTCCTTTCCAGGCCTGAGTAAAGCCATTTCATCAGCCCTCATCCCATGTTTGTCAGTTCAACTTCTAACCAGGCCCACCCCTGTTCTTTCAGTTTTTGCCTTTGTTCCAGTGTTTGATGATTTATTCTCATATGATCTTGTAGTTGTGCAACTGTGCTACTGTTGAGCAGTATTCACTATCCTTGGTCTCCCACTCACTAGACTAGCAATGGGCATTTCAGCCCATTGTCTGAATTTTTCCCCATGTTGTCAAAGGCACCCTCATTTTTGTCCAAGATCTTGGGTCTTCATGTGCCCACAGGCACCCCACTTGCTGGGAGTTGTATGGGATTCTTTCCATGTGTAGGGCAGCTCAATCTAGGTAGGTGTGCCTGGGTAGGAGTGGAGGTTTGAGCGCTGGAAGACCCCTTGGATCCAATCTTAGGTCTCAGAGGCAATCCCTAAAGTGGACAGACTCCACTACACTTACCAAGTCCACCTTCTCAGAGTAAGTGCTCCACGTGAGGTACCACTATGTATTTGGCCCACTGCACATACCCCAGATCACACTTTAGTGTTACAGTGACAAGGCTGGATTTGCAAGGGGCTTGTCCAAGTGCCTCCTGCATGCCTCTGAACATCTGGAGATGGTCAAGCCTGTTGATGTCCAGTGAATCCATTTATGAATGCAGAGGCTGAATATCCACATGCATTGGTTTTTATGGGTTTAATGAGCTCCTGTGAAATGTATCTCCATGTGTGCCCATGTTTCTTACTCACCTTGGGCTATGTTGTTTTTCAGGCAGCTGAGGCAGTGTCTTAGGCTTTCTGCTACTTTTTTGCACCTTTGCCCCAACCACTTTCCCTCCATCTGGGCAACTATGGTCTTGGCTTCTCCATGAGCTGGGGCACAGCATTCCATAATCAGGTCTATCCACAAGTGGGTCAGCACCACTATGCTATCATCCTTCTTCCATAAGACTTTTTTGTAAGAAGCTCCCTTGTTTTCCCACCTTTCTCTCCTTGTAGCCATGACTATGGTGAGGGCTGTGGGGTTGAGGAGTTTTACAAGCGATCACTCCATGTGGAGAGTAAGAGAGGTGAATATGAATGGATCTGTGTTTATCATGGCACAAGCTACACAGTCTGCAGCTAGTACACATGGGGCCTGTCCTTCTGTAGAGGTCTTGCTGTAGTAAGTCACCTGTTTTATTTGTCTACTATGCTTTTGCTAAAGTGCAGTTCCTTAGGCATGCATCCCCAGGCAGGACCACAGCTTAAACATTTTCCCTTGTGTGGGAAGTCTAAGTGCTGGGTCCTCCATTAGGCTTCCTTTGAGGCAGCAAAGTCATTCTTACTCATCAGTTTCCCTTCTCTGGTTAAGAGGAGGGCTACTAGTTGGATTACCCATAAGGTGCACATGTATGGTACTCTCCATTTGTCTGACAGCTTGTTCAGCTAAGCCACTTGCTCCAGCATTAATGCAATGGGATTCCAGATAATTTTCTCTAGCAAGGACTTGAGGTCTTTGCCCTGGAGGGCTATGATTCTTTTTAAACCCTTGTCTGATGTCCCTTTTCTCCATTATGGTATTAAGGGCAGTGCTGAATCGGAAGGCTCAGGAGCCTGTAGCTGATAGTAGTGTCACCTGGGGTTTGGAGGCGAGGGTGGATAAGTCAGCGAGTATGAGGGCAAAAAGGTAAAGATGTAAATTCTCTGAACATATGATCTAACTCTACGCTTTAGGTATAAGGGGCTCTATGGGGAGTCCAGAGATTCTTCTCCATGGGTACTGGCTATAGGTTCTTGGTTGGTGGCACGTTGGAAGGTTGACAGAACATATTTTTTGTTCAGCCTAGAAACTGTGGGGGACCTTGTGATTTGATTCTGTGCTCAACAGTGGAAATCTGTATACATAGGTCATGAACATCATCTCTCACTAATCAGGAGCCAATGGCATCTAATCATGCTGAATCAGAAGCATCTAATTTTATGCATTGTGCTGCTGCCACATGATGATGTCAGATTGTTTGATGTCAGAGATTGATGTCAGAGATTGATGTCAGAGATAATTTTATGAACAAGCAGGTGTACAGGGGGAAAATGTTATCTCAGTGGTTTTGACATGGTTCTTTGCAACCACAGTGGGCAGAAAAGTATCTCAGAATGCACAACACAGTGTAGGTTGAGGCGGACAGGCTACAACAGGAAAAGACCAAACCAGGTTCCACTTCAAGAGAAAGCACCGGACACTTGCTGATTTGAGA
>CM040996.1:7936127-7961143 GCA_022985145.1 Pangasius djambal | reverse complement strand
TTTTTTTTTTTTTTTTTTTTTTTTTTAATAATTTCTACATATTTTTCCCCAGTTATTTGTACTACTAAGAAACAAAACAAGCAGCTATTGCACCTTTAATGATAATGTACTATGACTCCCTTAACAACAAAGGCAAAAAATAGTCAACACACTGTTTACTGTGATGTCAGACAGGACAGCTGTTCATCTGATGAAACTGCCCTCACTTGCAAGCTTCATGCTCAACTAATTGCCAGTGCAGTGAATGAATGACACAGTGCCTCACGTCCTGTCTCTACAGCACGTGCTTTAATTTGCTCTAATATGCAAGCAAGATCAAAGATGGTCATGTACTCAACCAATGTTTGGCTTCAAAATGGCATAATTAACAGTGCAATTTTGTCCATCATATACAGTACATGAGTCAGAAGCCATAAGAAGGGTTCTCAGTGATGGCACTCTACTTGAGTAATGAGGTGTGTGCGTGTGTGTGTGGCCCCACCTGGCCCATTGAGGAAGTCTCTGATGTAGAGTGAGAGAAGAGGCGGAGGGATTCCGGTCCTGTTGTCTGCCTCTCCCGCCACTGTCTCTAACCAAAAAACACTATAGTCCAGAGGCTCTGGCAGAGATTTTCCTGTGTCTGAGATTAAGAGAAAAAGAGAAATATAGAAATAATTAAATGAAAGGAGAGAGAGAGATAAACTGCAAACCAAATTATTACCCAAAGCAAAAAAACATGTATTTGCACAATATGGGTACAATGCTACAAAGCAGAGATAGTTCCCCACCAATTACGCCGTGTTCGTGGTACCTTCTAAGTGGTAATTTGCAGGCTGTAATAACATAATTGAAAAGTGGAAAGAAAAAAAACAAAAAACAGACATCTCAACAAAAGCGTGTCTTTTGTTTGCTCTGTCAGGGCATGCAAAGCTCATAAAAAGCTACTTTAACCACAGTTTTACAGTTACAGGGCTGAGTGGCTATTGGTATTGTTCTACTATAGTGAACTTTAAACATTCATGCAACATTCTGGACTGAAACTGCAGTACAGCAACAACAGCGGACAATAGCAAGTAGCCCAGGAACAAGTTAGCCAGCGGACAATAACAATTAGCATTAGCAACAAGCTAGCTGGCCAACGTTAATGATAAAGCCTAATGTAGATGTTTACCTTTTCAAAACAGCTATTAGTATGTTATAGATAGTCAATGTTATAGATTTAACTAAGTACTGTGTCTGTATATTACCTAATCTAAAGCCAATACTGCTAGAAACTAATTTAAAGTAGAGAAAAAGCACTTTACATTCTTCACAGTGTGAGCGGTCATGTTGATTTGACATCACTCCGTAAACAGGAAAGGAACTGGTAGTTGATGAGAAGAAATTTAAAGTTGAGGGGCATTTTCTGTGGCTTTTACCAGTTATAAGTGTGGAATTACAAGTTGCAACTTCACCTAGAATGCAGGTTCATTGTCAGACATACAGTCTAGACATAAAGCAGTGTGTGTGTGTGTGTGTGTGTGTGTGTGTGTGTTTATATATTGCCTAGAGATCACTGCTTATACTACTACTAATTGTACTATTACCACATACTACTTGTACCAATATTACTAGTAGTATTATTAGCGCATTATAAGCATTTAGTCACATTAGTACATAATTTTTGTAGTTAGATTTATACTATATTAGACTATATTGGACTATATTAATGGCAGAGTAGTGGAGATAAACACTAATACCTCATTACTATATTACTACACTGCAAAAATCTTAGCAAGTAAAAATGTCTTGAAGTATTCAAATTTATCTAGCATTTCCTATTATAGATTACAATAAAATTCAAATAAGATTTTTAGACCTATTTCTAGACATTTCTTACTAATTTCAAGATTGAAATTTTAAGCATTTATTTCTAAAATGCAGCACAATTATCTGCCAGTAGAATAAGAAAAGTTAAAGCTTGAAATAAGTAAAACCTTCAAAAAACAGTCTGAATAATTTTATATTGGATTTATAATAGTCTCATAACAAGAAATATTAGATATATTTGGCCATATTCAATATATTTTCACTTGCTAAGATATGATTTTTTGCAGTGTATGTTCGTGTTTTTTTTTCCACAAATATAAAAATGAAACAATATTCTAATCTCTGCTCACAGTCCAAATAAACATTTAAATGGCCAATGCTTCCACTTCAGCATGGGAATTGATAGAAAGTAAACTAATACCATGATCCAGCCCTGTGATAAACATGTTTGAGTTGAGGGTGTGACACAAAAGGTCAGAGCCCCTGCTGGTTTTCACCTCACATTCATTCAGATGTCTCTACTGGCTAGTCATTGCAGAGCTGTTTTGGAAGCCTGCTTGTAAGAAAGCACAAATCAGGCTTAAGAAATGAGACCCATAGCAAGCACTCAGAAATAGAGTCTCTCCCTGCATTGGTTGCAGGTAAGCAGAGCTGGGGACTGAAAGATAAGTCTAGATCAGAGAACAAGAGAAATCCGTTTGAGTGAAATGTAGTAAAAAGTAAGGCAGCCTACCCAGGTAGGCGTAGTCAGAGGCAACTCCCTTCAGTGTGAGGTCAAACAGCGAGAGCTCTAGGCGCTGTCTGCGCTGGTGGCAGCTGAGGAGGGTTGATGGCTGTGTGAGCTGCAGGAAAAGAAGCGGTTGCAACAGGCCTCCTCCTACACCTCGTCTCCCAGGCTGTCTGACAACAGTAACGCCCAATGCTTGCCTTGCATGTTCCCTGCTAGGTGAGGACAACCCTTCCAACATGAGAAACCCTGTCCCTGAAGAAGTACTGAGCAGGTCTCCTGCTGTGAGCAGATCAGGCATCTGAGGTTCTATATGTTCTGGATCCTTCTTAGGTATGTTGTGGAAATTCTTGCCTATGTGTTCAGGGGGTTCTGTAGTAGATGCTGAAGTCTGGGTCATTATATAAGTCATAAGAGTGAGGCTGCTGGCAGTGAGAAAGATGTCAAAAGGGATGAAGGAGAGATTCTTGGTGATGGTAGGCTGGCGGGAGAGGCATGTTAGTTGGCGGTGGCTAGTAGTGCTGTGTTGGTCATAATGAACAAAGCGCAGATGTTCACTGTCACTGCCAAAGCCACTGTCCTGACCACAGGGGATGCTGCCCATCCTCGAACTCTCCACATACCCTGCAGCACACACATTTCCACGGTGAAGGTTCTGCCTGTGCTTCTACATGCAAAACACCACACACACACACACACACACACACACACACACACACACACACACACACACACACACACACACAGCAGGAGAAAAGTAAAAACACATTAGTCAAGTAAGTACTACACATGGATTAAGGAAATAAATACATAACATTCATCTAGATGAGTTTTGGAGGACCAGGGCAGAGAGGGTACATGTTGTATACATATAAATGACTGCACTGGGGCCTGTTACCTCACCACCGTCTCAGCACTCTCCTGCACCTGTCTCACTGGCTTGACAGTACAAAAGTTTATTTGCCTTTTCAGTAACTGCAGCTGTAAATTTCACAAGAAATTAATATTTGCCTAATAAAGAGTGGGGTTACTCTGCATTTATTTAGTCATTTTAGCTCTTGTTCATATTATCTGTTGAATCACAGCATTTTTGCTTCATTAAAATTTAACATACAGTGTTCTGCACAATTGACATGTCACATAGCTTACTTCAAAGAAAGACTAAATTTTATAATTTTTATAATCATGTTTTGGCATAAGAGATCATGGCTCTAAGAGTGAAAAAAAAAAGCTGAGACACAAAATTGCAAATTTATAAGTAGCCTAACGTTCACAAATTAATGTTTTCAGCACCCAATAAAGAAGAAGGAAAGATAAGCACTCATTATTAACAGTCTGAAGCAACTGAAACAGTGTTCAAATTGCCATCCCATACCACTGGTGACATAAAATATTTATTTGGATTACCATTATCCATCAGTCACATTCTGCTGCCTGAAAATATGTTGTGTGACTACAAGTTGTATATTCCACTAAGCAGAGTAATGGAAGAGCTGTAGTCCTACCGCAGCAGAGTGTGTTCTGGCTCAGATTAAAATCCAAACCTCATGAAGGTTTTAACTACTCTGTGGTGAGTGAAAAGGTCGTTTAATTAAATTAACAAGATTTGTTATAAAAAGTGGTAGTGTGGTGGTATAATTTTCCATTGTGGTAATGCGTGATTATAGTAATCCGATGGTCAGTAAACATATTTACACTCCCCATTTTCAAGCTTCTAGCTGTGTTGCAGGTAGGCAGTTAGTGGTGGGAGGTTTACTAGTAGGCCAAACACTGGATAGAAACTAGAGAAAACTGTGGAATATGGAGATTTCTCAACCATGACAGTGAAAAAATACAAAGGAAACCAATATATTTGTAGGAGCCATAAAGTTACATATATGGGATTATTAGATAATGTATCAATCTTTTCATTATATGATTTGTTTCAGTGTCTGTTTCAATATATGTTTCTGTATTCTGTGTTCCCCCAGAGGTGGATGATAGGTATTGCACCTGCCTTGGGTACTTCCTGTGGGCAAACTTTTTAAACAGGAAGTGACATGGCAATGGGGTGTGAAAAGGGAAGCAGTTTTTTTTTTTTTTTTTTTACCTACATGGGAGAGTAGCCCTGAACGGCCTAACTTTCCTGCATTTAGCTTTGTGGTTTCTTTACTGAAACAAAATGTTAAGAATTTCTCTGCTTGTTGAGAGTAGTGTCAAATACACTTTACTCCCTTACAGAGAGATCACAGTAAGATTAAACAATGCAATGCTGAATGAGGGAATCAAATGGAGTTTTAATCCTCCCTCAGGAGCTCATTATGGAGGAGGATGGGAAAGGCTTATTCGAACTATCAAGAAGGCTCTGTATTGTGTCCTAAATCAACAAGCTTTAGATAATGAAGGACTACTTACAGCACTCTGCAAGGTAGAGACTATAGTCAACGATTGTCCTATTACTACGATATCTACGATGATGCCAATGATCCTGAGCCTCTCACACCTAATCATCTCTTACAGTTGAAAGGAAAACCAATTCTACCACCTGGACTGTATCAAAAGGAGGACTCATATTTGAGATGAAGACAAGTCCAGTATATTTGTGATCTTTTTTGGAAGAGAATATCTGCTATAAATGCATGAAAGGTAGAAATGGCAACAAAGTCAGAAATGGCATGAAGTGAGAAGGAATCTAAAGCTGGGAAACATAGTCCTTGTCATAGACGATGCTTCACCCAGGAGCTCTTGGCCTATTGGACGGATGACCAAGACTTTACCTGACAGCTAAGGATATGTTCAAAGTATCCTTGTCAAAACAAAGTCTAATATCCTGGAGGGATTGATCAATAATCTACAGGGAGCAAAGGAAAGCCCATCTGATCTGATCCCACAGAAGAGCTACTGTAGTACAAATTGCTGAAAAAGTTAATGCTGGCTATGATAGAAAGGTGTCAGAACACACAGTGCATCGCAGATTGCTGCGTATGGAGCTGTGTAGCCGCAGACCATGATGACCCACCGCTGAAAGTGCCTGCAATGGGCACGTGAGCATCAGAACTGGACCATGGAGCAATGGAAGAAGGTGGCCTGACCTGATCAATCGCATTCTCTTTTACATCATGTGGACGGTTATGTGCATATGTGTCGCTTAGCTGGGAAAGAGATGGCACCAGGATGCCCTATGGGAAGAAGGCAAGCTGCGGAGGCAGTGTGATGCTCTGGGCAATGTGATGCTCTGGGCAATGTGATGCTGGGAAACCTTGGGTCCTAGCATTCATGTGGATGTTACTTTGACACATACAACCTACCTAAACATTGTCGCTGACCAAGTACACACCTTCATGGCAATGGTATTCCCTAATGGCAGTGGCCTCTTTCAGCAGGATAATGTGCCCTGCCACACTGCAAAAATTGTTCAGGAATGGTTTGAGGAACATGACCCAAAGAATTCAAAGTGTTGAATTGGCCTCCAAATTCCCCAGATCTTAATCCAATCGAGCATCTGTGGGATGTGCTGGACAAACAAGTCCGATCTAACAACTTACAGGACATAAAGGATCTGCTGCTAATACCTTGGTGCCAGACACCACAGCAAACCTTCAGAGGTCTTGTGGAGTCCATGTCTTGATAGGCCAGAGCTGTTTTGGCAGCACAAGGGGTACCTACACAATATTTGACAGGTGGTTTTATTGTTATGCTTGATCAGTGTATGTTTCTGTATTCTGTGTTCCCCTGGGGGTGGATGATGGGCATTGCTCCTGCCTTTGCTACTTCCTGTGGGCAACCATTTTAAACAGGAAGTGAGGTGGCAATGGGGTGTGGGAAGGGAGACAGTTTTTTGACCTACATGGGAGAGTACTCCTGAATGGCCTAACTCCCTTGCTTTTAGCTTTGTGATTTCTTTAAATGTTAAGATTTTCTCTACTTGTTGCAAGTAGTGTCAAATACTCTGTCCCACATGGAAGTGGCTATATTTCACTGAAAGGAAGCCATTACAGTATGTTTCAATTGTTTTTGTCTTGTTGCAAAACAGGTGTATATGCTTCTGTGCATAAGCTTCTGAGAGTTCTCCTTGAGGCTCCTTAACTCATTAAGGACGTGATTTTGAGTTTTCTGTAGACTTATTTGTCTTCTCAAATATCCTGCATAAACCCGGAAGTAGTATGCTTCGGCAACAAACTTAATATCAACCAAAGTACAGAGGCAATTTAACAAAAATAAATCCTTCCAGAAACAGACCTGTTATCTTTTAATTAATTATTCGTCATGCAGTAATGTGATGAGCCAAGCTGTTTTCCATAAACTGTGTTTAAAAGGAATGTTTATGAAAGTAGTGCTAGCTAAAATGCTTTATTATTTATTATGGAGGCATGTTTATGTGCCTACAATCATAGACAACACCTGGTGGATGAGCTATAGAGACTGATGGCAGCAGGTATGAAGGACCTCCTGTACTGTTCTTTGCGGCAGCGTGGCTATAACAGTCTACAGCTGAAGGTGCTCCACTGACTGATTAGGTAGTCTTGGAGAGGGTGAAAACCATTGTCTAGGATAAGCAGTAGCTTAGCCAGAATCTTCTGAACAATCAGTTCCAATGAGTCTACACTGGTGCCAGTGACCTCTCTGGCTCTTCAAGTTTGTTCTGTCTGCTGGCATCTCCTGCTTTAAAGCCATACCCCCAGCACACTGCTGCTTAAAAGGAGGTGGTGGACACAATAGTATGTGTGTGTATGTATATATATATATATATTTATATATTACACATATATTTAAGGAACAATTTTTAATCATAGCATCAAGTCTCCTTAAACTCCTGAGATATCGATCTGGTCAGTTAAGTAGCAGAGGGAGTTGTTAATCAGTTTCACCTGCTTTGGTGTTAATGAAATTAACAATAGGTGCACTAGATGGGCAACAATGAGATGACCCCCAAGGTGGAGGCCACTGACATTTTTTTCCCCTACTCATCTTTTCTGACTGTTTTTCACTAGTTTTGCATTTGGCTAGGGTCAGTGTCACTACTGGTAGCATGAGGCGATACCTGGACCCTACAGAGGTTGCACAGGCAGTCCAACTGCTCCAGGATGGCACATCAATACGTGCCATTGCCAGAAGGTTTGCTGTGTCTCCCAGCACAGTCTCAAGAGCATGGAGGAGAATCCAAGAGACAGGCAGTTACTCTAGGAGAGCTGGACAGGGCCATAGAAGGTCTTTACACCATCAGCAGGACCGGTATCTGCTCCTTTGTCCAAAGAGGAACAGGATGAGCACTGCCAGAGCCCCACAAAATGACTTCCGGCAGGCCACTGGTGTGAATGTCTCTGACCAAACAATCAGAAACAGAATTCCTGAGAGTGGCCTGCGGGCTCAAGGTCCTCTAGTGGGCCCTATGCTCACTGCCCGGCACCGTGGAGTTTGATTGGTATTTGCCATTGAACACCAGAATTGGCAGGTCCGCCACTGGCGCCCTGTGCTTTTCACAGATGAGAGCAGGTTCACCCTGAGCACAAGTGACAGATGTCAAAGGGTCTGGAGAAACCGTGGAGAATGTTATGCTGCCTGTAACATCGTTCAGCATGACCGGTTTGGTGGTGGGTCAGTGATGGTCTGGGGAGGCATATCCATGAAGGGACGCACAGACCTCTACAGGCTAAACAATGGCACCCTGACTGCCATTAGGTATGGGGATGAAATCCTTGAACCCATTGTCAGACCATACGCTGGTGCAGAGGGTCCTGGGTTCCTCCTGGTGCACGATAATGCCCGGCCTCATGTGGCGAGAGTATGCAGGCAGTTCCTGGAGGATGAAGGAATTGATACCATTGAATGGCCCCCACGCTCCCCTGACCTAAATCCAATAGAACACATCTGGGACATTATGCTTCAGTCCATTTGATGCCACCAGGTTGCACCTCAGACTGTCCAGGAGCTCGGTGATGCCCTGGTCCAGATCTGGGAGGAAATACCACAGGACACCATCTGTTGTCTCATTAGGAGCATGCCCCGATGTTGTCAGGCATGCATACAAACTACTGAGGGCCATACAAACTACTGAGTACCATTTTGAGTTGCTGCAATGAAATTTCAGCAAAATGGACTAGCATGCTGCACCATTTTTTCACTTTGATTTTCGGGGTGTCTTTGAATTCAGCCCTCTGTAGGTTGATAATTTTCATTTCCATCAAACGATGTGGCATCCTTTCGTTCCTAACACATTACCCATTCCATATCAGTATAGATATCCAGCATGATATTTTTCCCCATTTAGATCTGATGTGTTTTCAAAGTGTTCCTTTAATTTTTTTGAGCTTTATTTTAAGAGGTTCCACAAAAATATGGCATTTACCATTTAGGAATTACAGCCATTTTCAAAAAAGTACCTCTATTTTCAGGGGCTCAAAGGTATTTGGACAAAGTGACACAATTGTAAACATAACCATAATTTTAATACTTGGATGAAAATCCTTTGCAGTCAATGACTGCCTGAAGTCTGGAGCCCATGGAGATGCCTTGCCAGGCCTTCACTGCAGCCACCTTCAGTAAGTGAAAAGCATGCTCTATTGGGTTGAGATCAGGCGACTGACTTGGCCATTGAAGAATATTCCATTTCTTTGCCTTCAAAAAATCTTGAGTTGCTTTCGCAGTAATGTTTCATTAGACACCTGCACTGGGAAGTGGCATCCTATCAGTTTTGTAGCATTTGGCTGAATGTGAGCAGAGAGTATAGCCTATACACCTCAGAATTCATCTTGCTACTTTTGTCAGCAGTCACATCATCAATAAACACCAGTGAGCCTGTTCCATTGGCAGCCATACATGCCCATGCCATAACACTGCCTCCACCATGTTTGACACATGATGTGGTATACTGTAGATCATGAGCTGTTCCTTTCTTTCGCCATACTTTTCTCTTCCTATCATTCTGGTACAAGTTAATCTTGGTTTCATCAGTCCAAAGAATCTTATTCCAGAACATAGGAGGCTTTTTTAGATGTTTTCTGGTCTAATCTGGCTTTCCTGTTCTTGAATGTTACCAGTGGTTTGCACCTTGTTGTAAACCCTCTGTATTTACATTCATGAAGGCGTCTCTTGATTGTAGATCTTGACAATGATACGCCTACCTTCTCCAGAGTATTCTTGACTTCTGTTGATGTTGTGAAGGGGTTTTCCTTCACCAAGGAAAGGATTCTGAGATCATCCACTTTAGTCTTCTGTAGTCTTCCAGGCCTTTCGATGTTGTTGAGCTCACCAGTGCTTTCTTCTTTTTATGAATGCACCCAACTGTTGATTTTGAGGGAATGGACCGCACCTGGTCAATTAACTTCTTGTCAGTCAATTGTCCAAATATCTTTGAGCCCCTGAAAATGGAAGCACTTTGCTTAAAATGGCTATAATTCCTAAATGGTAAATGCCATATCTTTGTGGAACCTCTAAAAATAAAGCTGAAAGTCTACACTTCAATCACATCTTGATATATATATCCGTTCTGTGACAAAAATTACTAACTGAAAAATGCTGTTCGCTCTGGAAACTCCAGGTTTATTCAGATAAAGGATGGTGCCCTAATCAGGACATGTTTGGCTTACAATTGGCCTCTACCTCTGCATTATATAAAAACAAAAAAATAAACACTTTTTTGTCCATAAAGGATCCCATTAATTCAAGTAACATTGGTCAGACTATGAAACTGAAGGTAAGCTGTGAAAATGAATACCAAGGAATTAGAAATAAGAAAATTAGGAATTTAAGACTATAAAATAATATGCAAGAGTTTGGATATCCCAGTGAACACTGTTAGATCAATTGTGTAGAAAGCTGCATCATACCACCCAGGCATTGCCTAGACAAAGCCATCCCTCAAACCTCACCGTCAGAGAAAGAAGAGGACTTGTGAAGGAGCTACAGAGTTCTGTGGCTGAGAGTGGAGTGAAGGTGCAACAGAAAAAGATATCAAGAGCTCTGCATGGAACTGACTGACTGAAAGAACTGATAGGGCTTCACTTTCAAACAGAACTGTGTACTGGTCGGCGCTGCACTGTGACTTACTGTGCCCATTGTCTATCCCAGTAGTCATTGTACTATCTTGTGCTGTCTGCACATGTTTGCACTTGTGCACTTATTTAAATTTATGTAGTCCCTTGTAGTTCTGTGTTGTTCTGTGTTTGTCTTATGTAGCACCTTGGTCCTTGGTCCGAAACATTGTTTCGTTTCACTATGTACTAACTGGCTGTACATGGCTGAATGACAATAAACTCCACTTGACTTGACCTGTATGGGAGGCTGGCTAAGAAAGAAGCCATTACTAAAGAAAAAACATTCAAACCACATCTGAAGTTTGCCAGAAAGCATCAGAGTGATCCAGCTAAAATGTGGGCTAAGGTTTTGGGATCAGATGAGACAAAAATTAGAATTTTCCTCAGCAGGGACTGTGCATCTTGTCAAAATTGAAGGGAGGGTGGATTGTGCAAAATACAGGGAGATACTGCAAGACAACCTGCTTCAGTCTGCTAAAAAAAATTTCAATTTTCAAAAAACCTTTCAATAGAACATTGATCCCAAGCACAAGGCCAAAGCAACACAGGAGTGGTTAAAAACAAAAAAGTGAATGTTCCACAATGGCCAAGTCAAAGACCAGATCTCAGTTCAACTGAGAATCTGTGGTACCATTTGAAAATTGAGGTCCACAAATGTCATCCAACCAATGTGAACAAACTCATGAATAGGTGAAAATTACTCCCAAACAGTGTACAAAGCTGGTAAGAACTTACCCCAACAGACATAAAGCTGTCATTGCAGGGAAAGGTGGTTCTACTGCGTACTAGACTGAAGGGGTTGAATACTTATTAAAAACAGAAAAATTCTGCTTGCATTTTTTTTTTTTTTAAAGATGACAAATAATGAATTTGGACTTTTGGTTTGCAATATAAAATACTGGCTGGAACAATCTGTTTAATTGCCATTTGTAAATCAGACAAATCTGGTGACTTAAGGGGGGGTTAAATGTCTGATGATTTTTAAGGAATATTTTTTGCAAGGAACTGTATTTGAATGGACAACAATAAAACATGCATTATAGCATAGCCTTGTTTGACAGATGGCTAAGACTATTGAAAGACTATGAATATTTCCGAATTTTGTTTTAGACACTTCCCAGCAGTACTTCTGACAAAGTATAAACTAGACTTAAACCCCACAACGTGGTACATCAAGATAGGAACCATGAACTACATTAACATTGGCATACTCAGACACATGGCCAGTAACCTGAACTCAGGATCAAACCTGGGACCTTGGAGCTATGAGGCAGCAACACTACCCGCTGTGCCATCCATGAAGTTCTACACAGCACAATAAGCTGCTGAATTCATATGGCACAAAAGCACCCCTGAACTTTCAGAGAAATTGTTAAGCAAAACAAGGATAGGACAAGTCTCAAGACTAAGTGAGACATCACAGTCGTAGTGATTTTCACTTTCAAGCAGTATCAGTGAGAATTAAAGTGCGTCCCCTCAGCATCACTAGAGCAGTATGTTAAACTATGCAGTAAAACCATTTACATTTAGTGATGCTTTACAGAGTGCGCTGTGGTCGGTGGTGTTTGTGGTTAATGCGTCTGGCTCATGATTCCACAAGCAAGAATTTTGAGGAATTC
Source organism: Pangasius djambal (assembly GCA_022985145.1). NCBI lineage: Eukaryota > Metazoa > Chordata > Actinopteri > Siluriformes > Pangasiidae > Pangasius > Pangasius djambal. The sequence continues at coordinate 7,948,997 of CM040996.1, read as the reverse complement.
AGAGGAACAGAAGTAGAGAGAAGCCTGGCACAAGCACAGATTTTCACTTCAAAACAAAACAAAACCAATAAGGTGCCATAGTAAAAGCTAGTTGCAAGGGCCATTTGAAAGAGCTTGGAGCTATATGCACACTGCAAACACACATTTACATTTTACGGCATTTTGGCAGACACCCTTATCCAGAGCAACTTACAATTATCTCACTTATACAACTTGAGCAGCTGAGGCTTAAGGGCCTTGCTCAAGGGCCCAGCAGTGGCAGCACGGTGGTGCTGGGATTTGAACTCTCAACCTTCCAATCAGAAGTACAACATCTTAACCGCTGAGCTACCACTGCCCACACACAACACTGAATACAGCTGGGATAATGAGACCGTTTTTCACTGACAAGAGCTTGAGATTTAAGCACATAGATCAAAGTTACTGAGTTAATCAACTATACATATAAAATGATCAAAATAACACCCTATAAATTTCCAGTAACACACGGTACTTATATTAGGAAAAACTAGCCAGTGCTTGAATTAGCCACTACAGGACTGCAGTACGAATATTGAACATGATGGATTTTAATTGAACACTGTTGATCTCTCTTCCACCGAAGCACAGGTATCAAATAAAACGGTTCTTGTGTGTTTGTCAAAAATTTGTTGCTGTCCTGCTTGCCACACCAACTTATCCAAACCTCCTTACAGACATATCCTTCCATACCAAGAAAAAAGCATCAAACTTAAACAACAGCCTACAGACTTTGAGTGGAATTGAGTATGTGTACTGTTATTAAGCCAACTGACAAAGTCACTTATTAAACATTAACTATTTTAAGAGAAATAAGGTCACTAACTCCAATCTGGTCTACTTCTTTCTGTGTTCAGGCTGGTCACTAACACCAGTCTGTCTGGTCTACTACTTCCTGAGTACAGTCTATGCCTTCATAATTGCAATAAGCAGTAAACTGTTTATACGGTGTTCTCTTGGAGCTCTTAATTGTGAAATGAGACATAGAAATTGGGCAGAATGGAAATGTGCTGCTTTGTGCTTGCCCTTCACTCTTAAAACAATAGAGCAGGGGTTCCCAAACTAGGTGCTGATTTACAAATGGGGTCATGAGAGAAACTCCTCGAAGACGGATTGTGTGTGCTAATATTTTAAAATGTTTCTGGAAGTCACATTCAGATAAGCCACTTTTTATATTAATAATGATCACATTATTTTACTCTGTTTCACTATTCTGACACACTGCACTAGCACAGTTCAGCAATAAAAATGGAGACATTTCCCTGTTCATATACTTCCATGAAACAAACCAAAATTGGGTCTCAAATTGCATACTTATGTACTATTCTAGACTGAGTACTAACACTAACCAGTTAGTGATTAAATTTTAAAAACCTCTCTTGTTGCCTTCGAACCTACTGAAAGCTCTGTTTTGCGTACCAGTCTTCTGGACTTTCTAAATGAGTAAATATTTGAGTGTATTTATGAGTGTAAGGTAAATACTTTTCCATTTGAGATGCAGCCAAAAACGACAGCCATGGCACCAAAGTTTGATCTAGTAAATTCCGCTTTTAAAGCTTCCAGATGTGCATAAGATACGTAGGCGAATGTGTGAGCAATGCAGCTCGTGCTACCAATGCTTCTGCATGTGCCATCAAGGACTATGCAGTCAAAGATTAAGTGTTATTTTCTTTAACCTACTTTAAGTCTATCTGTTCCAATACTTTTGCTCACATAAAAGTTGGGTGGTCTGCACCAAAGGTGCCATGTTCTAAGTTGTTTAACACAGCTAGATGTAAATATCAGCAAATGAACGCTGAAATTATGATGTATTGTCTCATTCAGCTTTTGATAATCTTTTGATCTCAAATCCAAATGTCTTCAGTGTATAGCAAAAACAAAAGAATTGGCCTTGCTGCTCAAGTAGTTACCGAAAATTCATAATGTCCACTGGGGTCATCTGCCCAAAAAGTCTGGGAAGGAGGATCTTTATAATACTGCATGTAAATTACAACTCTAGGTGGACATTTGGGGCAAAATGAACTGTTTTGGTTTGTTTGAAGGCACTCTATAATTCTGTACTGTTGTTTACCTCTGTGTTGTTTTCTGAAGTCCCAAAAATAACCATGTTGGAAAGAATCAACTGTTGGATGAGCTGCAGCTGGGACAAACTTAGAAACATCTCCAGGGCTGATGTGACATTCAACTCCAAACTGTGTCCACACACCACAATATCCTACAGAGAGAGCAAGAAAGAAATGGAGAAGAAGATAAAGTAAGAGGGTGAAAACACATATTCAGTACCATTGCAGTCCTTGGGATATGCAGAGTTCCCACACCCACATTTGTTTCTTTCCAGCCAGCTATCCACTATGGAACTTGTTCCCCTGTCTACTGCCTTGTACAGTTCAAGTCTAACATTTTCCAAAGGTTAGAGTTTGTACAGAAAAGTAACAAACCAAAACATGAAGGGCATACGTTATGAACAGCATTGTGACATTAAAACAAAATCGTTTTAAGTTCCTTAGGTCTTGGAGATTTTTCCACCTTTCCTTGGCTTCTTTATGCACATTAATACAAATTTTTACCTGGGGTGCCCAAACTTTCGATCCCCACTGTACTGTGGTAGAAATGCATGTCTGTGGGTGTGTATAGATGAGGTCTAAACCCTTGACTAATCACTTAATACTTGTTTCCTGTTTGTACCTCCATTAGACTGTTGTCAGAGGAGATAGGTTTACTGTAGATGATGGCAGGAGCAGCAGTGATGCGTACAGAGAAGTCGGTCAGGATAGGAGTGAGGATTGCTCTCTTCTCCTGGTGCTTCTGAATGCTAAAAGCAGACACATAGATGCATGAAATCCATTAAATTCAAACAGTGACTTGCCCTGAAGCCAGTGTAAATACATGAGCACACTACAAAATATTGATTCTAATAAACAGATTAATGGACTAAAACTAGTGTACTGATGGGATTTTATTTTCATTTATGTTCAATAAATCCAGCTTATACTGTATACACTAACAACCAACACACCTGTAACTTTGGTACATATCACAGTAGAAATGTTTAACTTTTAATCATCAATCTGCCTAGCCTGATTCCCCTGCAAAAAACAGTGAAATAAACATTACTCTGCTATTTTTTTTGCATTCTCCCCTCCATTATTTCTGGTTAGCAGGATGTTTTTTTGGGCATATCTCTTACGTCTAAGAATGATACCCTGTTATTAGGTGAGTTAGGTGAGCTGGTTTGAGTATTTCAGATACTGCTGATCTCCTGGGAGCGCAGGGTCTGCAGGCTGAAACACCTTGTTGATCAGAAGAGAATGACTAGACTGGTTTCAGCTGACAGGAACTCTATGTACTCAAATAAGCAGTCTTTACAATCGTGGTGAGCTGCAAAGCATATTAGAATGCACAACAAATCAAACCTTGAGGTGAATGGGCTACAACAGCAGACGACCACGTCAGGTTCCACTCCTGTCACTCAAGAACAGAAATCTGAGGCTATCATGGGCACAGACTCACTGAAACTGGACAGCTGAAGACTAGAAAAAGACCAGGTGATTTTTTTTTCTCTAAACTTCAACTGTCCAGTTTGGGTGGGTCTGTGCCCATGATAGCCTCAGATTCCTGTTCTTAGGTCTTCTGCTGGTGTAGTCCAACCACTTCAAGGTTTTGTGCATGCTGAATTTACTATATCCTTCCTGGCAGCTCAAACCAATCTGGCCATTTTCTTATCAACAAGACATTTCAAGGCATTTACAAGGCATTTATTTGATTACATAACGGCATGATTTCCCCCTCTTAAATGACATAACTATAGTCATAATAGTCCTCCGATGAGGCGGGTGGTGGTGAACTTTTTTTTTTTTTCCCCCTAATACACTGATGTGAATCAGCTAGATTAAAAAGCTAAATGTTGCAGGGCAGGGATACTCTGTGTACTGTTTTGCTGGACTGCATATATGGACTGCATGACGGCTCCATATTAACTGGCTAAATTATGAAAGACCTGCCTACCTGAGAATCAACTGTAATGGTATGGTGTAGATGCAGTGGGACTTACCTGCTGGCCATATTCCACTCCAGTGCTGGGTTTTGAGAACTTCTTTCACTCTCAGGTGGTGTGCCGCCCTTCGTTCCTTCTCCCTGAGGCTGCAGCTGCCCCCATTGTGCAGTGCCCATATTGATGCTCTGGAGGTCGATTTGATACTGACGATCCTCAACCTCTGACCCCGGGTCACGCAGAACACCCAGATTCAGTGCTCTTCTGAAGAAGAAGAGAAGAGAACAGGGTTAGCAGAATGGTGCCCCATTTGTAATACTGATCATGGTGAAAGGGGTCTCTTTCATGCTTTCATTTCAGTATCTCACAATGGGACATGCCTCTCTGTGTAACCCTCAGAAACCTTTACCTCAATACACTTGCTGGCTTGCAGTCATGACGTCATGCTCCTCCACCGTACTTAAGGGCCAATGCACAGTCACCACATCTTTAAAATACCTCTTCTCACTTCACTCACTCGACAGAAACAGTCCATAGTTCAAGCTAACAACTCAACCACCAGATGCTAACCTACCTGAAATCAGGTTTCAGTCACGGCTACTCCACACCAGATGCACTTTGAGTCTCGGGCTGTGAAATGCCCAGGCTTCATTAGCTTTGCCTGACATCAGCAAGCATTGTGCAAGGCTCTCCCTGAAAAGAATCCAACACAGACTAGCACACCAAAATGGTTCGTTGGACAAGAGCCATCGCTGGAGACCACAGCATGTCATTTGTAGATGAGTGTGGAGGAGCTTACAACCAGCGCAAGCTGGTTCCACCAGTGTTCTCTAATAAATGTGTCCCACTTAGCAGAAGTTACCAATTACTCAGTTTACACTCATACAGTGTTTTAACAAGTTGAAAAGATTTCCAAATACAAAAAACAATGTTAATGTCCAAATAAAAGGTCTCATAAAAACCCGCACAGTGCAGACCTCCCATGTCATGCATGAGATGGCTGTTGGAGAATTTTGCTTCTCTGTTTTAGCTCTTTAAATCATTGTTTTTATATGATGATTCTATCAATGGGTGTTCCTGTGCATATTAGTTGCTTGGCAACAATAGCACTGTTCCCAGATATGCCAACAGTCATCAGTGCAGAGCTCAACGTCTCACTGGAAGGATGGAGGCATGGCGTAGGTGCATAAAGTCAGGGTGTGCATTGAGAACAACAGGCAGAGACTCCAATTTGCTGTCACTCCACCCCAGTTCAGGGGAATACTGTACAGGCAAATCAGCTCAGGTATCTTCACTGCTGGACAAGAGAGAGATAAGTGTAGCAGTGCCTGAGGAGAGCCAGTATGGTTTCTACCCAAGGAATTTTCTAGTTCCAAAACAGGCAGCGTACATATGGCCAATTATAGATCTGTGCTCTCTGAACACGTGCCTCAGAAAATACAGATTCAGGATGTATTCAGCCCTGTTGCACATTGTACAAATCTATAAAATGTGTATTCTCATGTTCCTATATACCCTCCTCACAGAAAGTTCCTGAAATTCTCATTTCAGAGTGAGACATACAAATATCTGGTACTTCATTTCAGGCTTTCACAGAGTTCTTGTGTTTTTGTTAAATGCTCTGAGGGGGCCATGGTGCTGCTCAGGAGGAAGAGCATTCATCTGGTAACTTACGCAGACAACGTTTCGTGGCTCAGTCACAGCAGACTTTGGCGCATAGCAGCACGCTCACAGAGAGTCTGAGTGCATTAGGCTCCCATGTGAACACATTCAAAAGTTTTGACTCCCAATGTGTTTTGTACACGTCTAGCCTGCTTTTAGAGAAGGCATTATGTCACTACGAGCTCAATGTTCCCAAAAGGGTCAATTGCAGTGAAAAGTTCTAAGGGGAGAGAACAAAGATTGATTCTACAGACCCACATCAAAAGGTACAAAAAAGACTAAGTGGACTAAGTCCACATTAGAGTTACCGGGACCTATACCTGGAGACAGGCTTGGTGGTGGTGTCTGCAACCGAGTGCCTGGAGACTGGGCTAACCACATAACCTAATCAGGCTCAGCTCAAAATAGTGCTCACCTCCAACGAAATGAAAGGTGGGAGTCAGGTATCATACTCCAGAGTTTGCACAAGAGATCACAAGCGGGTGTGAGCACACTCACCAGTCCCCATACTGATGGCCTAGCAGAGTGTACACCTAATGCTGTACTTCGGTTTTGTTATAAGATAGGAGTTTGGTAGATTTGCAGTGTGGAAAAGTTTAACTGAAAGTTTCATGGACTGTGTGATGTCTGCAGTGTGGGTGGTTAAACTAGAGTGCGCCACCAATGCAGGGTAATGCATTAAGTATAGATTGAACATCTAAGACAATAAGCTAATATTGTGAAACAATTTCCATGTAGAGTGAGATTTTGCCAAGGGCTGAAAAACTACATCTGTTGAAGAATGATAGCTGGTAACAAACTGAAAGACATTTTCTGTAAGGTCATTTATTGTAAAAGGCCATTTTCACTGAGGCATTCAAATACCACACTATTACCCATTTACATATCTGCAGCGCTACAAAACTGTAACTCAACTTTAAGCAAGTACCTACTGCATTAGCAATAACTTACTTACTTATTCTTTTCATACTTTGTGGGACATAAGGCTGCAGAATTAGCAATAAGTGCACTAACTTCAGTGTTGACATTTTGGTTTTCATCTTCATATATAGGCTGACCAGGACAAAGCTTGGAATTTTGTGTCCATTGAGAGCAGCTTTAAAATCTATAGTCAATAGTTAAACAATTGGTGATCACAATATCCTGACATGTCCTGAATGGCATTACAGTTGGTAATAAAATTAATCCAGTGTAATTTCAATTGAATTATCCAATGGGGTTTGTAGTTGTAGAGACAGCATTAAGTGATGAGTGCTGAGTGACTGTGTGCTGTGTTCATTGTCAGGCACAATCAGTGTGATCTGTTTTTTTTTTTGTTTTTTTTTAAATTCAGCACCGTTCAGGCTGAATTTCAGACAAGCTATTGTAGATTTGTGTTTGTTTCAATCAATCAATCAATCAAATAGTTGATTGATCAATCAATAAACGAACCAGCTGAATACATAATCATGAGGAGGAAGGTACAAAGTAGAGAACCTTGCAGATAATATGGGGTGTGTGTGTTGTACTCACTGATAGATGACCTTATGTGGTTGAGTGTGTGGGTTGTACTCACTGGTAAATATCTTTTCGCAATATGGTGCGGGTGAGAGGATTATCTGCCTGAGGAGCCATGCTGACTGACCCTATCTTGAGAACAAGTGTGTCCTCCATCTTCTCCTTCAGGTGAGAATCTGCATACCCACACATTAAATCATCAATCACACTCAGTTGATGTCTTATTAAATACTTTATGAAGAATCTAGTTGATATATTGCTGGTATAAGAATAAATCCCCATTTTGGGGAGCTCACTGCTGTCCTGAAGGGGGCAGAAGACTCGGATCACACTGGTATTGACGTAGATGAGTGGCAGACTGCTTGAGGAGAAGGCACGGCCTCTCATTGGCTGGCCAGCTGACCGGCACTCTTTGACCGCCCGTCTGGAAGGTGGAGGCGAGACTGTGTGGAACACCTGGGTTATGCTGGCCAGTAGGGGGCATGAGAGCACCAGGTCAAACGGCTGAGCAGTCAGCAGGATTTCATGCAGATGCTGTGGGGAGCCGTCAGACCCACCACTACTCAGCCTCTGAGGTCCTGCTCTCTCCTGTCGTGCTGTTAGCTTATGGAGGACATTGCAGGTCACTGCCTGTGTGTACGTCAGTGACAGGAAGCCATGAGGCTGATGGCATGCCTCCAAAGCCTTTGCTGCCATCTGTTCAACCAGGAAACCACATACAACCACATACAATCGAATGTCAATGTCGAGGCACTTAGACAAGGTAAGAAGTGAAACATTTCAATTATTATAAAGACAGTGAAGTAACACTAATATATAGTATATAAATTGTGTAAAGCTTACCAACAACTATAGTTAGTTGATATATTTCATAGTTGTGAGTTTGAAGAGTTTGTGAGCTCTTAAGAATGTTCTGCATTTCTGCATGAATTGATGTGATTAAAAATAATAATAATGATAAAAGATACCTAAATATACAGTATAGTCAAATCTGCATCCTTGCTGAGGTGCTATATAGTCATGGAAATGCATGTCTTTGCTTTAATCTTGTCATACGCTTTGAAAACTCCCAGATCACCCCTTCTTAAAATTTACAAAACCTTAGTGCACAGCAAATGTCCCAATCATCATAGTCACAAAGAAAGGTCTAGTCTTACTTTCAAACTTACACCAGGATGTTAATCAAATCAGGAAATTGATCAAATCATAGGATCATGGGAGTAGAACGGACCTTAAAAAAAATTATTGTAAATTGTAAATTATTATAAAAATATAACACTGGAAAGAGAAGGAAAGTAAAGACCTGGACCTACGCCACTTCACACTTGGTCAGATGTGCGTCTATAAATGGAATAAAATTGGCATTCTTGTTTGAGGAGACAAAAACTTTTTCTGTTAAATACGCAATGTTATATTTGGGTATAAAACAAAGTACTGTTTAAATGCAGTATATCAACACCAAAACATAACCCTCATTGTGAAGAAGCATAATGAGGGAACAAGTATAATGGTGTGAAACTGCTTTGCTGCTCTATCACCCTGGACCTGCTGTGTGCATTGTTTTTCTTCATATGTTATTACAGAAAACCAGATAGGTCCAAGAACATCACAAACTTTTCTCACATTTAGAACTTCAATAAACATTCATTTCTGCATTTCAGTTATCCTTATGCAATTTTTAGGGGGGGCAGCAACAAAGGTGCTGTAACCCTATTGTTTTTGCTAGAGTTTTTCATATTTTTATGATTTTCTGTGTTTTTTTGTGTGATTAGGATTTTATGTCCTAGGACTTTTGGCAATAAAATCACAAAACTGGTGTCAAACTACTGCGGAGAGTCTGAACCTCAATAATTACCTCCTTAAAACCTAATAATAACCACCAATAATTAATAATTAATTAATAATTAATAATAACCCTAACATGTCTGTGCTAATCTGTGATAATCATCATCATCTTCATTATCACTATTGTGAAGGTTATTATTATTATTATTATTAAATACAAAATAATCGCATGAACATTTTCCTTACAGCACTTTTACATACACATACTTTGAGTTCAGACACCCTCCAAAACAACATGAGCTTGTAAAGGATGAACAAAATTGCAAAGGATTAATTAGTTTAGCCTGGTAGCTTATTGAGGAAACTGAGCATTCAGCAGCCTACTACAAACACACACAAAGGTCTGACTCTGGACTCTGACTCAGATAAAAAAAAAAAAATAATAATAATAATCAAAATAGATTTCTTAGGCAAAAACTAAGAGGAGTGCTTGGAATGGTGTACAGATTAATTAGAAATGTTCAGTGCTCAGTCTGTTTGTGTGTGTGTGTGTTTGTGTAGGCTGTTGGAAACTCTAAATTGCCAAAACAGAGGGGAGACAGAAGCGCTTACAGGAGAAAAGAAGGCAGAAAAGTGGCTGAAGGGGTCTTGGTGCTTGGCTTGGCGGAGCAGTAGGGTACGTCGATTCAGTTTGTCCGTGCAGGATAGCAGCACCCCACTACACACACCTGGCCACATGGGACCAGCCTTCACACTAGAACCCCAATGCAAGGTTAGAAGAGGACAAACAAAAAAGAATTTTAAAAGGTGAAAAGACAAGATTTTAATTCATTTGTAACAGAAGACACTGAAAAGGACGGAAGCAGCACCAGTATGGTGAAATTAAAGACTCACCCACATGACAATTTCCTCATCAAAATGCTTACATAGGCCATCAGAGGGCCTAAATACAAATTACTCCACCAATATTTTTGCTGTTATGTGTTTATACTTTTTTGATCCTCACAAACTAAAAATGTGTGAGTTTAATGAGGGTATCTGTTAGGCATGTGCACTATTTAATTTATTTACTATTTGATTGTCCCTACATGATATTACGACATCCAGTCACGTTTACTCCGATTATATTACCTGACCAACCAACCTTGACACAATTTTGCTTAGGAACTCTGCATCGAAGTACGCTAGTAAGAGTTATCACTCAAAAATTCTTCTCATTTTCTCCCCAATAAAATGGGAGAAGAGCCAATCAGCATATGAATCTGGAATGATCTGTGCAAGAGTTTTGAACTCTCCAATATTAACTTCCTGGAAGACCCACCCCCACACCCCCTGAGTCTGGACTTGACTTGCAGGGTACTCTCTGATACTGTCAAGGTAAATGGAGAAGGTTTCGAGCTTAGCTAACATTAGACCTGTATGTATTTAACAGCCGTTACTTTTTCAATGACACTTTCATTTTCCAAATCTCCAAATGAGATAAGAAGGATGTAAAATTTTGACCTAAAAAGATTAAATAGATTTTACTTCTTTGTAGGCTTAACTCTTTGCAAATAACATTAATGGTGATGATAATTACTATAAAAAAATTATATACATATCTATTATTATTACAATATTGGTTTTTGTTTATTGTACTTTACTGCAGAATCACATAAAAAGCCACCATCCACCTGAGTTTCTGCGATTGCCACTGCTGACTGTAGAGCTAGTAATATTATTATGCCTCCCCTACTCTCCTTAAACTTCAGATCTGTTCTGGAAGATTAAATAGTTTATTGAAATTTTTTTTAAACTCACAAGCAGAGAAAAATCAATATTGCACAAGCCTAACATCTGCACATGGATGAACAAGCAAAACATGATGGAGTGTGAGCAGTATATGCCACCAAATAACTTTCAGCAACAAGCGATACCACCCAGCCTCACCCAATCTACAGCACCAAGAGAATCAATCAGCAACTAATTACATGAACCATCTCAGCCAATCAGAGGAGGTACGGGGGAGAACCACACAGGAAACAAATACTGCAATGCATTTGTGGAACTTTCTGCAGTCAGTCTGCAGCACATTTGCAGTCTGTGGATGGGAACAGCTCTGAAATGCACACTTCTGCTCCCACTGCCCTTGTATGCTGCAGAATAACTGTGTCTGTTCCTCTGTACAGTTTTAGTTTAGCAGCAGGTTCTGTAACTGCAGGATCTCACCACTGCTTTCTCCTTGCACTGCAGAATCACTCCCTCAAAACAGTCAGCCTCACCTGGCCTAGAACATAAAGCCTATCTCATCACACAGTCTCAGCATACACCCCCATCTACAACCTCTCACAAATTAGTTAAAGCACTCCTTAAAATACTGAAGCCATGTAAACAGTGTTTGGTGATTGGTGTTTTCAATCAAACAAAGCAATTCAAGTTAACAACTAGCACAAACACTATCAGTGCAGTACATGAATCATTTTCTTTCATCTACTCTCTATTTCCCATTCTCCCCATATGTCCTACCTGCTTCTGTAATGGTCAATGTTGAAGCTGCTCACTTTACATTTCAGTTTGGTGTACACGTCCTGCATGTCCACTGATGCACTTAGATCCTCCAGTTCACTGAGCACACAGATCTCTGTAAACAAACACAACACTATCCATTACTCACACACTCTCAATACATTGCAAATTTGCGAACATTATCAGGCAAGTTTATTATATAACAGTCATTCTATTTTATTCTATCAAGCTTGCACATGAAATAAAATGCTGAGAAATTAACTACCAAGGGCTTTCTTTATCAGAGTCAAACACAATTCTGAAGATAAAAAAAAAGGAAAAAAATAAAAATAAAAAACTTTAACACAGTAGTACTGAGCCTTTCTTTAAATTGGGTGCTGTGCTGTAATCAGGGTCTGCTATACACTGAAGACATTTGGAGATGAGATTAAAAAAAAGTGATGGAAAGGTCAAAGTGTGGAAAAAGAAAGGATCTGTTCATGATCCAAAGCAGTACAAGCTCAATCAAGCACGGTAGAGGTAGTGTCGTAGCTTGTGCTTGCATGGCTGCTTCTGGAAGGGGCTCACTAATCTTTATTGATGATGCAAGTCATAATGGTGGCAGCAGAATGAATTCAGAATCTACAGAAATACTCTGTCTGCCAATTTACAGAGAAATGTATTCAATCTAATTAGGAGAATCTTCATCAATGACCCAAATCACACTGCCAACACAACAGAGGACTTCGTAAGGGAAAAAGGTGGAAGGTTTTAGACTGGCTAAGCCAAATCACCAGACCTTAACCCAATTGAGCATGCATTTCACCTCCTGAAAAAGAGACTGAAGAAGACTGAAGGGAGACCCCCACCCCCCGACAACTGAAAAAAGCTGTGTTACAAGCCTGGAAAAGCATCACAAAGAAGAAGGCAACAGTTTGGTGATGTCAGTGGGTCACTGGCTTGATGAAGTAATTGCAAGCAAGGGACATGCAACCAAATATTAAGTCTAATATGGAACTCTCTGTTCCAATACTTTTGCTCACCTAAAAATTGGGTGCTCTGCCACCAGTGGTGACATGCTCTAAGTTGATTAAATATCAGGAAATGAAAGCTGAAATTCTGATCTATATAATCTCATATGCATCTTTTGATATCAAACCCAAATGTCTTCAGTGTATTGCCGTTCCAATACTTTTGCGTGTGTGTGCGCGTGTGTGTATATATATATACACATACATACACATATATATATATATATATACACACATATATATATATATATATATATATATATATATATATATATATATATATATATATATATATATATATATATATATATATATATATATATATATATATATATATATACACACATAAATATATATATATATATACACATAAATATATATATATATATATATATATATATA
>CM040996.1:7922510-7935010 GCA_022985145.1 Pangasius djambal | reverse complement strand
ATTCGTGCTGCCATATTCTTTTTGGAGAAAAGGGTCTTTTTTCTAGTCATCCTTCCACAAAAGCCATACATGTTCCTTTTCTGATTGTGCTGTCATGAACATAAACATTTAATGTGCTTGCAGAGGCCTGTAGGTCACATGATGTAGCTCTTGGGTTTTTCTTTATATCTCTGAGCACTAAACAGTCTGATGATGGACTGAATTTGCTGGGACGCTCACTCTTGGGAAGATAGGCAACTGTCTTGACGGCTCTCCATTTGTAAACAATCAAATTGTTTAGAGATGACCTTATAACCCTTCCCAAATTGATGGGCAGCAACAGTTGCTTCTCTGAGGTAATGGCTGATGTCCTTTCATCTTGGCATGATGTAGACACATACCCGAGTGATCCAGAACACCAAAGTGCCAAAACCTCTGATTCTTGATAATTAATCTTGTGTATTTCATTAGTAACAGCTGGCTGCTTATTACTCTCTTAATGGTTGTGGAAGTAGGAAGGGTGTACTGAATGTTGGTTAACCTTTTGGGAAAAAATGACTACATACTGAAATCAGTTTTTGTTTGTTTGTTTTTTTTCTTGTCTTAACCTGAGTTTATTTGTTTGTACATACAACCCCCGGCAAAAATTATGGAATTACCACACTTAGAGGATGTTCACCCAGCTTTTTTACTTTATAGCAAACAAACAAATCACAGATATGACACAAAAAAGGTTTTGTTCAATAGCTTAACATTGTGGCTTTGTGAAACTACCATCAAAAAAATTCAGTGACATTTTTTTTTATTAATGGCATGTCATTTTCCAAATCAAGTAGAGGAAAAAAGTATGGAATCACTCAATGTTGAGGAAAAAAATTATGGAAGTAAAAAAGCTGGGTGAACATCCTCTAAGTGTGGCGATTCCATAATTTTTGCCGGGGGTTGTAGATGGGCAAGGACCACACAATTGTTATTTAGGTCCTGATAAATAAAACATAGAACTGAAGGAGGGTTTACTTTCTTTTTCCCATGACTATATTATTAGAAGGGCATGTTCAATTTGCCTGAAGAATCTAAAATATTGAGCAAATAGGCAAGTGTTTTCTGAAACCACACTGCCTGCATCATTAATGTGTAATGTGTCAAGTTATTCAGTGGTGACACACCTGTCTTCGTCGTTGGGTCTGGAGCGAACAGTTTGACAGTCAGTTTGGGCAGCATCCACTGCATCCACAGGCTAACCTTCCCACTGGCCCCGCCAATGGTGCTCGTCTTCTGCTCTAGAGTTAGAGGCTCACAGAAGGAGGGGTCCTCACCAGTTGGCACAGAGTCACCCTAAGTAAAACACAGTCATTACATTTTCATTAAAAAAGTCAATTAGAATTTATTGGTATCAAACTAAATTGGCAGTATTCCAAATTGCATGGAAGGAGAGCATTCTTAGCTATAAAACAGCTCTGGGTGCCACTACATCAGCATATTTCTCCAACTTAACAGATAACAGATTCTCAGATTCTTCTTTAATCCAGTAGCAAAGTTAACTAGGAACAAAACCACTACAGAAGCACAAATACCAAGATTCAACATGCATATCATCCCCAGAGTAAATATGTCCTCTGTTGAAGAAGGACAATATCTGTTTAGCTGTGTGTCACGATCACAGAACTAACAGCACATATTCTCAGTTTATGTTGGTTTTTTCTACTAACCCTAATTTGCCGTTGAATTTAATCGCATCTGATGCAGCCAGCTACTAGAGCACTATGACACTGAGTTCACTGTTCTCTCACTGCTCTATTTACATTTACATTTATATCTGGCAGACGCCCTTATCCAGAGTGACTTACATTTATCTTATTTATACAACTGAGCAGTTGAGGGTTAAGGGCCTTGCTCAAGGGCCCACCAGTAGCAGCTTAGCGGTGCTAGGGACCGAACTCATGACCTTCCGATCAGTAGCCCAACGTCCTAACCACTGAGCTAACACTGCCCTTTCCTATGAGGACTATTTTTCACATAGCATAATTACTCAGTTTTCTTTCTGACATACACAAAGACAGTTTAGCAGTAAAGTTGGTCACAAACCAGTATTCACACTTGTTTATATCATCTCAGAGACCAAACACAGCACACACACTACACTAATACTACAGTTATCTGACCACTCACACACAGCCACCCGCTTTCTGTATGTACGTATGCAGTGTAAGTGGAAGGTCTGGGTGCAGTGAGTGTGTGATACATGTATAACAGACCTCTGTGGGGGAGCCCAAGTCAGCTGAACGACTCAGGCTGCCGTTATCAGGAGGAATTGTGCCTGCACTGCTGTGGAAGGGGGAGGTAGATCCAGCAGGTTGGGAAGGAGTTTCCCCTTGAAAGCCAGATGCATGCCACAAGATTCCTCTTCTCTGCAGACAGTCCCAAATACTGCTCCAATTTAGAAACAACTCGTATAACAGCTGCACCTGAGGGTAGGAATGATTAATTTTTCAATTCATCATTAAATGTCCTCGCTGAATGGTGTAATGCAACAATAAGAGAAGCAACAGTAAGTATCCCGTTGGGACTCAGGAACACTGAGATTTTGCGATAAAAATATTTATTTTCCAAAACATAATCAAGCTGAAGTTTAGACCCATTACATACTTTCATGTAGAAGTATATACAAGAGGAACACAGAAGAGTGCATCCAACCATTGACTCCTCAGTCTCCTCCTCAGGAGGTGAAATGCATGCTCATTTAGATTAAGGTCTGGTGATTGACTCGGTCAGTCTAAAACCTTCCACTTTTTCTACTGATGTCCTTTTTTGTGTTGGCAGTGTGTTTTGGGTCATTGTCTTACTGCATGATGAAGTTCCTCCTAATTAGATTGGATACATTTCTCTGTAAATTGTCAGACAGAATTTTTCTGCAGACCATTCTGCTGCTACCATCATGAGCCCTTTCCAGAAGAAGCCTTGCAAGCCCAAGTCAGGTCACTATCTCCACTGTGCTTGACCAATGAGCTTGTATTTTTTGGATCATGAGCAGATCCGTTTTCTCCATAGTTTGGCCTTTCCTTCACTTTGGTAGAGGTTATTCCTGCTTCCAGAACCTCTCTGGATCATCTCTGTATTTCTCTGTGAATTCATATCAGACCCTCTGATTCTTACTGCTGATGAATGGTTTGCATCTTGTGGCATTGCCTCTACATTTCTGCTCTCTAAGTCTTATTCAAATGGTGGACTGTGATACTTTCATCCCTGCCCTGCATTTCAGGACATTCCAAATTGTTGTATTGGCTATGGCCATTGTTTGTGCAGTGGCTCTGATGGATTTTCTCTCTTTTCTCAGCTTCAAAATGGCTTGCTTTCCTCCTATAGACAGCTCTCTGGTCTTCATGTTCGTTTTTAACAACAAATGCGGTCTTCACTGGTGAAACCCAAGGCTCAAACCAAGAGTAGACATTCAGAGCTATTAATTGTTTAAACAATTAAGAAAAATACTTTTTTGGCAGATAGGTCATACTAGCATACTCTGATGTTACATTGCAAGGCTCGTATGCAAAATTCTCAAAGGCTGTTAGGTCTGGTAATATATAATTGGCTTAAACGTCACTGGATATTGTGGCAATGTAATATCATGTAGGGACAATAATATCACTGTATTGCATATGCCTAATACAGTGTCAGATCTTTTTTTTATTTTTTATCTTCAATTAAGGTGCCTGAATTTACCAAAATAGACTTCAATCTCCACACCTTAAGAATTATAGAACAAGTATAATAAGTGGTAACTGAAATTAGAGTATATATAGAGTGACATATATAAAGTCACTGCATTAAATAAAAATAACTTGTCAAGTTCGTGCCTTTTTTTTTTTTTTTTTTTTATATAAACTCCCTACCTCAATCCATCCCTCTGTGCATACCCTCTTCCTCTGTGCTAGTCTAGTACAGCACAGAAATTTAAATAATGAAAACATAAAGCAAAAGTTTACACTACAATTGGAAGGGAAGATGGCAAACAGTTTAACTTTGAAGTGTAGAATTGTAGGAAGTGCAGTACTGTACCTGTGGGTTGGAGACTTTCAAATAAAGTGGTTGCAGGTCTACATGCAGGCAAATGATGAAGGCATGTCTGGAGTCGACAGAGGTGGAAGCTGGCTGCAGTTTGTGGGAGGTGACAGCGAGGGTAGAAGTACAGCCTACTGGCTCCAGGAGAGAGAGAGAGCGCTGATGCCCCAGCAATGTATATACACTGAATTGGCCTACTGTCACTGTCCAGGGAAAAGCGTCACCTACACACATATACGTGCACATAAACACATAATGTACATCAATATAAATATCGAAAAACTCAACACAAAAGTTTAAGAGGCTAAAAAACAATTGCTACTTATTCCAATCAACATTTCCAAGAAGGGAACAATGTGAAACCTGCCACCAGCTAGAGTAAGACACACAACCACACCATCTTTCCTAAGTGACTTACAACTGAGAAAAGACACAATCCAAGCAAATGTAACCCAAATCTGGCAACTCACAATCTTCCAATCAACAGCTCATTTTCTTTAACTCATGAGCTATCAGAAGGCACAAATATGAGTAAAATATAGAGGCATCATGCTAATGGCAAGACTGATCCTTCAAAGTCATAGCAAAAACCCACCCTAATTCCACCACCACTTCCAGAGACTTACCACCTTGCTCACTGTATTTACCTATTAGTCTGTCTGTGTCTTTCTGTGCATTGTGACTAAGTAATCTAAATTAAATGTGTGACCACTATTGCATGATGAATTATTTAATGTACAAATGTGTGTGTGTGTGTGTGTGTGTGTGTGTGTGTGTGTGTGTGTTCTTCATACCCTCCTCCAGTACAGGTCTTTGCACAGTGAAGGGAATCTCCTGTAAGGGCTCCATGTGCCTATGCCCAGCACTTATCACACTGATTTGGGGCAGACAGATTACTAATGTCCCTGGCATGGAGGCCTGGCTGTGGTACCAGCTGCGCACAGTGCCTGGGATATCACCACACACTATGGTGCAGGGACATGGCAGAGTGTCCTTAGGCACAAACACACAGCATGACTGCAGATCCACCTGTGATTGGGGACACACATACCTTTATTAATAAGACCCATAAAAGGCCTCTCCTGTAACTCAAATGTTTCAAATGTTTAGGAAGGCAATAAAAAGAGAGATACACACAATCAGCTTATGTGTTACTCTAGAAATAGTGTGTGACATCCTAAAATGTATATTTTGGTAATGTTCTAAACAAAAAAAAGTTAATTCTGCAGGGAACTTGAAATATGAAATACCCAAATAAGTTTTCCAGAGTCTATTTCAACACCCCTGCTTCAGCATATCCACGTGCAGTGACATGCACTCCACACTACACATACCTATCTCCATAAACATATACCTCTACACACACATTCTTCTAAGTTCTAAATTTTTACAGAATTGGATGCATGGCCTTAGCAGTTAAAGTAGCAATGATGGAGAATAAATAAGTTGGGCCAAATTTTCAGTGATATACCAAATATTTAAAAATTCACATTTTAAAGTATTTAGAAAATAATGAATAAAAATGTTCACATTCCTATAAAGAAAGCCCTGACAGGGAAACATTCCTGCATTGGAAGCCTTGACAGCTGTTAGCCATTACTGAAGCAGCTACCCTTACACGATGTCCTAAAGCAAGCATAGTACGCAAGACAATGAGTGGTGCATCTTTTCTGATAGATGCCCTGCCCTGAAAGATGCACTGAAAAAACTGAGAAGAGAAACTCATTCATGAAGCAGATAAAAGAAAGGCACTACACTATTTGGCCAAAAGTTTGTAGACACTGGATCATCACACTCGTGTGCATTTTGAACGTTCCAGGGTGCCACATATCTACCTCATTAATGCATGGCAGCTGCACTGGCCAGTGTTACATCATTTTTCCATGGTAAAAATTAAGGAATTACTGAATTCCTAAAATAGAATCACCAATTGCTTGTATTAGAAAATACAAAGAAGGGAGACTGGCAGAACTGTTTCACAGAAGAAAACAGAGAGTGAAAGAGGGTCAGCTGTGGCCTCCACAGGCCATGGCTGGTCACTGTTGCAGATTTTAAAACCACAGGTAATCCTACAGAATACAGGTAAAGTTCATAACTCGCAACTCCTACTGACACCACAAAGGCCTCCTCAGTCTGTTCTTTATGTGAGAAGCAGAATGCTTGTGTGTAGAACTGAAGATGTGTGGTTAGAAGTTAAAGCTGTATTAAGAAGTGTGAAGAAATGTGAAGTGCTGGTTCTTTTGGGTAGTGTGGATCTTTGTACGGTAATATAAATTACGGAAATGATGGATGATGGCATGTGGCACTGGATAAATGGTGAATTATGGAATATGATAGTGCTGGGTAGTTGTGTACCTGCAGCGTAAGACGCTTGACAGCATCCCAGGCCTGTGTGATTAAGTTCTTTATCCACTCCTCTGAAGATGCTGCATACTCAGTTGCTGACTGTGTAATCTTCACCGGGATAGAAAGGGGACGAGACTCTAAAGGTATGAATAGACAGACACACACACACTCTTGTAATGATGCCTCAGACACGTTCGCACTGGGCGAGACTACATCAGTGGTCAGAAATTTACTGTACACAAAAAAAAAAAAAAAAAAAAAAAAAAACACCTCTTCCAAACTCAAAGCACACTTGCTTTCCGTACTGTTCTAAAGCTCTACATAGATATCATTACAGTTTATTTTTGTTTAGAAGACAATGACTAAATGAATACATGCAGATACAGTGGATATAAAAAGTCTACACACCAGCATTTACAGCCATCCCTAAATATTGTGCCTTTCGGGCATCTGAGTGAATTAATTCAGTCTTTCTTGGATGCTCTTGCACCCCAATGGCTGAGGTTTGTGTGTATACACTTGTTAGGATAAGTAAACCATTTATTTTATGGGCTTTAGAAAACTGTATAACTATCTGCACAGCAAGGTAAACAGACCCTTGAAATGGATATTACAGCACTTTTTTTTCTGCAAAACATTGATTTGAATCACTTATTGTCTTTCTGTAATGTCTAATATTACAGGTTGGAGATATTTGTACAGAGATCTTTGGAAAACTCCTCTCTGCAGAAACTTCAAGTTGTTTACATGAAACCAAAGGTTTCCAATAGGTTCACATCAGGATCTTTGGGAAATAACGATTTATTTTTTGTCCTGTCACCATGTCTTTGTTCAATTGGATGTACCGGATCATTATCTACCAAGTCTTACTGTCCTGGTAAGCAGATATTAAAATAACGAAGGAAGCTACCAGAATTCATTATGACATCAGTCTTCACACAAACCCCTGAAGCACTAACTGCAAAACCACCCAAAGCATCATGATCCATAACCACATATTACAGTGAGGGGGATTTTTCTTGTATGTACACATATAGGACAAGATATATACCAAACTCACATTTTATTATATTATTTAGCTAATAATATTCTTTGGCTTCCCACCCAAATTATGTTACTGTATGGGTGACAGCCTGCTAACTAAAACTTGCATAAAAGGAATAAAAACGGTGATGTTACATAAGCTTTCAGCTCACCCAGACCATTATAGAGGGCTTATGTCAGAGGAGGAGGATTAGGATACAATAAGCTCTAGCAATATGTGCTTACAGACAAGCGCACACTCTTATCTTCAATGGGCTTCATTTTTGTGTAGGGCTACCAGGTGGGTTTGCTTCCTCCAGTGTGTGCAGCTTTGTATGTGACCCTGACAAACTGCAGCCTTCTGTATTGTGTGTTTCTGTGTTACTATGTGTGTGTCAAAGGAATGCAAAGAGTAGTGATTACTGAAAGCTATCCTAATCTCAGGTCTTTGGCGACGAAGATCTAACCTCTGCTGACGTTTGGAAAAGCCATCAAATCAAATTAAATAATTATACAAAACTATGAGGCCTCAAAGCTGGACTATTCTCTGAAACCTCTATACTCAGAAGCACACAAAAACACAATAAAACTGTATTATATTCAAGATAAGTGCAGCAGTGATATCCCTTATCCTAACAACCAAGCAAAAAAAACTACTGCACTACTCAAATACCACTAGTAATTTTAGAATACCCTGTTATATGCGTGAAAGCAATATTGGTTAAAATATTTCCAAAATATGCAGTGTATATGTTTTTAAACTGTAGGGTGGATTGCTTATTAAAATTCCATTCTGACCGGAGAACTTGTTATGAAACTTAAGTCAATATAGGCAAATTAAATAGTCAATATAGGCAAATTAAATCAGCTGCTCTCCAACCATCTTACTCATGCTAACAGTAGTATTGTTGTCCTGTGCCTGAAGGATACCTGTTATGGTCTTTGTCTTCATTGGGCTGCTGATGTAGTCTGATGCCTGATTGGAAAGCTGTTTGGCCAGTGGAGTACTGGCTACCGATGCTTCGTCCTCCCTTGTCTTCGTCATTAACATGGAACCACTACCAACAGTCTGTATCAGAGTGAGCAAGAAGGCAGATAAGCAACACACATTTTCACACATTTAAACCTAGATGAATTAAAAATCACAAATAAACAGAAACAGAGGCACAGAATATGTGCGCATTTCCAGAAACAAAGATTACACTGGAATCAGACTGGAATAACACACAATAAGGATTAACAAACAATAACAGACTTTCATCCCCATTCTGAAGTCCTCAGGAGGGTTCTATAATACTGTCATCAGCTTAGTGTCCAACTAAGCTGTGACTTTGACACAGATATGCCTACCTCCTCGAGGGTGTTACTGATCTAACCGTTGTGAAGGAGTTTTTCTTCACCAGGGTAAGAATTCTTCTGTCATCCACCACAGTTTTCTTCCATGCCTTTTGGTGTTGCTGAGCTTATCATTGCATTCTTTCTTTTCAAGAATGTGCCAAATGTTTTTGCTTTGATTTTTCAGCCTAATGATGGCTTGCTTCACTGGCAGTGACTGCTCTTTGGAGTTCATACTGAGAGCTAACAGCAACAGACTCCAAATGCAAAGGCCACACTTGAAATCAAGTCTAGATCTTTCATATCCTTACATGAAGTGAAAAAATGAGAGAATAACACCTGGCCATGAAATGGCTGAGCAGTTAATTGTCCAAGTACATTTGCTTTTTAAAAAAAGGGGGGCACATATAAAAAGTACTGTAATTCCTACGCTATTCACCCCATTTGGATGTGCCCTCAAATTAAAGTTGAAAATCTGCACTTTGTGCTCGTATTCATTATTTAATTTCAACTCCAATATACTATGGTAGACAGCTAAAACAACAATAACTCAATGTTCAAATATTTATGGATCTGACTGTATATATACACAGTATAAGAAGTCCTACCTGTTGTGTCTGCCAGCTTGTTGTGGGTCTTTGAGAGTGGTACAACAGCCAAGTGGACAAAATAGGATCCAAATTTACAGCAATGCCCTGCACACCAACAAGTAGTACGGCGCCTACAACATAAAAAGAATTTAATTTAATGTAGACCAAGCAACATTTTCGCCCAATTCCGTGTCAGTGAGACTGTGCCCACTGTAGGCTCAGATTCCTGTTCTTGGCTAACAGTTTGATGTATTGTGACTTACCACAGCCTTTCTGTCAGCTCAAAACAGTCTGGCCATTATTCTCTAACTTCTCTCATCAACAAGGTGTTTCTGTCCAAAGAACTACAGCTCATGGGACGTTTTTTTGCTTTTCGCACCATTCTGTGTAAACTCTAGAGACTGAATGAATGAATGAATGAATGAAAGAAATACTCAAACCAGCCCCTCTGGCACCAACAACCACGGCATGGGCAAAGTCACTGAGATCACATTGTTTTCACATGATTGGCTGATTGGATAATTGCATGATTGAGTGTGCCTTAGCATAGAAGTCTTGAGACAAAATTAAAAGTGCTATACATAGAAAGATTAATATTAATACATTTGAGCTGCAAAACAGAACAGTGGGTTCATACACGAAACACTGAGATACTACATGAAAGGCAAAACAGCTGACATGCATGAACCTTACGTTTTTATAAAATCTATGAGTTAACATTTGCATCTACCTTTACAGTGTTTCACATACACCCTTTTGCAAAGTGACTCTGAGAAGTGCGTTTTAGCCCATCAAAAACGCGCTCATGCTAGTACAAATAGGCCATGGTCCGAGAGTATCATAAAGCTTTATTAAATAAATAAATAAATAAAAAGGGGAAAAAAAATAGTTATAATAGCAACAAATTAGCCTAGCTTTGAAAAAGGACAGTCATTTTATTGTATATTGTTTGGTTTTTATTGTTTTTCCATACTGAACTTTACTTTCACGTATGACATTACCATACGACATGTTGAGCAGTGTAATACTGATGGATATATATGTAAAAGGTACAAAATTGATATTAGTTCCAATATACTGAGAAGGAGAGATGCTATACTGCACTACAGAATACCATATTAGTAACATTAAATGCTAGTTTCACTGTCAAAGACTTCTTTAAAACAGCAGTTACAGCACTATTTTCCTACAGCACAAATTAGTAGTGCATTAAATTAAGAATTTCTAAGATAACGAACAAAAGTTTCACTGCTAATGCATTCATATCGTAACATATAAGGCTAATATGGAGAATGGAAACGAAAAGTATGTGTATCACAATACAGCCACTAACAGGGATTGACTATAAAAAAAAAAAAAAGAAAAGAAAAGAAAAGTGCACCTGCAGGGCCTCCAATCAGAGGCCTTGGAGGAAAACCATAAATGTTCCTCACTAATATTCTAATGAGCACCTTTGATAAACAGCCCACTGTCAGAAACTGACAGCCGGCTACGTCACTCGTGAGGACTGGCCTCTGTATTCTCTGTTTCCAGGGGCTGGAAGCATCTGAAACTACCACCTGGAAATGGCTTGTCCACACATCCACATCAAAGCCCTATCCAAAATGAATTTAACTGCTTCTTTATTTTTTCTGTCTGGTTCAACATGCATGTCACAGTCATACACAACACACATCCATGTCTGCTCTGTCCTCCCTCCCACTCCCCACTACATTTCTCACCTCTGTCCTAAGAGTACTGCTATGGAAAGCCTGGAACTTTGTACAGAACACACCTAGTCTGCAATGAAAAGGATCAGCACAAAGTAGAGCACAGCACAGTGTACTGGAATACAGACAATGGAGGTGTTAAACTAGGATACTAGGAAGCATTCTTGTACAAAAGCATGCTGTGTTAGTCTTTGATTTATTACACTGAATCACAATGACCTCTGAGACTACACTAAGTGTCAAGTTGGTGTAGGTAATAATATAACAATATTGTACTGATATCTTTCAAGATATCTGGTGTAAAGATCATGTTGTGTAATGAGCTAGTTGCACTGCACAAATGCAGTGGTAAAAACAGTCAGTGTGCCTAAAGATGTCTGAAACATTGCTAGCTAAGTGTGCTTTTCTCATGATTTGATCAAGTTTTTGGACAGTTATAGACTGTAGCACAATGGACATAACCCTAACCAATATAGTTTGTAATCAGATAGCATCTGTCAAAATGTCTGCAACGCTCCTGAGCTGTCACATCATAACAGAGAAGAGTGCTTACACTCTATCTGCTGTTATCTGTATAAAATTTTTAAATGCTCAAATGGCCTAATAAAAAGACACTAATAACAAAAGAACAGAAGTGAGTGATTGAATAAGTGATTATTTCCCCACTGATATTAGTGTGAACAGATATCAGTCAAGTGAAGAAAAGAGGCTTGTGTTTAAACATCAAAGGGACAGGCAGAGACTGATGTGGATAATGCGGATTGCAAAAGTAAGAACTCATTTCCTATTGCACATTTATAATTCTTTAGAATTTCATCAAGTACTTCCACAAGGTTACAAATGAAGACGTACGTAGACTTGAAAAGTGTGACCATATGAAGGGTTTAATCAGGCCACCACACAATTAACAGCTGAACTTGGGGAAATGGTGCATTCATACAGTATTGTGCAAAAGTCATAAAGCAAATGAAAAGAAATGCTGTAAACAAACATGCTTTCAAAAATAATAAAATGTTTCCATATATATGCATTTACACACACACACACACACACACACACACACACATATCCACCCACATTATTGTAGGAATTACAGCCATTTTGAGCAAAGTACCTCTATTTTCAGGGGCTCAAAGGTATTTGGACAAAGTGGCATAATTGTAAATACAACCATAATTTTAATACTTGGATGAAAATCCTTTGCAGTCAATGACTGCCTGAAGTCTGGAGCCCATGTTCTCAAAACTCAAATTCTGAGTTTCTTCCCTGGAGATGCTTTGCCAGGCCTCACTGCAGCCACCTTCAGTTGCTGCTTGTTTGTGGGTCTTTCTGCCTTCAGTCTTGTCTTCAGTAAGTGAAAAGCAGCTCTATTGGGTTGAGATCAGGCGACTGACTTGGCCATTGAAGAATATTCCATTTCTTTGCCTTCAAAAAGTCTTGAGTTGCTTTCGCAGTATGTTTA
>CM040996.1:7902399-7915934 GCA_022985145.1 Pangasius djambal | reverse complement strand
CACCTTTGGGATGAATTAGAGCGGAGACTGAGAGCCAGGCCTTCTCGACCAACATCAGTGTGTGACCTCACCAATGCGCTTTTGGAAGAATGGTCAAAAATTCCTATAAACACACTCCTCAACCTTGTGGACAGCTTTCCCAGAAGAGTTGAAGCTGTAATAGCTGCAAAAGGTGGACCGACATCATATTGAACTCTATGGGTTAGGAATGGGATGGCACTTAAGTTCATATGTGAGTCAAGGCAGGTGACAGAATACTTTTGGTAATATAGTATATATATATATATATGCCTTTATACACCATCACAATAGATCTGAAATAAAACAATCAAGATGTGATCGAAGTGTAGACTTAAAGAGATTCCACAAAAATATGGCATTTACCATTTAGGAATTACAGCCATTTTCAACAAAGTACCGCCATTTTCAGGGGCTCAAAGGTATTTGGACAAAGTGACATAATTGTAAACATAACCATAATTTTAATACTTGGATGAAAATCCTTTGCAGTCAATGACTACCTGAAGTCTGATGCCCATGTTCTCAAAACTCAAATTCTGAGTTTCCTCCCTGGAGATGCTTTGCCAGGCCTTCACTGCACCCACCTTCAGTTGCTACTTGTTTGTGGGTCTTTCTGCCTTCAGTCTTGTCTTCAGTAAGTGAAAAGCATGCTCTATTGGTTTGAGATCAGGCGACTGACTTGGCCATTGAAGAATATTCCATTTCTTTGCCTTCAAAAAGTCTTGAGTTGCTTTCGCAGTATGTTTAGGGTCATTATCCACCTGCTCTGTGAAGTGGCTTCCTATCAGTTTTGTAGCATTCGGCTGAATGTGAGCAGAGAGTATAGCCCTATACACCTCAGAATTCATCTTGCTACTTCTGTCAGCAGTCACATCATCAATACATGCCCATGCCATAACACTTCCTCCACCATGTTTGACACATGATGTGGTATACTTTGGATCGTGAGCTGTTCATTTCTTTCTTTCCTTTTTTGTTTCTTTCGGAGGCTTTTTTTTTTAGATGTTTTCTGGCAAAGTCTAATCTGGCTTTCCTGTTCTTGAATGTTACCGGCGGTTTGCACCTTGTTGTAAATCCTCTGTATTTACATTCATGAAGGCGTCTCTTGATTGTAGATTTTGACAATGATACGCCTACCTTCTCCAGAGTATTCTTGACTTCTGTATATGCTGTGAAGGGGTTTTTCTTCACCAAGGATTCTGCGATCATCCACTTTAGTTGTCTTCCGTGGTCTTCCAGGCCTTTCGATGTTGTTGAGCTCACTAGTGCTTTCTTTCTTTTTAAGAACGTACCCAACTGTTGATTTGGCCACACCTAAGGTTTTTGCTATTTCTCTTATAGATTTATGTTGTTTTTTCTTACTAATAATGGCCTCCTTCACTTGCATTGAGATCTCCTTGGACTTCATATTGGTAGCTCCAGTCGAACAACTGCCAAATGCCAACTCAATACCTGATCAGGTAATTCCTAAATGATAAATGCCATATTTTTGTAGAACCTCTTAAAATAAAGCTGAAAGTCTACACTTCAATCACATCTTGATTGTTTTATTTCAAATCCATTGTGGTGGTGTATAAAGGTAAAATCACAAAAACTCTGTCATTGTCCAAATACTTCCGGACCTGACTGTATGTATGTATGTATATATGTGTATAATTATATATATATATATATATATATATATATATATATATATATATAAATAAATAAAAGCTACCAAATGCAAATTCAATACTTGGAATCAACTCCAGACCTGTTATCTCCTAAAAATGGCTGTAATTCCTAAACGAGTGATGCAATATTTTTGTTAATATATTCCTAATATTTAAGATCATGTAATTTTGTCCAATTAACACAATAACACAATGTAATTTTGTCCAATTACTTTCGAGCCTGTGAAAATGGAGGGACTCTACAAAAAATGGCTGTGCAAAAAAATGTGACATTCATGCAACGAGACGTGTGTGTGTGTGTGTGTATGTGTGTGAATATATATATATATATATATATATATATATATATATATATATATATATATATATATATATATATATATATTCACACAAACACGTCACGTTACATGTTACATTGTACACTTTGTGTGTGCTTCACTGTTCTCTCAGGACTGAATTTTTCTCTTTTTTATCTGTGCTGTCTGCTCTGCATCCTATTGTCTGTGATGTCTTCTGCACTGTCTTATACATAATATTTGAAACTATTCTTACATATTGCTCCACTTATTTGCTAGTACACTACAGAACAGTTACAGTCCATGTATTGTGTACTTATTGTCCTGTGCATTTGTTGCTCCGCATATAATAGTTCTTCTTCCTACACTTGTCTCACACTGTTGTACAGATAGCACTTTATGTAGTCCTTTGTATTATGTGTTGTACCATGGTCTGATCCTGATCTTGCACCCTGCAGGAGATGAGTGTTCCCCAAATGTGCTCACATAGCCTTTCCAACTGTACTCACTGTTTTATGACTAAACACTGCTCTCACAAAATTATTCCCACTAAAGGCTTTCTTCCTCAGCTCATTAGTTGTGCCTCCCCACACTGTTCTGCATGGGAGGAGAGAATGAAAGATTATGAGAATGTCTAGCCCTGACTGGGCAGCAGGCAGGCTCCCATCCATCCCACACCACATTTTGTTTTTACATCTTCAGTCAACCATGGAGAGACCAATTTGTTCGGCTACTAGCACAGAAAACTACCTTTTGGGTGCCGAGTTCATCTTAACTGCAATTATCTGTTACCATGAATCAGTAACTCAACTGTAATGAAGATTAACAATAGTGATTTTCCCTGATGCAAGGGAATCACACAGAAATCTGCACTTAAAAGCTAACAAATAAGAAGAAAAAACACTCTATGCAACAATATCAACTCCACTCAGCTCATCTAACAAAAAGATATGGATGTGTTGCTCCATAAAACGATTCTGTCTGAAGCCTGTAGCCTCCTGTGGCAATCCAGATGGTACTCCTACTGTCCTGAGGAATACAAGCTCCTGCGCACTATCATTCACGGAATTGGAGCTTTATCTTCAGTCACAGTTACATGCACAATCCCCCGCGAAAGTATTGGAACAGCAAGGCCAATTCTTTTGTTATTGCTATACTCTGAAGACATTTGGGTTTGAGATCAAAAGACAAATATATGAGACAATAGATCAGAATTTCAGCTTTCATTTCCTTTTTTCATCTAGATGTGTTAAATAATTTAAAACATGACACCTTTTGTGATCAAAAATATACCAGAGAGCTGTGCACAGGAGAAAAGCAGGCCATTTTGAAGCTGAGAAAAGAGGGAAAATCAATCACAGCCAATGCATAAGCATTGGGCATAACCAATACAACAATTTGGAACGTACTGAAAAAGAAAGAAACCACTGATGTGCTAACAACAAGATATCAAACGGGTCAGCCAACAGCAAAAGTTCTGGAACCAAGATTAACCTCTACCAAAGTGATGAAAAGCCCAAAGTGTGGAGAAAGAAAGGATCTGCTTATGATCCTAAACATAGGAGCTCATCGGTCAAGCACAGAGGAGGTAGTGTTATAGGCTGGGTTTGCATGGCTGCTTCTGGAAAAGGTTCACTAATCATTATTGATGATGTAACTCATGACGGGTAGCAGCAGAATGAATTCACAAATCTACAGAAACGTGTGTGCCAACTTACAGTTTTAAAAATAAAATGCATGCAATGTTTTGGAGGAAATTCACCATGCAGCAAGAC
The DNA here is from genome assembly GCA_022985145.1 of Pangasius djambal. NCBI lineage: Eukaryota > Metazoa > Chordata > Actinopteri > Siluriformes > Pangasiidae > Pangasius > Pangasius djambal. The sequence continues at coordinate 7,912,169 of CM040996.1, read as the reverse complement.
AATGACCCAAAACACACTTACAACACAACAAAGGACTTCATCAGGGAAAAAAGTGTAAAGTGTTATACTGGCCAGTTCAATCACCAGACCTTAACCCAATTGTCCATGCTTTTCAACTCCTGAAGAGAAAAACCTCCCAAAATAAACAGAAACTGACAGAAGCTGCAGTACAAGTCTGTGAAAGCATCACAAAAGAAGAAGGAAACAGTTTGGTGATGTCAGTGGGTCACTGGCTTGATTCTGTTATTGCAAGTGTTATTTACTTTAAGACTGTCCCAATACTTTTGCTCACCAAAGAATTGGGTGGTCTACCACCAAAAGTGCCATGTTCTAAGTTGTTTAACACATATAGATATAAATATCAGGAAAGGAAAACTGAAATCGTATCATCTCATATTCATCTTTTGATCTCAAACATAAATGTGTCTTCAGTGTACAGCAAAAACAAAAGAATTGGCCTTGCCGTTCCAATACGTTTAGAGGGGACTGTATTCTTGTCTTAACTATTTTATTTTTATCCTTATCCCTATCCCTAACCATTAACCGTTCACTATGAATTGCCCTTGGTTATAGCACTTTTATCTGTAAAGTGCTGTAAAAAAAAGCCTATTCTACTGTCTTGTGTTCTACTTTAAGAAGTTCTTCTGACAAATGAATTCAGGTGAACAATAAATTAAAGCATGTGTGTGTGTATATTGAAGTAAATATAATGCATCTTCACTATTTAGAATGTTCATTGTCATGGCTACAACACTGATCTCTAACTGGTGTAAATATAGTAGTCTAAAACACCAGGTGTGTGATCTGACTCTCAGTTATACAACCACCTTTGAGCCAAGGACTCAAAAAGATAACCTGATCATAACATACTCTCACCTGCTACGCTAGGTGAAGGCTAAATTTTCTACAAGGCAGATTTAACAGATTTAACTCTCTCACACAGCCATACACACAAGTGTACTTCATGACGAGGAGAAAATGAGCTTTTACATGCCCCCTAGCAAATCAACTGTGCACCATTTCATTCCGAAGGATGAAGGCCACAGTTGACACACAAAGGGAGTCAAAATGTAAAACTGCCTAGATTCATTTGATTTGGCTTTGTTATTTACAGTAATATATACCTTTACTGCATAAAGGTAAGTATTGGGTACACTTACAACAGCTTAGACCACTCTTTGTGACACACAAAGAATTAATTACACCTTGGTGGAAAATGAATTTGGTGCACTGGGAATACCACTGCACCCAGTAGCTGACAAGCAAGACCAACCTTTTCCAGATGTGCAATGGTCAGGCCTGTGGGCCCTCTAAGATGAGAGAGAATTTTATTTTCACAGGGCTTTAAAAAGAGTTTACCAACAGGAAAGTTAAATCACCAGAGAGAAACAGTACAATGACCACAGTCAGTGAGCCTGTTTAAAAATCAATACTATACCATTCAGTCTATTCTAAGAGAAAAGCTCCTAGAAAATTAAAAAATGATTACACAAGCAAGTCATTACTGAGAAGGTTATAATCTGTGAAATGAGCTTCTACCATGGCTCATGCTTTAAAAGAGTTGCAAGGGTGATCCAGAAGAACCACCTGACACTCTCGGGTTCCGAGGTAACCTGCCAACGATGTGATGGCTGGCAACAGTGATCCTCAGCTTGCTAGAACCATGATGAGGCTTCAAAACACTCTTCTTGGCTTCTCACTAAGTCAACTAACAGACCATCATTTGAACTAACAAACATTAACCTTGTTGTCTTAGCTTCTAGTAAGAGTTGTTGGACATGCTCGATTTCAGACACAGTGACCCATTTCCCCACTGTTATGTTGCCCTCAGCTCTGTGGAGAGTCATGAGACGGCCCATTCTCAGCGCGCAAAAGAAGAAGAAGAAGAAGAAGAAGAAGAAGAAGAAGAAAAAGGGGGGAAAAAAAAGTCTGACCAGACATAAAAAAAAAAAAAATTTTAAAAAAAAGAGTCCTTGCCAATAAGTACATTGTGAGTTCAAAACATGAATGCAGAGAAAACAAGAATGGTCAGTTCATGAGAGAAAAAACATCATATATTTGACAGTTCCTGAACATTAACCTTATCTTCATGAATGTGCTTCAAAGGAAAGAAGGAAGGAGCAATAAACACCTGCAGCCATTAAGAAATGCCACAAAGCCACAGCACTCCACCTGCGCTGAAGGCCAAGAAAAAGTTCACTTAACGCTCGTTTAATTTCCCTAAGTAAACAGGTATATGCAGGTATATGCATGTCTTCCAACAGCTGAACAAGTGCACAAGATGTACCTGGGCAGAGAACAAGGTGGGGCTAATACACAAAAACATACAGCTTACTGGACAAGGCAGGGCCAGCTTGGCGAGAACTGGAATCTTCCAAAGAGACTGACAAACATTGTCTTGTTCGCTAGCTGCAGAAAAGTATATGTTCAGTTCAGTAGGTAAGTGATATTCAATCAGAATAAAGATTATTGAATTGAGCATACCCTTGAAGAGCTTTTAATGAAGAGGTGTCTCACAAGCATGCACGAACACATGAACAGACACTCACGTACACATGTGCGTGAGTGCGCAAACGCATGCACATACAAAGACAGGGTTTCAGGCTGGCGTGGCTTTGGAAGAGATAGAGGCTCTTGGCTCTCCTTGGAGATGAAGGGACTGTGTACCAGCACTTGAAAGACAAACAGAACCCTCCTCCACCTGCTTCCATTAGGCTCCAGCCTTGCTAGTTGGTGGCCACCTGGACCAAAGTGTGTCAGAGAGGAAGTCATAGTATGGAGTAAATTATCTCTCTTCATAACAAACATTATTCCTCCATGAGACTGTGGGCCTTCCAAAGAGGCTGTGGAACTGAGGCACTTTAGAAGACTTTGGAGCTCTATTTTCAGACACCTCTGGTACTGTCACAGAGCCCATTATGTTTCAGTTGATCATTTTCAAAGTCCCCAGGTCAGAGACTTTATTCAAACGATCAAATTTTCTGGAGAACCAGACCACGGGAGCCCGGCTGCCGTGATCGAATTTGGTGCACCCTCCTGGGTTTGCCCTCTCGCCTCACCCCTCATGGTAAACTACCACCACTACTGCTACTGTAGTTTGAAGCTGTTATAACATGGCAACACCAGGTGAACCTCAACTGTGTGTGCATGTGCGGTATATTTACATTTACATTTATGGCATTTGGCAGACGCCCTTATCCAGAGCGACTTACAATAGTGCTTTGAAGTCTATCAAAAATACATTCTGATACTGGCTCACTAGGTCACAAACTAGGAATACCATCAGTCCAAAAACTTTGTTGTTGTTTTTTTTTTTTTTTTTTTTTTTTTTTTTTTTTTTTTTTTTTTTTTTTTTTTTTTTTTTTTTACGCGCGCGTGCGTGTAAGTGCTAACTTAAGTACTTTATGAAGAGGTAAGTCTTTAGACGTCGTTTGAAGACTGCCAGGGACTCAGCTGTTCGGACATCTAAGGGAAGTTCATTCCACCACCTTGGTGCCAGAACCGAGAAGAGTCTCGACGCATGTCTTCCTTGTACCCTGAGAGATGGTGGGACCAGTCGAGCAGTGCTAGAGGACCGGAGCGAGCGTGGTGCCACGCAAGGTGTGATGAGCTTTGAGATAAGTGGGTGCTGGTCCGTTTTTGGCTTTGTAGGCGAGCATCAGTGTTTTAAATCTGATGCGTGCAGCTACCGGAAGCCAGTGGAGGGAGCGCAGCAATGGGGTGGTGTGGGAAAATTTAGGAAGATTGAAAACCAATCGTGCAGCTGCATTTTGAATCAGTTGCAGAGGACGAATGGCGCTCAGAGGTAGACCTGCCAGGAGTGAGTTGCAGTAGTCTAGTCTTGAAATGACAAGGGACTGAACAAGCATCTGTGTAGACTGTGTGGAAAGAAATGGACGAATTCTTCTGATGTTATAGAGGAGAAAGCAACATGAGCGTGTTAGATTAGCAATGTGAGAGGAGAAGGACAGTTGACTGTCCATGGTTACCCCAAGGTTGCGTGCAGTAACTGAAGGCGAATAACTATACAAGGTTGCGTGCAGTAACTGAAGGCAGTAACTATAATAGAGAATGGACACAGTCCGTGAGAAATGTCAAACGGCAACAGGTGTTAGCACCTAAGAGTGACTGCAAGCATACATTTTTCTGAAAAAAAAAAAAAGTTTTTCCACTGCTCTATCTTGTCACCTCTCAGGTAGCATTGTTAACTTCTAGAGTTTCTCATCTCCTTCTGTGCTTCTTCTCCCTTTTTTCTACCCCAAGACCAATAATGCATTCCTTAAAAAAGGGACTAAAGGGGCTTAATGAGTTTAGAGATAAAATAGGCCTCACTTTTCTACAGACCATGAAAAATAATTCATTGTTAATTCATGATTATTTTCAGTCTGTTTACATGAATAAATGTAATACTTGTAAGAAAGGACATAAATCGCTGTCTTGCAGCTGCTGCTGCATCCAGGAGTACAAGTGTCCTTGCCTTGCTCTCCTCCCCTCTTTTTTTTATAATTGTAAACTCACCCTTGGAAACTCCCACCTTCCTTTTTTTAACAAGGTCTAGAGAACACCTGCAGGTCAGGAGAGCAAAGGTGAGTTCACAGAGTTTGACCCAAATCCTGTCTTAGAAAGTAATTTAATGACTTCATCATTGTTGAGTCTGTAAAAACAATATTTTAGATTTCCAAACATTACTTTTAAATGTTACAGAAAAATGTTTGTAGCTAAAATTTGAATTTGGAGTTTAAATTAAATTATAAAAATGGAGCTCAAATTAAATGAGATTACCCATAACATTAAAACCACCTGCGTAATATTGTGTAGGTCCTGCTGGTGCCACCAAAACAGCTCTGACCTCTGAAGGTGTGCTGTGGTATCTGGCACCAAGACATTAGCAGCAGATCCTTTAAGTTAATGTAAGTTGCGAGGTGGGGCCTCCATGGATCAAACTTGATTGAGATCTGGGGAATTTGGAGGCCAAGTCCAAATTCTGAACTCTTTGTCATGTTCCTCAAACCATTCCTGTACAATTTTTTGCAGTGTTGCAGGGAGCATTATCCTGCTGAAAGAGGCCATTGTCATCAGGGAATACCACTGCCATGAAGGGAACACCATGTCCACATGAAGTAAAAGAAAACGTGATTCATCAGACCAGGCCACCTTCTTCCATTGCACCATGGTCCAGTTGCGCACGTGCCCATTGTAGGAGCTTTTGGCAGTGGACGGGGTCATGGATGGATGGGCACTCTGACCGGTCTGCAGCTACGCAGCTCCATACGCAGCAAGCTGCAATACACTGTGTGTTCTGACACCTTTCTATTATAGCCAGCATTAACTTTTTCAGCAATTTGTGCTACAGTAGCTCTTCTGTGGGATCGGACCAGATGGGCTAGCCTTCGCTCCCCATGCGCATCAATAAGCACTGGGCGCCCATGACCCTGTCACCGGTTCACTGGTTGTCCTTCCTTGGGACCACTTTTGGTAGGTACTAACCACTGCATACCGGTAACACCCCACAAGACCTGCCGTTCTGGAGATTCTCTGACCCTGTCGTCTAGCCATCACAATTTGGTGCTTGTCAAAGTCGCTCAGATCCTTATGCTTGCCCATTTTTCCTACTTCCAAAACAGCGACTTCGAGAACTGACAGTTCACTTACCGCCTAATATATCCCACCCCTGTATCGAGATAATCAATGTTATTCACTTCACCAGTCAGTGGTTTTAATCTTATGGCTAATCAGTGCGTATGTGTAATAAATAAATAAATAAATATATATATATATATATATATATATATATATATATATATATATATATATATATATATATATATATATATATATATGTGTGTGTGTGTGTGTGTGTGTGTGTGTATGTATGAAGTGAAGTGACATGTAGCCAAGTATGCTGACCCATACTCGGAATTTGTGCCCATCCAAGTGCGCACACACACACACACACAGTAGTGAACACACACCAGGAACACACAGTAGTGAACACACAGTAGTGAACACACACCAGGAACAGTGAGCAGCCTTTTTTTTTTTTTTTTTTTTGCTGCAGTGCCCGGGGAGCAGTTGGGGGTTCGGTACCTTGCTCAAGGGTCTCACCTCAGTTATGGTACTGAGGGTGGAGGAGAGCGCTGGTCATTCACTCCCCCCAAACTTTCACCATACAATCATAAACATATCAAACCCCTTCCGAGTTTGCAGGTGCTTTCATTTTACGCTTTCATGCATTTCACAGAGTTGCACAGCTTTTATTTTGCCAATCGACATTAAACAGAGTTTTAATTATATTAGTCATATTTTAGTTTTTTTTAATTATAATCAGCTTTATTTATAAACAGATCGACTATTGACTAAAATATTTATTATAAAACTCGACTAAAATATTTAGTAATTCTTCAGTAAAATTGCTGTATGAAATTAGTACTCAGGCCCTGTATTTATTATAATTATAGTAATATTACTGTTTTTCTTGCATAAAAAGCAGTAATGAATGTGCCTCACATTTCTCACTGACCATGTCCATTGCCCATTATATAACAAACACACACACACACACACACACACACACACACACACACACACACACACACACACACACACACACACACACACACACACACTTCATCTGGTGTTGCCATGTAATCAACAGAGGAGATCGAAATATTGTATTATCAAGGGTAAACATGAAGTGCAAAAGTACCAGTTGCCTTGCATAAAAAATAACTTGAAAATGTGCTGCTTGAATCCTTCTGTGATAGATTTGACTGTGTTCCAGCCTCCAGTTCCTTGGTTGGGTCAACAAGAGTTTGGGGAGGGCACAATTTCCATTTTCTAAGTAAAGTGGAATTTCTTTTTAATTCACTTGCAAACAATTAGATATAAACCATATGGACATGGTGGAATTCAAAGGAAGCCCAATTTTTTTTAAAGAGACTTTGTAAATGAGAGATGAGAAAACATGTTAAACACTGATGCAATCTGGAAATTATTTATATGTCATTTCAAGGTAATTCAACATAATCATTTGTATAACACTCTGAGGCTGAGCTCTGGAGAAAACAGAGAGAGACTAAGTCAGAAAAGGAAAAAAAATGAAGATAAATAATATATGGAAAAATCGGATCAGAAAATAGGGGTTCTAAAAACATCTGGCTTCTTTGGAAAGGGTCCTTTAAAAAAAAAACACAACATAGGGTAGTGGATAACGAAATACGATTCTTAAATATAATAGAGAACTACATGTTCTATTACAGGTTGGCTGAGAATTTAGTTCTTTTATGACACATAAGTAAAGAGTTTGGTAATATATAAATGGCGTGACTTTTAGACAGTGAGGTTGTAGTTTCAGTTTTGGACTCTGTTCTCTATCTGTTTACAGCTTATATGCGCCCAGTGTAAAGAACAGTACAGCCACAAGGCCCTTTATCCTCTCAGGTCAAAGGCTGTGACATCTGCTGGTTTACTCGGGGGCACTGACTCCCCATTTTACCACAGCGCAGCTGAATGCTTGAATCTGACTGATCAAAAGGAGTGCATTATTTTCGTATGTAAGCAGACAGAATTTTGGTTGTAACCGGAATGATAGGTTTATATTTTACATGTGCTTGTTCTAATACGTTATTGTTTCTCAGATTTAAAAAAAAAACATTTTGTTCAACAAAATAAAACATATAATCGTTGATATGGTGCCATTTTTAGGAGACAATTATTTAATATTTATGGAAGGAGTGACAGCTCAATTTCCCAGCTCAGGAAAATCCTCAGGACAAGAGTTAATGCATTCCGGTTTCTCTGTAAATTGACAGGCTGCTTGTTTTTTTTGTTTTTTGAGAGAGAGAGAGAGAGAGAGGTGGTCACAGCTATAACGTAGTTGAGCACAGGAGCTAAATTGTCTCTCAGATGTTCCACAACATTAAATCTAACAATGGGCAACGTGTCATTCATTAATATATTAAACATTGTAATCATTGGCTATAGTATAAGTGGAATAACACACTCCAGACCGTCCTGTTATCCTGTTAGACATAAATAATTCACTTCACTCTGCTGTGCCTCATGCTGCATTATACTTACCCAGTGCGCATTATTTTTGTACAACAGCATGGTCTGTCATGTGTTATTCCTTACTTAAGAGATGCAGCCCCCTGTGCGGAATGCTTTCACACTCAGTATTGACAGCTTCCTTGCTGCCATAAGCCAGGGAACATAAGGAGCAGTAATTATGTTAGGGGCTCATCTTAGATAGCCCCTAATTCAAATGTGATGGCCCCATAACAGAGGCAAAAACACCTGTGGGACAACTAAACTGTCAGGAGCAACAGCTTGAGCTTGCATTACTAAGGACAATTTCACCCTACTGTATTTCCCTACAGGGGCTCCCTGACAGAGTTTGTGTGATTCTCGCTATGGAGAGAGAATGTCAGAAATGCTTCATCTTATACCGAGATGAAGTGAGGCATTTAGTTGACATGATAACTTTCATTCATGCTACATCTGCATATTATTCATAAACATGGTATTCGCTTCCTCTGCTATACCGATGGCACACAGCTATAAGTTTCAGCAAAGCCAGATGACAAACACCAGCTTAACAGGATTAATAATAAATAATAACAATGAATGCTGATTAACTGCCACCTATTTAGGTCTAGACACCTTAGTGTGATCTCGCATTTGAATCCCATTTATCTTTCATGTGATCACTCAGGTTTGTTGGTGCTGTATGTCCCAGGGTGCCTTATACCCGTGTTCCTCCTGTACATGTACTCCTGCTGCCTGATGTGATGCTGGTGCCATATTGTCATCCTGATGCTCTACTTCTGCTTGGAACGTCCTGCATTTGTGGCTCTTGTGGAGGGTCTCACATGGAAACCCTAAATATTTGCACTTCCCAAAAACAGTTTATGCTAAAGTCTCACCCATGCTTGAGTGGATAAGCTCACCTGGATACCACAGATTTGTACATAAGAACTGCTGCTGTAATCAAAGACTGTCCTGTGCTTATCCCAGGATTCATAATATGCTCTTACTGAACATCCTTTCAACACAACACCAAGTTAAGCATTTTCTTTAGATGCCAGCTTACAACCAGTCACATGCTCTGTAAAGCCTCCATGTGTTTCTTTTTACAGTCAAATTCTTCAGTGACTGGAAAAGTGCCTGGCAAAATAATTTGCCATTAGAATCTGATTCATCCAGATGTGTCACCCTTTCTCTGAGTAGCTAGCAGTCATCATGTGCCACAGTGTGGCTGAGCTAATAGCCCTAGCAGTGGTCGCTCATGCATGATATTTTTTCTCAAGCTGTGCTGCATAAAATCAGCATTGCTTTGAGGGGATATTCACGAAAACCGCCCGAGATAGTTCCATCAGGGGTCAGTAGCGGGGGGAGTTGAAGTAGAAACAAACTTTACTTGCATTGAGATCTCTTTGGACTTCATATTGGTAGCTCCAGTCGAACAGCTGCCAAATGCCAACTAAATACCTGATATCACCTCCAGACCTTTTATCTGCTTCACTTGTCTTGAAGTAATGAAGGAATGGACCGCACCTGGTCAACTAACTTCTTGTCCAAATACCTTTGAGCCCCTGAAAATGGAGGTACTTTGTTGAAAATGGCTGTAATTCCTAAATGGTAAATGCCATATTTTTGTGGAACCTCTTAAAATAAAGCTGAAAGTCTACACTTCGATCACATCTTGATTGTTTTATTTAAAATCCATTGTGGTGGTGTATAAAGGCAAAATCACAAAAACTCTGTCATTG
>CM040996.1:7890463-7900463 GCA_022985145.1 Pangasius djambal | reverse complement strand
CCCTGCCAAAAGTACGTGGATACCTGACCATCACACTTATATGAGCTCGTTGGACATCCCAATCTACAATCATGGGCATAAATATGGAGTTCTAATTTGCTGTAGCAACGGACAATGGATGCAACTCAGGAACACAGTGGACTAAGGGTTTTTAAAGAGCTTTTATTATAGTATGTGCCACTGCACAGCTGTTGGATTAGTGTACACTATAGCGTGCATCAATGTTACATCATAAATGTGCTTCACACCACCATGTAGCATATTTTATTTAAATATAAATACCACATAAAAATGTTTGTTTTGTGAAACTCAATGTTGAGTAGGGTTTTTTCTGGTCACTGGTTGCTAAATGTGAGAAGAAATACTGATGATCACTACTGACCCTATCTGAGCACAGAACAACTACGAATAAAAACTAATAGACTGCACAACTAATTTTCTTATCCCAGGCACATGGTGATTTGGGGTGATTTGTCCATAATACTGTATGTAGAGACATACAGAAACATTTTCATGGTTGCAGTTTAGAGCAATCAGTAAATTCTGCTAATAGCCATTTTAATCATAAAGCACAGTGCTCACCCTCCCTGCTACTAAAGCCTCCACTCTTATGCTAAGGCTTTCAACTAGATTTTGAAGCAGGATGTGGGGATTTGTGCCCATTCAGCCACAAGAGCATTTGTGAAGTCAGGCACTGATTTTGGGCAAGGAGGTCTAGTGCTAAGCTGGTGTTCCAATTCATCCCAAAGGTGTTCAGTGAGGCTGAGGTCAGGGCTCTGTGCTGGCCACTCGAGTACTTCCACACCAACCTTGGCAAACCATGTCTCTATGGACCTCACAATGTGCACAAGGGCACTGTCATGCTGGAATAGGTTTAGGCCCCTACGGTCCAATGAAAGGAAATCTTAATGCTACAGAATACAAAGACATGCTAGATAATTGTGTGCTTCCAACTTTGTGGCAACAGTTTTGGGAAGGCCTACATATGGGTGTTAGGGTGGGGTGTCCACATACTTTTGGCCATACAGTGTACATACACAACCACATGCGATCACAGTTATGGACCATAATGGACTAAGTGCAAGCTCTATTATTCTGGTGTTCCAACAGTGACTTAATTGAAAGTTCAGAAGACAGGCTTCTCCAACATGTGCTGATCACTAGAGCCCATGAATCATGCTTAAAGGCAGTTTCAATGTAGACCAACTTAAAGCAAGTACTCATACACCTTACACACACATTTAAACCGCAAGCCAGTTTGATTTACTGCAGTTTGTCACTCTGTGTGTGCAGCTCGTTCGACTGATCAGAATGTTTCAAGAAAGACACAAAGACAAAAACAGAGAAACACCCAGATGAGTAAAACAAAAAAGTAAGAAAGAGAAAGGCAGGAAACTGAGTGAGCCAGAGTGTCTCTCTGTCATTGGGTTAAATTCTGGGGTCATATGATGGGCCAATGATAGCTCTGTGTTGAAAGCTGACTCCCAATAGCTAGAGGAATGATGCACAAATGATACACATCAAACCTTAACTCTCGGGCACCATTTCCGTCAAACCCCACGAGGGGTAGAATGTTACAATGAGTTGGAAACTCAGTCGAAGCTACTTACATCACCTGTTCCAGTCCACCCACAGTGCCAGATACACAGCATTTAATTTCCTCACAAATGCACTGGGCAGACAGGGGTAGAAAGGTGAACTCAGCAGGACCTAGCAGACAGAACTCTACAAGCCTCCGTATGACTTGCACTTCATCACTCTCAACAAATGTTGAGAGTGTCATGCTCAGAAACAAAAGCTGGAGGAAAAGATGGAGAAAAGATCTCCTTTTCTCACTGGTTACTTTCGTTAGCCTCCTAGGGCTATAAGTTAAGTTCAGTTAATAACTGAGGAAGAACTGATTGTGTGTGTTCGTGTGTGTGTGCGCGTGTGTGTACACGCACCAGGGCAGGTGCAGCTGTGCCTAAACATACAGCTGGGTATCGAGGGGATCAAAAACCCCATCAAACATCAAACAGTTGGCGGGTAGACCCCAACAGCTGGCTCAGTCATCTTAGTCACACACACACATGCATACACACAAGCCATGAGAACAAGCACTTCAAGTACTACACACAGCACATGTATGAGCTGGTGTACATGCATGGGACATCTGCAGTAACATTACTACCACTTGGGCTTTCTGGAAGTGAAAGCATGAGAACACTGCATTTCTTTTTTTTGCACACATTGTCTTTAGTTTGTATCACGCGGTTACAAAAGACACAGTTCTGGCTGGAAATATAAGAGTTGGTAAGAAAATGTGTGTGTGCATACATATAGTCTACATTCCAGGTGCAGGTGAGAAGTGATTTACTTTAGTTACTTCTAGCACTGAATTAGCACAAATGACCGCATTGCTAAAACCATTACAGCTGAATAACAGGAGACAGCAGAGTCTTTCAGTAGGAAATTAAACGAGAGCAACAGCTCTTGGCCATTTGTTCAAGAGAAAAAGTTCATACAGCTACACGACGACATTGCTCTCAGAACACTGTAATATGTGCCATCCTACAGTGTTACATAGGAAGTATACAGACCAAGCCACCATTATTAGTGATCCATGGTCTTGGTAGAACCTTGAGATGACGCCAAGAAGTGTGCTATTAACGGACTTTACCAAAATTTATGAATGTGCCTTGGACAGTCAAAACCAGCGTAATGGTCATAACAATACACACCATGGTGGGGGATGTATCATAGTTTTATTCCCTTAGATTAGTTGCAAGAAACAAACAAAAAAAAAGCTTCACAATGTCATCAGAAACTAAATTAATGTATTGGGTTAGGTGTAATAAGGTATAAATGCATCTCTGTAGATGCACTGTTAACTTGATACTGCTCTAGTAGGCTAATCCTCCAAGAAATTCTGTAATTAACAGAAAATTTCTGATCCTTTGTTGTAGCAAGGTTTGAACTATCCTGCGTACAACTTCATTTTCATGGTTCTAATGAAAGTACTAGCTGCTTGCAAAAGGGCTAGTAACATGATTACCATAGCAGTAATGTAAAAGAAACATGAAAGAAGAACTGAACAAACCTGGTAAAGCTTCTCCTTCCCTGTTATTGGACATTAATTACACTGCAGGTTTGGTGGTAATCTAGTAACTTTTTGAATAGTAAGAAAGTTGATAAACTGCTGGATAATGGTGTATCCCCCACTGCTCCTTCATATCTCTCCTTTAGGTTGTTTCCAGAGAATAATGATATAATTTTGCCCAGTGGAAGACAGCAAAAGTCAAACCTACAAAGCAACTATGCAGTTATATGAAACATCTCCAGAACTGAGGTAATATAGGGGAGCTTGGAAAGCTGGAAGAGTTTAACATCCACATAAAGGCTTTCTTCTAAGGAGGTCTGCCATATGGACAGTGTCACAGGAGCTTGGAAGCACTTCAGTGGAAACTCTTCACAACAGTCGGGACAAATGAGTGCAAGTGTGAGGCACAGGGCAGGGCGGCAACACCACAAACACTCTCACCAGTTTGTAGCCAATCAGAGTTAGCAAGCACTGCACAATTTACACAGACTAGCTTTAGTCCTGAACAGCATAAACATTTAAAATAGGGCTGGTTAGTCTATATTGACATTTGCTTTAAGAGAAGCAGATGCAATATGATCACGTCATGAAGACTAATATATTCGTAGCAACTTTTTTATTTGCAGAAAAATATATGAGTGTGGGTCAAATAAAAACCTTACTTTTTACTTACTTCAAAAACTCTATTTTATGATCACTTAAAAGTGATCGTAAATTAGAGAAACACACTGTACACAGCTGTAATGTATGTGAGTCATCAGCATCACTCGCACATCATCCTGCAAAATGGCCTGGACTTCTGCATACTGGTGTCTTGTTGCAGCACAACACCACACAGCCCCATAATGCACATCTCACTGTTGCAACCATCAAGGACCTGCAGTATGATGTCTGCCACATCCAATGTACTCACCAGATCTGGCTCTAAGTGGCAGGCACTGGAGGACTAGTGGTTAGGCCTCACCGCTCTCTCACTGCCACGGTCGGGGTTCGATTCCCGGCCAGAGAACTGAGCCCAGCCACTTGGGTTGCACAAGACAGTGCACTCCCAGGCCCGGTCCTAAGCCCAGATAAAATTGTGGGGGGTTGCATCAGGAAGGGCATCCAGCGCAAAAACTGTGCCAAATCAAATATGCAGATCAATGACCCGCTGTAGCAACCCCTAATGGGAGCAGCCGAAAGAACAACAACAACAACAACAACAACAAGGGAGGCACTGGGTGAAAAGACCTTCCAATTGATTCAAGTGCAACAGATCATGCATCAGTAGCTGAAATCAGAACATTTGTTTGGACATATGTTAAGCACTGGAACAATGCATTGAATATAGCTGGATCCATGGCAGATTGTCCATAGGGGCAAGTTGTGCAGAGCCCCACCATATATCAGCCATTCAAAAAATATTAATTAACATAAAGTCCTCATTCACAACTCCACACATTTTACATTGTCTTACAGCAAATAATTTTAATTAAACTTAATAAAGAGCAGATAGTGTGTGTGTGTATGATGTACAGAACCATTTCTATTGTAACATATATTGCAAAGATTGGGAAAGTGAAAGGAGGATTATGGAGTGAATAACATCCATACATCGGAAATGTGCGAGCACCATAGTGACCTTGTTTCACTACACAAAGAACAGGAAAAAGAAAACAAAAGAAAAGGGAAAGAAAAAAAAAAAAGTCTTTTTTCCCAGTGCTGAATTTGTGTGGTCTGCTGTATAGAACACAACTGAAGAAAAAGGCATGTCTAAAACCACTCAAAAGGAGCTTCTCGACTCTGAGCTGGATGAATATGCTGAAATAATGCTGAAAACTTTAAATGTCTGAAACCATGGATATTTGTTTCATGGTTATTCCAGTTTTTTGTAGATAATGTAATAGGTGTTACTGCTGTCAGTAAGCTTAGAGCAAGAGAAAGAATCTGAACTGATCTGCTCCTGATCTACAGTTACAGAATCCATCCACTCAGTGCATGACCAACAGGCAGTGATCGAAGACAAAATGTGTTTTCAAAACTGGTTTTTAATGAAAATGTACACACGTTTCTGTGCACATTTCATATTAATAATGGTATTAGGAAATCTAGCAGCTTTTAGTGTGGTGCGGTTTATGAAGAGTGTGGTGTAATGAGTGATGAGGCATGAGTGCGGTGGTACCTGGTGTTCTGAAGATCTCATTGATGAGTGAGTCGCTGGCGGTGGGACCGACCCCACTCTCCGTGCTGTGTGTCCAACTCTGCCACAAACAGTGCAACAGCAACATCTGAGCATGAGTGGCCTGCATTGTGAATTTGGGTAACTCAAAGAGGTATTCCGTTATGGACACTGAGGACCTCTTTGGCCTGTGGCAAAAAAAAAAAAAAAAAAAAGATAGAGAAAATAAATCTAAACACATCTGATTGGTAGTAATGGTATTCTTAGGTTCACTAAAGCTTTCCAGCAAAGGTGTACATGTAACAGAGCCTCTGCCACCAATACAACTGTTCTATCATTTCTATCATCAACCAAAGCCTGACGGTAACACTGTGTATGTAGCGTGTTCTGTACTGCAATACTCATACGAACAGACAAGCCATCCACATACTCTTATTCAGTTGTTTCCATCCACACCACCCACTCCATTCTGGCACAGCCTATGGGTCCATATTAACATCTGAGTTGTAGCTGCAGAGATGTTTTGGTATATCCATATTTTTCACTGAATGAAACATGCTGAACAGTATACTGGGCCTCATTCTTCAAGCTTTGAGTAAAGTTTTTTAACCAGTGTTTTTCTTCGTATTCACTGTGTATGTGGATAAATGGCAATCACCAGTAAATTATCGGGTGCATACACGCCACAGCTGATTTGCATTTGGTGAACAGATAGTGCAAAATGACCACAGAAAGAAAAAAGATGATGAAGTACATTTGTCTCATGTCTATGAGAATAAAAATATATTATTTAGTAATGTATCCAGTGGAGTCACAGCACCTGAAAAGACCAAGATATATAGAGAAATTACAATGGTGAATTAGGGGTTGCCCATCCAGGGCAATATAAGCAAGGTCAAAAGAAAGGCCAAACCATGACAAAGCCTTTTATAATTGACCAGATGCCATAGCAAACAGAACCGTCTTATAAGCCTTCATCCTCCATAAATAAATAATTAAATAAATAATAAATAAATAAATCATACCGGCTTATGAATATCTATTGCCTCCTAATGGCATAATGTGCTGACTCTTCCAGTGATATCAATTCTGCCAATTGCATTGTTCCGGCTTAGAGCTGTGTATTTGAAATAAATAAGTGATTTGAACTTGACAACATAATCCGTATATAGGTCAATCAATGTTTACATTAGTCAGTCTTCTTCTAGTAAATTTGTGAGTGTGTGTAAATTTACACATATTTCATGAATACCAAATTTATTGTCTAAATTGCTCATACAAACAATTTACACATAAATCTGTTCACATCCAGCTTGATAAATGAGGCCCATTGTTTTTCCACCTTCTCTCATCTTTGTGCTCGTGTGTAGCTTGTTATGTGGAGTGCGTGTGTGTGGCCGTCACCTCAGAAGAGCCGATATGGTCATGTGTGGCTCCATTAGTAGATTCTGTTAATTAATTCCTGTCTAGAAGCTGTTCTAGAGGACTGGGTATTGCAGACTGGTTCATGCTAACAGGAAGGCTATGGTAATGCAAATAACAACTCTTGACAACCGTGGTGAGCAGAAATGCATCTCAGAATGCAAAACATGTCGAACCTTGAGGAGGATGAACTACAGCAGTCCATTGGTACTGGGCCCCTTATCACCAGTCAAGCATTGTTTTAATGTCACAGACTATCTGAGTATAGTTGCTTGCCACCTGCATGGCCCGACTAATACAGTATTGTAGCCCAGGAAACCTCCAATTTAATCAAAACCTATTAATAAATATTTTTGACTATGGGAGGGATCACAGGTGCATGTGGGCTTTGGTAATAGCAAGCTAATTATCATAATGTTGGATAACTGAAAATATGATGCTGGAGTGGAAAAAAGAAGAGGATGGATTTTACTGATGTGGATTTTTCAAGGACTTTGCTACAAACAAGCTCTGATGAAATAACTTCTAATAGGTAAGGACCTATCACTGTATTATATTTTGGGATTTCATTTGAACTAGCTTTATGTGGCGTTTGTTCAATGGGCTACACTGCTGTCTGACAACAGTCCATACGAGAGTGTGCTGTATGGCTCCGTAGAGGTTTGATTTGGCTAACCTCGGTGGCTCTCTTTTACAGAGGTACAGTTAGATGCATATTCACACGTTTGCGTATTTCTGGTCAACAGCACACAAATGGAATGCCAAACTATTGTAAGACATGTTTTGAATGTGACATCAAAAGGAAAAGTAGCTGATTCTGAGTAAGGATATACTCAGAGTACCCGTGTTGCTCCCGTTACTAAAGTGTCTCTCACACACACACACACACACACACAAAAAAAAAAAAAAAAAAAAAAAAAAAAAAAAAAAAAAAAAAAAAAAAAAAAAAAAAAAAAAAAAAAAAGGAGTAAAAACTTTGACATTACCAACCTCCTGATTTTAATAGCACCTTGCTGCATAAGAGCAATGAAATGCAAACTGCTCTAACCAGCTAATGCCCACACTTTCAGCTGGAAAGAATTTCAACATATCATTAAAACAGTAGCTCCAAGACTAGAATTCTAAAGTTTGCGAACGAACTCTGATGTTGGCTTGACAGAGCCCACTAAATACGCTAAAACTGTTAAACAATATTACAGACTTTTGTTGACACTGATTTCAAATGTTAAAACCTTACGTAAAGTGTGTAAAGGTTAAAAGGCTAAAAGTTAATAATATATAAAGGTTAAAATGTTAAAGCATTAAAATCCTAAAATGCTGCTATGATATTCCAGGTGGCTGCTACGCTAACCCAGTTAGTTTCTAGGGTGATGCTACATGTTTACTATGAACAGTTAAGCAAGTAAAGGTTAAAAGGCTAGGTTAAAGAGTCAAAATGTTAAACGTTGCATGCATAGGTTGTTACTAGATGGTTGTTAGCACATAGCATATTCAAGTTGGTTGCAAGGGTGCTGCTAGTTTGCTGCTATGCTAACCCAGGTGGTTGCTAGGATGTTGCTAGGTGGTTACTATGCTATCCCAACTGGTTGCTCAGCTGTTGCTATCATATTGCCGTTGGTTGCTTGGTTGTTGCTAGGTGCTTCCTATGCTACAGCAGTTGGTTGCTAGGCTGTTGTTAGGTGGCTGTTAAGGGGTCCCAGGTGGTTGCTATGGCGTTTCTAGGAGGTTTCAATTTGATCCCAGTTTGCTGAAAGTTTATAACTAGTCAGTTGCTAAGGAAACTCAGCTGGTTGCTAGGGGGTTGCAGGGTGGCAGTAATGGGGTCCCAGGTGGTTGCTATGGTGTCTCAAGGAGGTTTAAATATGATCCCAAGTTGCTGCAAGATTGTAGAAAGATGTTTGCTACAGAAATTCAGTTGTTTGCTAGGGTATAGCTAGGTGGCTGTTTTGGGGTCTTTGGTGGTTGCTGTGGTGTTTCAATATGATCCCAGCTATGTTAGCTATGTTAGCTAGTCCGTTGCTAAGGAAACTCATCTGGTTGCTAGGATGTCATTCGGTTGCTATTACAGGCCAGGCGGTTGCTAGGGTTTCAGGAGGTGAAGAAATACGTTTTAATTGTCTTCAATATAGCTGAATGAAGAGATCTGACATGATGAATTTCAGCTTTCATTTCCTGATATTTACATTTAGATGGGTACTAATTTTCAAGTGATCAAAAATATTGGAACATGTAACTGACAGGTGTTTTTTGTTCCCCAGGTGTGCCCTGTTAGATTGATTGTTTAAACAAACTGTCTATGGGAGAAAAGCAAGCCATTTTGTGGGAGGGAAAATCGACCAGAGCCATTGCACATGCACTGGGCATAGCCAATACAACAATTTGAAATGTCCTGGGGGGGGAGAACCAAGATTAGCCTCTCCCAAGGTGATGGAAAGGCCAACATGTGGAGAAAGAAAGGATCTGCTCAGGATCCAAAACATAGAAGCTCATTGGTCAAGCACGGTGGAGGTAGACCCCGGCTTGGGAATACATGGCTGTTTCTGGAACAGGCTCACTAATCTTTATTGAGGATGTAACTCATCAGGTTAGCAGCAGAATGTATTCAAGAGTCTAAAGAAAGATGGTCATTTGGTTGCAAGCAATGGATCTGCAACCAAATGATAAGTGTTATTTACTTTAAGACTATCTGTTCCAATATTTTTGATCACCTAAAAATTGGGTGGTCTGCCACCAAATGTGCCATGTTCTAAGTTGTTTAACGAATCTAAATGTAAATACCAGGAAGTGAAAGCTGAATTTCTGATCAACCATCTCATATTCGCCTTTTGATCTAAAATGCCTTGAGTGTATAGCAAAAACAAAAAAGAACGGGTTTTGCCATGCAAATACTTTCAGGGGAGACTGTATTTAACCTCATTTGTAATGAACATGTAAAGATTTTTAAATAAGGATAATTATTAATAACTGACAGAGAAATAAAATAATGCAATTAGCTGAGTAAATCTTGTGGCAAATCATGATTATTGTAATAGATCCTCTTTTCTGTTACAGCAGAGTTGTTGTTTTTTTTTCCTGGTTAAAGCAGTAGTATTTCTGCTCTCAAAGTATTCATGTCATGGTGTGTGAAAAGGTCTCCAACAGTGAGTCAAGCCTGGGGGGCCCCCACCACCCTAACCCCACCCCTGACCACCCCGACTATGTGAAAGAGAAAAGGGTAAGAAGTGGGTGATCTGTGTATGTTAAAGTACACTATATGGCCAGTAGTTTGTGGACACCTGACCTTGACACCCACTTGTTTGCTTGTTGAACAACCCATTCCAGATTTAAACCCACCCACCCCC
>CM040996.1:7877554-7890363 GCA_022985145.1 Pangasius djambal | reverse complement strand
TCATCAGAGGCTTTGAGTACCTTTAAAAAAAAAAAAAAAAACACACATACACACACTCAGAAACTACACGGCCCAGTCGATTCAATGCCATAAACAGTCTAACGGGCTCCAGTACAGCGCTACAGCCCTCAACAGAAAAAGTGATGAAAATTAGATTAGATGCAGGAATGACACATTGAATTCACATTGAGATAGAGGAAAATGCTGAAAAGTCAGCGAGAGGAAAAACATCCCGCTGCTCCAGCACAGCTCAGACCCAGTATAGTTCAAACACCAAGAGAGAAAGCAAGAGAAAAAGAGACTGTGTGTGTGTTCTGTTCTAGTTTTGCTTGTGTTTTGCTGTGTAGCTTCCTGCAGCAGGTTAGTTTAAAAACATATGCAGTCCAGACATACTGAGTGCCAAACTAATGGGGTGAAATCACCTCCCAGCTTACAGCTTTATATAGCACTTTCACAGATGCAACATGAGAATTAAAGTAAAACCATCCCTCATTTTTAAAATGCTGATTTCTCACTCTTTCAGGAATTACACTTATAACACAGACTTAGTGTCTTCTGTCCACGGCTGGCTCTCTCTGTAAGGTAAAGATCTGCTTGTATCTTATTAGGAGACACAGCAGTATGTGTGTGTTTGTGTCTGGGTATATAGGCACACTGAAATTGTGTTCCTTACCATCGTGTGGGAAACTGAAGTATCTTCCCATAGAGGGCAGTACTAAAGCAGGGAATTATAGGTAAGAGTGGAGGTGTGCCCTCGTTATCCAGCAGGGTCAGTCCAACCTGCAACTCAAACACCTACAGAGAGATAGAAAAAGAGAGCGAGAAAGAGAGAGAGAAGCAAGGAAAAAACACAGAGGAATGAAAGAAACAATGTTTCTAAATCCAAAATAAAAATCAATTGACAACTGCAATCAAACTGTTCCATCAAATACAAACAACAATTATCATAAACACCCAGTGTGGCTCCTGCTCTGTCAAAAACACCAAGCCAACAGGGGTTGAGGAAAAAATAATTAATTCTTTAATTAGGCCTTTACACAGGTTTATGCATTTTTTTTTTGTTACAATTGTAAAAATGTCAATTGTATCAAACACTTCTGATGAAAACAAAGAACTAGAGCTATCAATTTCCTTACATTTCAAAATTACAATAAAATATCTAGTTACAGTTGAGGCCAAAAGTCTACGCACCACTGTAAAAAGTGCAGGTTTTTGTGATGTAAAAAAATTATTTGTGGTGTAAAAAATTACAATATAAATCATGTCACATCTCTTTTTCCTAGCTTTAATGTGATATGGCAACCACCAAAATTAACATGAAAAATAAATAGAAAAGTTCAGGGGGAACACACCCTTAATGGGGCATGTGAATGCTGAGAATTAACCCATCACATTCAAACTCATGTTCAAGTTATTATACAGCTGTCATCAATGAAGTGATTCTGATTAACCCCAAATAAAGATCAGCTGTTTCTGTAGGATTTTCTTGTCATTTTCTTGGTTTCTTCCAACTGCTAGGTATTGCTCAGGAAAGGCGTTCAAAAGAATATCTAAAACATTAGATGGCCTTCAAGGTGTTCCATGGTACATCATCAACAAGTGGAGAAAAAGGGGAACCACAGTGACATTGCCAAGAAGAGGACATCCCGCCAAAATAGACAAAAGAACAAGAAGAAAACTTAGAGAGGCTGCCAAGAGACCTATGGCAACTAAAAGAGCTGCAGGAATATCTGGCAGTCTCTCATATTCTTCACATCTCTGGGCTATGGGGTAGGGTGGAGAGACGGAAGCTCTCTCTCACAAAAATACATCCAAGACCACCTAAATCACCCCAAACCATGTGGCAAAATGTGTTATGGTCTGACGAGACCAAGGTAGAACTTTCTGGGCATAATTATAAAAGACACACTATCTGGCCAAAAGTATGTGAACACCTGACCATCCACCTATATGACCTTGCTGGCCATCGCATTCCACTACCATGGCCATTAATTTGGAGTTGGTCACCCCTTTGCTGTTATAACAGCCTCCACTCTTCCGGGAAGGCTTTCTACAACATTTTGGAATATGTCTGTGGGAATTTCTGCCCATTCATTCAAAAGAGTAATAAGGCCTGGCTCACAATACATATTCCAATTCATGCTAATGGTATTCATGCCAAAGGTATTCAGGGCTCTGTGCAGGCCACCAAACTCATTAAACCATGTCTTCATGGACCTCGCTTTGTGCCCAGGGCACAGTCATACTGGAACAGAAAAGGGCCTTCCTCAAACTCTTGCCACAAAGTTAGAAGCATACAATTGTCTAAAATGTATGTGTGTGCTGCAGCATTAACCCAAGCCTAACCCAAGCACTGAAAAACTGCCACAGACCATTGTCCCTCCTCCATCAAGTTTACTGTTAGCATTATGTAACATAGATTCATCCATCAGACTGCCAGACAGTGAAGCATGTCATCATACCATAGAACCATGCCACTGCAGTGGTGGCATGCTTTACAGCACTCCGGCTGCCGCTTGGCATTGCGCATAGTCAGGCTTATGTGCAGCTGCTTGGCCATGGAAACCCATTGCAAGAAGCTCCTGACACACAGTGCTTGCACTGAAAATTGCTTACGGGGGTTGTTTTGAACTCTGTAGTGAGTGATGCAACTCATCTAGATGTAAATATCAGGAAATGAAAGCTGAAATTCTGATCTACCTTCCCATTTTTTTTTTTAAAAATCTCAAACCCAAATGTCTTCAGGGTAGAGACAAAAGAATTGACCTTGCCGTTCCAATACTTTCAGCGGGGACTATATTTTTCATTTCTTTGAGCAATATCTTCCATTCCCATGGGATATAATTCCACTTATATGTGGATGACACCCAGCCCCACCTTTCCTCCAAACCTAACATCACCCTCCCTCCTACTGCCCTCACCAGCTGCCTCCAAGACAACATTGGCCTGGGTGGCTAATAAACTTCCTCAAACTAAATGGCAATAAAAGAGACATTCTCCTCATTGGCTCCAAGTCCATACTATCCAAAAAAATAGAGTTTTTACTTCTGTGTCGATGGCTGCCTGGTACCTGATGGTGTGATTCTAGACAATACACTCACTTATGAACCATGACTATGGCAATGCTATTCTTACTGGCATTCTAGTGAACACATCACATCCAGCACCACTGGCGCCCCATCCAATACCAGAAGGATTTCAAAACCTTGATGCTCACTTTTAAAGCCACAACCTCACCCCTTCTTTCCACTCTGATCTCCTGGCATTGTAAGGTGATGCCGAGTGCCTTGAATGGCACCCATGAATACATGAAATGTATTATAACAATAACAGCAACAATAATAATAAATATAACCACAAGTGGCAATCTGCAGGGTCCAAGCACTTCTCGCAAATAGCACCCCCAGTGGTCGGTTCTTGCCAAGATACATAGAACCATAAAGCCTACCAATGCTGACAATCACTGTTAAAAAAAAAGCTATACAAATCAATTTAAATTAAATAAATTTATCACAAGCCTTAGTATGGTTAAATAAAAATAAATCTGGAACATTGTTCTCTTGTCACAGACATTTAATAGATTTAAATTTGGCTATGTTCACACTGAAATTATATGCAAGTAGGTCGGTGTATATGCTCACTACATAGGGTATAACATAATGGCGTCGTAGAACCTATATAACGCGGTATATTCAATAGCATTGCTATATTGCAATAAGCATTGCTAATTTATGAATTGGCAGATAAATAAGAATTACGTTTATTATGTGTAATTTGTATCGTTGTGTACTAATTGTTCAATATCAAATATCTACGTTCAACGTTTATTGTTAATTGTTGCAATTTTTCATTGTGATTGTTATCATGTGCCAAATTGAGCATGATATTTCACCATGAAGCCATTTGAGTTAGACAAAAAAAATTTGAGTGAAGTGAGTATACTCATATCAATCTCAGGAGAAAATTATCAGGTGTCTGAGTAGCTCCACATGGTGAAATCCTGCTTCAACCATAGGAATTTTTTGGGCACATGTTGCAGACACTGGTTTTCAATCAGCAAAAGCTCCATTTGGTGTTTTTGCATTTACAGTAAGTTGTTAACCCAGTTTGACAATATGTAGATGATACCTTCATGTTACTTGTCTTTAGAGCCCTTTGAAATGTGAATAAAAAATGTCCAAATGGACAAAAATCACCAAATTTGGCTGTCTATAAAGGAGAAAATATGCCTTCAAACTCAGCTTTGGCAAATGATTCACACAGCATTGGTAACAGATTTTTCTTCTAAAAAGTACTTCTAGAATTAGTGTTAGTCTATAATCAATGCTGTAAACATAATAAAAATAAGCTATTTAAACTTGACAATAAATTGAATATCTAAAAGTGCATTAATCCAAATTACATAATTTGAAGTCCATCAAGTAGAAGTTCACATTAGTTAGTCTTCTTATGCGTAAATTTACACACATTCAGGAGAATTAGTAGGATACAAATGTTTTTCTAAATTTATGGGAGTTTCATGAATACCAAATTTCTTGTGTAAACGCTCATAAGGACTATTTTACGAATAAATCTGCTCATATCCGGCTTGATAAATGGGCTACCAGAGGAGTGACTACCTTCAGACAGCAGTGGGTATAGCAGTGGTGCAGTAGGTTGTCTGAGGGCAGGCTGAGGCTGCTGACAGTGCGGATGAGCTCTGTGCCATACATTGGTACAGAATGCTCCAGATTCACCCTCTCTACCTGCATTCGAAGTGCAGGCAGTGGCCTCACTGGATGGAACTGTGTAGTAGTCAACTGCACAGCCAAACCCTGGTGGAAAAAAACATCCAAGCACAAAATATAGCAATATAGCAATATAGCTGGCAGTAATGTGTGCACAAGTGTTTGTGTGTGTGTGCGCGTATATATATATATATATATATATATATATATATATATAGTACACACAAGTGTAGTACCTTCTGGCCTAACACAGCAGGAAGTAGTATATGCAACAGGTTGAATTCTGCCATGGTGACAGTAATGGAGGCCTTCAGCAGTGTCACACAGGTCAGCCGTGTAGGGATAAATTCTTCCAAGTCTTTCTCATTCCCTGGAGGAACCTCCTTGCTCTCCTCCACCACATCTATCCACCCAGGAGACAGAGATATACAAAAAGAGAGATGGAAGGACTGAGAAAAAGACAGCGCACACCTGGTGTTTCTATTAATCAAGACAAAATTATCTAAATCTCTTGCTGAGCCGACTGCTGCGTAACAGTCACCTGGTTTCAATGTGTAGTAGGGCTCATACTCGTGGTCCATGGCACAGGCGACCATCTTCAAGATGCGATGGACAGCACTACTATGAAGCAGAAGATCCAGGGGGCCAATCACCAGTCGTTTTATCGACATTTCCTGGACCGACTGACCAGAATCCCCCTTACCCATCAGAGAGAAATCCTGTTGCCCTATTTACACAAGTATACAAGCTAACATTAAATGTAAGCCACACAACAGAGGGATCAACACCAAAATCTTAAAAGAAAAGAATGACACTCATAATGCTGTAATCTGAAGTATACAGAATATTAGTAGCTAGCTGAATGACAGAATATTTCTGTACATTTTTTAATTCATTCTGCTGCTACCATCCATGCATGCCCAAGCCATGGCACTACCTCCACCATGCTTGACCGATAAGCCTGTGTGTTTTAGATCATGAGCAGATCCTTTCTTTCTCCACGCTTTGGCCTTTCCTTCACTTTGGGAGAGGTTAATCTTGGTTCCAGAACTTTTGTGGCTCTGCTCTATATTTCTCTGTGAATTCCAATCTGACCTTCCGATTCTTACTGCTGATGAGTGGCTTGCATCTTGTAGTATGGCCTCTATATTTCTGTTCTCTTTCTTTTTCAGGACATTCCAAATTGTTCTATTGGCTGTATTGGCTTCTGCAACGGGTCTGACAGAATTTCCCTCTTTTCTCAGCTTCAAAACGGCTTGCTTTTCTCCCATAGACAGTTCTCTGGTCATCATGTTGGTTTATCAACAAATGTTGATTTTAAACAACAAATGCAGTTTTCACAGGTGAAACCCAGGGCTCAAACCAAGAGTAGACTTTCGGAGTTTAAATTGTTTAAACAATCAATCCAATAGAGCTCACCTGGGCAACATGAAGCACCTGTCAGTCACATGTTCCTATATTTTGTTCACTTGAAACTTGTGTGGGTTCAAACAAAAGGTGCCATGTTCTAAGTTGTTTAAAAGATCCAGATGTAAATATCAGGAAATGAAAGCTAAAATTTTGATCTACTGTCTCATATTCATCTTTTGATCTCAAACCCATATGTCTTCAGGGTATAGCCAAAACAACAGAATTGTCCTTGCTGTTCCAATGCTTTTGGAAGGGACTGTATGTTTATTTCATCACCTTGCTGAACGCTCTATCCATGGCCAGGTTTATGCTTCCTGGCAGAGGCAACCAGGTCTTGGGCTGAATTACTCTGATACTCTTCATTTTGTTAGATGCACTGAGGAAGGGCTACTGTATTGCTTCCAAATAGCTTGTTGTCATCAAAGTGGCGTTTAACCATTCATTTTGAAACTTGAAAACCACATAAAGTAACTGGACTGTACAATTAGAAAACCATGACCTTTTGGGCTCTTTTCCCTTCTTTCATCATCCTACTCACTGCTTTGTAACAATGTCCACGGTTAAAATAGCTACACAAACAACACTGAACTGAATTGTTTCAGATATGTGAAAATGTTTGTTATGGCCCTAATTGTGCTTATTAATATTTTTAACTGATTATGCCTTTTTATATTCATTACCTAATTTGTGCAGGTTAATAACCATTCGTTTCTTTTGTCTTGAAAGTTCCTTGGTTTTTCCCATGGTAATGGATAAAAAAGGGATTTTACCCCAGGATAAGGACATGATCACCTATAAATAATTTTTTCCTGACATCATCCGTATGGGTATAGGATATAATAATGATGAAAAATTATTTAAGATTTACTCATTACAGCATATCATCAGACCAATATATCACCACTCCTCTGGCCCTTATGCTCATTTAGTCTTTAAATCCCTAGTGTCCTCTTTTTTTTACAGCTGCCCTTTATTCCAAGCTGTCGCTATAGTTCAAATTCCACCTGTTGCTCTATCTATAATGAAGCAAGTAGTTGAGAGCATGAGACATGAGTTGGGTTTTAGAGTGTGGAGTTAAAGGGTTCAAATTACAACTTGAGAATAAAACTGCAGTGAGCAACAGCACTTCCTCTTCCCACTGATCCAAGCCAGATTAGTGCTAATATCAAACATATGCCCATTCCTTGAGACTTGAGGCCAGCTAAGGAAAGTTAGCCAGGATTTAGTGGATTAGGGGCCTTTTTGTCTGCTTCTCGCCTCTTGGTATAGGCGTAACTGAGAAATGAAGTCAGCACAAAGCACAGCCGAGTTTTGGGTTTCATTTTTGCAGAACTGACAAAAGTCACAGAGTCGGGCGTGGGACAAGCCCAGCAACACCCCACACCACATTCCTACAAAAAAGTGTTTAATTCCAACTACACTGGAAGAAACAGAGACTGACAAGTGTCTGTACTTTAGAAATTAGCCTAACACTGACATCATGTTCGTGTTAAATTTTGATAATTACCTCAACATACATAGAGTCTTTTGGATAAATTTTACTTTTTCTAGACAAGACCAATATGAGAGAAAATAAAACAGGGTAAAAAGAGAGACAGAAAGAGAGGAAGTTGAAGAATGAGTCGACACTAGGTGAGTGTGTGGGGCAGTACCTTTTCCACTCTCATTCTCCATTGTGTAGAGGTAATCTAGATAGAAGGCGCCAAAGCGCTGTAGCCCTGCTTCTTCAGTGTAGGTCTCCTACCATAAGAACAGTGTTTATTACAGATTACACAGAAACATAAAACACATAATAGGAAGCCACACTAAGCATAAGAGCAGACATGGGGTCAAAAAATTCTTTGAGTAGTCAATGTAGTTGTAGCAACACAATCAGCAGTGAAGCATTTTCAGTCTCTCAAAATCAATTAAATTTAGCTCATTGGCTAACAGGATATTGGTTGTTACAAGACCAAAAGCAAAAAAATGAATTAATTTAACATTTTTCAAGATGTAGTCAAACATGGAGAGATGTCCAGTGTGGGGCTAGAGGTAACATCCCTGTTATTTGCAGATGATATTACTCTCTTGGCACCATCCAAAGTAGACTTCCAATGCACACTTGAACATTTCGCTGCTAAGTGTAAAACAGCTGGGATGAAATCAGCACTTCCAAGTCCAATGGAAGGGATCATCGGTGTGAGAGAGATGCATCAACTACTCGTGCTTGTAAAAAAAAAATTTTAAAAAAAAGGGAATCCATGGACCTGTACTTGGATGTATTTCAAAATTAACAGTAAAAGCAAAGCAGACTGAAAACTGTGAACATATCAACAGGAGGAACTATAGCATCTACATACAATACAAGCAACCTGATAAAACTTCTTAAACATAAAACTCAGCATCACGAGTTCATTGCTAGCAGAAAATGCTAGCTAGGTGAGAGAAAACATCTATATACAATGGGATAACAGCTGTCATCCAGTATACGGTTCTTGAAGATGAACCACAATTGGTCATTGACCACAATAGCTTGACATACACCCATCAGCCATAACATTAAAACCACTGACAGGTGAAGAGAATAGTATTGATTATCTCGTTATAGTGGCACCTGCCAAGGGGTGGGATATGTTAGGCAGCCAGTGAACAGTCAGTTCTCGAAGTTGATGTGTTGGAAGCAGGGAAAATGGGATCTGGAAGCATAAGAATCTGAGTGACTTTGAAAAGGGCCAAACTGTGATGGAGAGACGACTGGGTCAGAGCATTTCCAAAATGGCAGGTCTTGTGGGGTGTTCCCGGTTTGCAGTGGTTAGTACCTACCAAAAGTGGGCTGAGGAAAGAAAACTGGTGAACTGGCGACAGGGCCATGGGTGCCCAAGGCTCACTGATGTCCGTGGGGAGCGAGAGCTAGCCTGTCACCAAGATGCACTACGGGAAGTAGGAAACCCGGCAGAAGCAGTGTGATGCTCTGGGCAATGTTCTACTGGAAAACCTCGGGTCCTGGCTTTCATGTTGATGTTACTTTGACACATACCACCTAAACATTGTTGCACACTCCTTCATGGCAACGGTGTTCCCTAAAGGCAGTGGCCTCTTTCAGCAGGATAATGTGCCCTGCAACATTTTAAAATTGTTCAGGAATGGTTTGAAGAACATGACAAAGAGATCAAGGTGCTGACTTGGCCTCCAAATTCCCCAGATCTCAATCAGTTTGAGTATCTGTGGGATGTGCTGGACAAACAAGTGTCCGATCCATGGAGTTCCCACCTCGCAACTCAAGGACTTAAAGGATCTGCTGCTAACGATACCACAGCACACCTTCAGAGGTCTTGTGGAGTCCGTGTCTCGACGGGTCAGAGCTGTTTTGGCAGCACAAGGGGAACCAACACAATATTAAGCAGGTGGTTTAATGGTATGGCTGATCAGTGTAAAAGAAAACAATAAAAGTTGCTATACTCAGAACTGTATAGAAGCACTTTTCCCAAGCGGAACACAACCCACTCTCCTACTCGACCCCTATTTTGAGCTGCCACTTGTCTGTGTTAGTTAAGATGTAGACACTAGGGGAGCTTAGATCCAGGAAAGAAAAAAAACATTCACAAGGTTAAAAATTTTCCATTTCTTTCTTCCTGTTGTTATGTACAGCAATTAATAATAAAATGTGCATTTTAACTTTTCTAGTGTGTACTTAATTAAAAGAGATGAGCAGCCGTTTTATTTTCCTCAAGTGCCTGGTAGTTACCGTAAAATCTCATATATACATACACTCTAGCTTCTACCAAGACAGACTTTATTTCATAATAATGAACTAAAAAAAAGTCTCCATTTACCTTGACAGGTACCTACCTAGAAAGCGAGGATTGTGCACCACTGCATCTTTTAAGCAGGAAAATTGAGATGAGATGAAATGAGATGACATTCTAACATGAGATGAGGTAAGGGGTTGGGGCTACCAGGGTCAGATTTTTGACTGAAAGGTTTTGAAAGGTTGGCAAGTCTACCCAAACAAGAAACAAAAACTCTCTTACACTATCCTACTGACTCATGTCATGTTTTTAGGTGACCACTCTTGTACTTACAGCTGGCAGATCGCTACAGACAAAACAGGTTCAATAAGAAAGACTTGAGGTCAAACAAGATTTAACAGCGCGAGTTCTTGTTCTACTTCTTTTGGTTTTTGGGTGCTTTACAGTCCTTGTATTACTGAAATTTTCATGAATGTTTTGTAAAGTAATTAGTAAATGCAAACCAAGAGCTCTGAAAAGAAATATAATATGAGCATCTGTACAAACAACTGTATGTAGGTATAAAAATATTCGGATGATCCAAACACTGCATCGTTCAGGAAGGAGACTCAAATTAACTCCCAGGGGTGAACAAACTTTGGTCCAAAAGGTTCAATTAAACTCTAAGACAACAACAAAGGAACTAGTGAAGGAGTTGGAGGAATCAGGTAACAAAGTATGCAGATCCACCATTAAGAGAGTCATAAATTGCCATGGTGAGAAAATGCTGTCACACAAGGAAGAAGCCTGTACTCCAAGGCCGGCATTAAAAAAAAAAAAAAAATCAACAGTTTGTAACAGTTTTCAGGTGAACACCAGCCCAGGCCCACAAACCTGACTGAGTTAACCAGTTCTGTCAGAAGGACTGGGCAAAAATTCCAGCAATGGATCGTGAAAAGATTGTCGAAGCTTCTGGTTGAGCCTCTGATTCAAGTTCAGGCAGTGCCACCAAATGCTAACAAAGTTATAATATGTCTCTTACCTATTATTTTGAAATGTATGGTAACATAGTTGGTGAAAAAAACGAGTTTGAGTATCTTTAGCCTAGGTGCATGTAAACCTTTGGCCTCAACTGTAATTAGTAAGCACTTAACACTGAAAAACTAGCCAGCTATGTACAGCTGGCCACCTTGGTATCTGATTGGCTGAACTTGCCATACATTGTAATACTGTGCAAGTTTAGAGAGATGGCCCAAAACAGCAATGTTAATAGAAGTTATTTGTTTCCATTAACGGTTGTACAGGCAAGAAGTCAGAATGTCAATTTTGTGCATGAGGAAGATATTAGCAGACATGCCAGTAAGCTTTTTTAATACAACACTGATTTTAATTTGCTCAAAATTAATAATTCTTGGTATGACATCTCTATAAAATTGAAGTTTAATGCACATTCAAAAAAGTGTGCCTGCAAAAATCTGGCATGAAAATCATAAAAATAACAACCTTGTGGCACAGCCTATGGATAATGTATTGCCAAAGCAATAGATTTCGTTGGCTCATTTAACAGGTTCATTTATCTGGGGAGAGATGAATGGATGGAGGGTGGAGTGAGGTGTGGTGTTTGGCAATAATGCAGAGAGGTACCAGCACAGACCACTCTTTCCCAGAATTGTTCTGCCAATGCCAACAATGTTTGCTAGAAATGTTAAAGGGATTCAGATTTTTTTTTTTTTTTTAAATCAGGATGAAAATGAAGAATGAAAATGTACTGATACCTTGTGGAGGTTGGCATCTAGTATGAATTCAGCACGGACGCCATTGTTTTCTGGGCTGCGGCTGTCAAATAGTGAATTGGTCAAGTAGGTCATTCCTTTAGAGCTTAGATTCTCTCCGCAGTTGAAAAACACAGCATCCTGCAGCGGAGCACATCCACAAGATGACTATTCACATGCAAACACATACATTATAAATAAAACTGTCCAAAATAATATAATTTGCACATTCTACGTACAAGTCCCTACTGTATACGTGTATGTATTCTTTCAAAAAAATGCGATATGTGCATGTAAATTTAGGTATGTATTTTGTGCGTGCGTGTGTGCAGGTGTGTGTGTGTGTGTGTGTGTGTGTGTGTGTGCGTGCATAAGCAAAAAAAAAAAACAAGTGTGTATATGGAAAGTTGTGAGTGTGTGAATATAAATAAATAAATTAGCAGTGTATTACACCTCACACACACATACATTACCTCTTCTTTTCTGCCTGTCTTCTTCTCAAAGTCCCACACTCCGATGAAACCTTTCAGACACAGAGCCCTGCAGCCTACCACCCCAATCTGACAGTCAAAAAACAGCTCTCCCATCATCAATGCCTAAAAGAGAGTAAAAGCACAGATATGTACAAGTCCCACAAGACCTGGCTGCTGCCTAAACAGTCAACTACATCCCTAGCTGAATAGCCCTGCCTTCACTTCTTGACCCCATCACTGCTCCCACCCTTAATGTGGCTTTATTTTGACTTTTTTTTTTTTTTTTTTTTAACTTTTTTAACCCCATTTTCTCCCCAATTTGTTCACCACATCGTTTCATACGGCTGCTCATACTGCGTCAAAGGGGAGCGCAACACACTCAGAGGAAAGCGCTGTCTACCCTCCTCCACACACATGAGCTCACAGATGCCCTTGGCTGGCTAGTGTCACTGTGATTGACAGGGAGTGGAAAAAAAACAAAAAAAAAAAAAACACTGTTCTTATTGTAGGAGACCTTCAGTGAAATAGCAGGGCCACAGCACTTTGAGTCTTCTATCTAGATTACCACTACACAATGGAGAAAAAAATTCCAACAAAAATGGTACTCCCCCCCCCACTCACTGTGTTTACTCACACACTAACTTCTTGTTTACTAACCCTAACCCCCCCCCCCCCCCAAACACACACACACACACACACACACACACACACACACACACA
>CM040996.1:7854527-7875131 GCA_022985145.1 Pangasius djambal | reverse complement strand
CACACAGTAAGCACAATGAATTTAGCATCAGAGCGTTTCAGTTATTGAGACAGGCAGTGGATATTTATGTTGCCTTTATTTTGAATTTGTCTGGTCGGAATTAAACAAATCAGGGCTTAAAATGCAGGTAAGACATATAGTTGCAAAAAAAGTGAGCAGAACCAGTAGGAATGTACAGAGAAGCATCACCTTGCATTAGTCTGTGTGGCTCATTTAGCTGACATAAACATTTAATAATGTTCTCATGCTGTGACAGATTATCTGACAAATGTCAGTAATGTAATATTGTAGTTAGTGACCTGATATTTAATTAGGCCTAGTTTAGAGTGCTGTAGTAGTGTTAGGTGATCGACATGCTGCAAAGAAATGTTTTTAATTAAATATTTTTGTTATTAACTACATTTTAATAATGATCCAACTAATCAACTGATTGAAGAAAAATCAATGGAATAATCAATTATCAAATTCATCGTTTGTTAAAGAAGAAATATGCTTTTATTTTAGAGCTCAGTAAGGCAGAGTTAAGGTCAGGCCACTGAAGCAAACCACGAACGATAGACCAAAACAAAAATGAATAATTAAAACAAGTTGAACTTGACGCCAACAGCGTCGACAGGGACCCTTAAAATATACTTCTGAAGCTGCTGAAGTAACACAATTTCAGACATTTGACCTTGCTGTGGCCTTGACCCTGTTTGGATCTGCTGGTTACAATGATCATTTCATATAAATCCTACAAATATTCAGCAACATGTTCTTGAGATACTGCACTAACAAGAATCTCCGAGAGACAAACAGACACACTAATGGATGGACAAATGGATGGACTGATGGCAAAAATCAAACACAGTGAGGAAAATGGATCTTCCTCACCATGATGGTTAAAGTAACGTCTTTGCATGACAAACAGCAAAGAAACTAGTGAAGAAAAACTGTTACAGACATTGAAACATGCGGTGACCTTGACCTTGTTTAGATCAATTTCAAAATCTAATCAGTTCATCTGCTGGTAACAAGCATTCAACCACTCGTTCCTGAGATATCATGCTAAAGAGACTCGTGGACAAATAAAGGATGGGTGGACAGACAGATGAACAACCTGAAAACATCTGAATGCTGAGTGCTCCAAGAGAAACGGACAACAGCATATTTCTTCTGGGAAGCAAACCCAAAAACCCATTTGTTTAACTTGTTCTCAAGAAGTGGCTATGCCCAAAGAATTTAATATTCAAAAGCACAATAAAACTATAAAATCAAAAATAAAGAGGCCAGATGAATAAGTGAATTCAAACAGCCTGTTTTCACTCACAGTGGTGAGATGAATGATGCTGTTGTGAAGGCTAGCTAAGGCTAGTGAAGGCTCGTGAAGGCTATATAGCTGTTATAGCCATATGAGTATACCAGTCAGTAAGAACATTTTGAATAGACCTATAAAATATAAACTGTATAAGGTGCATATTATTAATGAATAGTGCAGCCCCTTTATTGTGATATTTTGACTGATGTGCCCCTAACCCCAGATGAGTTTGCCAGCCCTGTTATAAAGCAAAAAGGCTGCTTGTCTCTCACCTTGAATGTAACTGAGGCTTTGGTGCAGTAGAACCCTACAGAGACTATGGGTTCCCTGAGTGAGGTCTGTAGTGGGCTGGGATTCCCATTGTTCTCCATCTCAGCGTAACATTCCTCCTCCTCCCCGGTGTTGATGATGGCCGGGACGAAGGACCAGGCCCATGACACCCAGCCCTGATCCTCGCCGTCATTTTGCATGCATTGATCTGGTGTCGAATACTGACCTGATGCATCTGTATCCATTCCCTCACTCACCACCCCTGCTGAAGGAGAGAGACAGAACAGAGTTAAAACGATACTCACAGAGGTGTGGCGAGGTGGGCAGAGAAGGGAGGAGAGAGAATAACATCATACTGGAATGTTTAATCTTGCTAAAGACATCCCTTTAGAAAAACACCAGCAGGTTAAGACTGAGGAAACCCAGTGGCTCCGCAAAGGAAAATGATGATATTTCGAATAAACATCTTGCCCTAGTAATCCAGCAGTCACTTTGTGGTGATCTCCTTTCTTTTTTCTTTTCTTAAACATATCAGTCCTGCAGCCTGAGTGGCTTTGACTGTCAGGTGTGAAATTAACTGTGTCAGTCTGTAATGATAGTTAAGGTCATATGGGACTCACACATCATCACACATATAGAGGATGGGATGGGTGCACGTGTGTACATTTCAGTAGTGCTGTTTGGAAGCATCGGACACAAAGTGTGTAAAATACGAGCTACGTGACCATGTTTTAGTGCATTACATTGCTACATGAAGTACAAAAAGTATGAGCTCTGCATGTGTGGATCTGCATATGTAAAAAAGCAGCAGGGGTATAAGCAGTGAGCAGATAAAGCATTGTGTGCCCTCTGATCAGCCACTGCTCAATCAGGCCAGGAAGTCTCTCTTCACACGTAGAACAAACAGGAACATGGCTTAAATGTGGCTTAAAGTAGAAAATTGTCATCATGTGAATTGTATAATCTTCCTAAGCGCAGTACATGGACAGTAAAGTGGTTTAAGGATAGTCTTGGTAAATCCACTAACCTGGAATGTTAACCACAACTTCAGTGGTAGAGGTACTCTCCTCTCTCTCTCCGTCTCTCTGAGCTCTAATCTCCCCGTAATATAGAGCCACTGCGAGCTCCAGCAGCCGCACAAACATGGGAAGCTGCTGGTCCGTCAGAGACAGCTTCAGGCTCTCGACCATTGTGTGGATCTGAAAAACACACACAAGCACAAATAAAAATGTATACATCTTCACACATGTATATATACACTTCTCACACATACATACATACATACAGTCAGAGGTACTTTGCTGAAAATGGCTGTAATTCCTAAATGGTAAATGGCATATTTTTGTGGAACCTCTTAAAATAAAGCAGAAAGTCTACAGTTTGATCACATCTTGATTGTTTTATTTCAAATCCATTGTGGTGGTGTATAAAGGCAAAATCACAAAAACTCTGTCATTGTCCAAATCCTTCCGGATACACACACACACACACACACACACACACACACACACACACACACACATATATACACACACACACATATACACACACACACACACACATATACACACACACACATATACACACACACACATATACACACACACACACATATACACACACACACACACACACACCCCAACACTCAACAGAAACAGAGAACCAAGGATTGTTACTTGTAACAGCTGTCAAAAAAAAGAGCATCCCAAAACTGGCAATTAAATAACCAAGCTTTATTACACTGCTCACAGCTAACTGTGTGAACTAATCAAAGTTTAATGCTGACAGTCCTGCTAAGGACACAGGGAGAGGAGGGAGAAAAGATGAGAAGGAAATAAGAGAGAGCTGCATCTTACTTTGATGATGGCTGGGATTTTGTAATTGATGTTGTGGTAGGTGAAGTGGAGTCGGGTTCTGAAGGAGCACTTGTAGAGCAATGGGTCCTGATAAAACTCAATTTTCCCACTGGCATTCCGCTTATCCAAACACACTGTGCAGTCTGCAAAATTTATCACCTTCCGCAAAACAAACTTAGGAGCTGCAGAAAGAAGAAGAAAAGGGTATGGGATCAAGGAGTTTAAAGAAAGACAAATACATAAAGAACAGCAGTAAATCAGTTTTTGTGTGTGTGTGTGTGTGTGTGTGTGTGTGTGTGTGTGTTCGTTCAGACAGTCGTGACCACTGTAGGAACTAGCTTATCAATCATGTGGCGAGGAGTGAGATGTTAAATGTTTAACTGTTCCACTGCTTTAGAAGGGAAATGGGGTCAATTCACAATGCAATTATAACTCACAAGCAACTCCATTTACTGAACCGTAACACTCACTTAGATTATGTTTAACATTAGTCATAAGGAAAATACTAATGGCAGCAACCAAGACATCAGTATTTTTACAAATCTATTATAAAAATTTGGTTAGTTAAGATTTACATTTGGCAGACGCCCTTATCCAGAACGACTTACATTTATCTCATGTACACAACTGAGCAGTCAAGGGTTAAGGGCCTTGTTCAAGGGCCCAGCAGTGGCAGCGTGGCAGGACTGGGACTTGAACTAATGACCTTCAGAGCAGAAGCCCACCGTCTTAACCACTGTGCTACTACTTTTCATTCAGAAGCCAGAAAAAAAAAAAAAAAAAAAAAAAAAAAAAAAAAAAAAAAAAAAAGTGCAATAAATTTGTCATGGCCCTCTGTGTTGACTGTGTCTTGGTATTTCATGATTAAACAATTTGTGATAGCTTGCAGTGAGATGATGGAACCGCTTCACTCACTGACAGCATGCATGGAAGAGGTCTAACAGTCGTTAAACTTAACTCCCTTTCATGGAAATATGCACGACCAAGCAGCGTTTGTAAACTCACAGGTGATGTCCATGAAGGCCCTGTCCCACTGCTCATCCACTGTGTAGCACTCTGCTGACGTGATGTTGACCGACAGCACTATGTCATCCTCCACATACTTCAGAATCAGGTTATTGATCACAACATTCAAGTTATTTACTACACGACGGATCAGACTCTGTACATAGCCTGCAGAGACAGACAGAGAGAGAGAGAGAGAGAGAGAGAGAGAGAGAGAGAGAGAGAGAGAGAGAGAGAGGTAGACATTTGATGTTTAAATTTACTTTTATTTACAAATTAAATTTCTCTAAGGATGGACAGAAACATGAAACCATTACTCTAATATACTATATATTCTAACCATGATGCTAGAAGGAGAAAATGGATAGATGGACAAACACACACACACACACACACACACAAATATACACAGTACTGTACATTAATAGTTTATATTTATCAATTAACAACATACAAAGTGTGTAAGCAGTTGAAAAACCTTAATCAAATGCCTTTAAAGCTGCATCAATTCTCTTAGATACACTTGCACACAGACAGGATATGCATATAGTCCAGTGCATGATTAAACAATTATACCAAAAAGGTGCTAAGGATCAACAATATAATATGTAGACTCAAACACAATCACTACCTGAAACAAACAGCTGTGTAGGAGGAATAAAACTGGGTAAGGAACAGCCATGCTCTACTAACATGGTGAGGTTGCTGAAGACAGTTTAATGGAAATAAATAAATAAATAAATATAAATAAATAAATATCTTACACCACGGCAAGACTGAGCACAGCAACAAGACACAAGGTGGTCTTACTGCATCAGCAAGGTCAGAAACTTCAAGGCAGGCAGGTGTTTCCAAATGTGCTGTCCAAGCTCTTCTGCAGAAGCACAACGAAACAGGCGCAGGAACTCTGATGCATTGGTTGGCCAAGGAAACTTAGTGGAGCAGATGAAAGACACATCATGCTGACCTGGCTAAAACCAGTGGTACACCCATCAACAGTCCGGAGAATTCTGATCAGAAGTGGGCTTCATGGAAGACTTCAGGCCAAAAAGCCCTACCACCGACATGGAAATAAGGCCAAAAGACTCAACTATACACGAAAGCACAAGAACTGGAGTGCAGAACAATGGCAGCAGGTGCTCTGGACTGATCAGTCAAAATTTGAAACATTTGGCTCTAACTGAAGGCAGTTTGTTCGCCAAAGGGCTAGAGAGCAGTACAAGGATGAGTGTCTGCAGGCAACAGTGAAGCATGGTAGAGGTCCCTTGTATGTTTGGGGCTGCATTTCTGCAAATGGAGTTAGGGATTTGGTCAGAATTAATATTCTTCCCAATGCTGAGAAGTACAGACAGAAGAACTGTGGTTAGATCTCCAATGTGTAGAACAGCATACCTGCTGAGTTCCTTGAAAATCTCTGTGCAAGTATACCTAGGAGAACTGATGCTATGTTAAAGACAAAATGTGGTCACACCAAATATTGTTTAGATTTAAGTTTTTCTTCTGTTTACATAGTTTGTATGCTGTTAATTGATAATACAAAGAATTAAAATTCATACTTTCGAAAGCATCCTCACTTTACATTTTTGCACATGTGCCTCTCTTTAAATATAATTTTTATTAGTACAAAAGCAAACTTAATTCTTCTTTTTCTACAGTGCATAAAACCTTACATGGCCATAAAATTCTGCCCACAGAATTCTGGTAATCCTTTTTCCTGAATTCTGGTCATCTTTAAAAAATGAATAAATAAATAAATAAATAATAATTCAAATTCAACTTTGATTCTGACTTTCACTAGAGTTATGAACATTTTATCAGCACCCTGAGTGCCCCCTGCCCCTGCATTTTGGGTTTTTTTTGCGAGCTTGGCCTAATAGAAAATTTAGAGTCAATGTGTGCCACGTGTCTGTTCAAGTCCAAGTCCTCTATGCGTTAGAGTGAGGCTCACGCCAGCCCTTCTCCAAACAGCAGCCTCTGTTCCATCTGAAGTTGGAAGGTTTTGACCTGACAGGACAGGTCGATTAGGCCCTGACCCGACTCTTGCAGCAGCAGGTACAGTACCGAAGCACAAGTCAAGTGCTGTCCTATGTAGAAAAATTTCACAATCCTCTTCTGAACTTCCCTGATTAGTGTCTCTGGAGGTTCAAGGACAATCAAACACCACCACAATCTGGTTGTTAGTGACCAGTACTCTCCCACTATAGGACAGCTGGGGAAGGACCCAGGTACACTGAGACAACTTGGTACACATCATCTCCACTACCCCTTCCCAGTTATTGCTTTGAAAATCTGCTGTTCCTATAAACACTCCAAAATACTTCAGTCCAGCTTTTCCCCACTGGAGACTGACCGGATAAAATGGGAGGCCCTTGTCTCTGTCACTGTCCTGCTAAAAAGCTCTCTCACTTGTCCCATTTGACACATGCTGGAAAAGCTTCTGCATAGACACTTAGGTTACGAGTCAAAACTTGAACATTGTCCTGATTCTTGCTAAGAATCAGCTCTAAGTCTGAACAGCAGTTGTTATATAGCCAAACTATAAAGCTGTCCGGATAGCGGACACCCCTGTCTGATAGCGGACACCCTTGTCTTTTTTCATTCTGATTGGACAGCTAAGACACCGCCAACCTTAAGAATAAAACAAGCTTCAGAGTATAATGCTTTACTCACAATAATAAATCTCCTTTTTTTGGGAGCAGTGATAATACCATGCTTGTGCAGCTCACTTGTAGTTTTCTGTCTTTAAAAGAGCATTTAAAAACCTCAGACAAGTCCAGTCCTAGAAGTCCCCAAAAGTGTAAAATTCACTCGGCAGTCCATCGATTCCAGGTGCACATCCCACTGGAAGCTACTGAACAGCAGTAGCCACTTCCCACAGTTCAAGACGTGCATCTAGCACGCTGCTCTATTCTGCTCTACGTTTGGGCAGCTCCCTTCTCCCTAAAGGATGGGTTGCAGTCCTCAACAACGTAGAGGTCTTTGTAGAAGTCTGTAGATGTTCTCCTCATTTCAGCAGCCTCTGCTGTTATGATTCCATCAGATCTGATATGATTCCATCTGAGATGCAGCAAATTCGAATTTTATTGGTTACATACACAATCATACACTGTACGATGTGCAGTGTAATGCTTTTTTCGACTGTTCGTGACATAATAATAGAATTTATATAACCCCGAATTTACTTCTATACAGGTAAGAACGGAAAAGTATAAAATATATTTAAATATGATATAAGGGATACAAAGATCGGTGGCACAAAGAGTACGACGGCATCTGGTTCTGGTGTTTTATTTTCCCTCGGAGATTGAGATTGAAGAAAATGGCACTGGGAGAGCCCATGTCCTTAATATTGGAGATGTAAGATCTTATTAGGGCTACTTTTGCCTAAGAAGGCTGATGGATATGCTGTGTATTTCTGAAAGAATACTCCCACCAAGAAAACTCAAACTGTTAAATCCCCTTTCCTTTTTCTCTACTCCTCCCAGAAAGCCCCAAATTTCACAAAAACCCCCCATTTCTCTGTAAAATCCTTGCTTTTTAGTGTCAGACATCATTAACGCTGATAAGACTAGATGATGATCTGAAAAACCAGAGGAGAACATGGCTGCTTTAAAAACCCTACTTCACTTTGTTTTTGTGAGGTAAAACCTGTCCAGTCCCGCTGCAGTAATCCTGGTGTCACTAACTTTAACCCATGTGTATTGTTTTATGCCCTGATTTTTCTCCCTTCACACATCAACCACAGTCACACTGACTGATGGGATGATGTGTGGTGGGAGAAATGTGTGGGTGCAGTTCCTCCCCATCCCTGTCTAAAATGAAGTTTGTAGTGCAGTTCCAGACCCCTCCCATTAGCACTAAAGATTTACTGCTGGTCTGTTGTAGTGCATTCTTCAGTTTGTAAAAGAGCCGTATCACTACCACTACTGAGGGCATAAACATTTCAAAGGTGAACTCTGTCCTCCTTATTTCTGCCTGCACCATTAGAACCCTGCCCTGTTCTAGTCCTGTTACCCGTTTGCTGGTTGCAACTAGCCTTATGTTAAAAAGTATTGCCACCCCAGCCCTGACATTAGACCCATGACTAAGAAAAGATTTCCCTTCCCACCACATTGCCCACTCTGGCCCCTTAGCCTTATCACTGTGATTTTCCTTGTAGGAAAATTCCATCAATATTTTTCTGTTAGACCACTGTAGGAGATTCTCAACTTATTCTCAATTCCCCACTGAAGGGACTGGAAGGAGAAAGGAAGAACAGGTAAGGACAGCAGTGCAGAAAGAAGAAAACACCTAGCATGACATCTTCATTTGTGCTTTCTTTTAGCAGAGACTTTTCCCTCCTGTAACTTCGCTAAATGGTTTTTTTTAATTGGTATCTCCTTTTTTGGTCTAGTTCATCATAGTTACTATGAATTTAACAACATCTGGGGGAAAAAAAATCATTAACCTCAACCGATTTACCAAAAGTCTCATCCAGAAAGTCAGTTATTTCTCAGAGCTTGTAAAACTGCTGATGTCTGATATGTCTGATATATATAATCCTGCCATCATCATACAAGCATCATCCTGCATATCGTTGTCCTGCTCTGTTTGAACATTTCCTGAGCCCCAATTGTATAGAATGTCTGTCCATAAACTCTTGTCCATATAGTGTATTATATAACACAAAATGTTACATACACACACACACACACACACACACACCACTTATTCTCCTCATTTTTGTGTTTGTGAGGTGAACTGCAAACTCTCAGGTCATGGGCTCATGGGACAAAGAGAAGGAATGTGTGAGAGAGGTGTCTGGTGGGATATTATCCCATTTAGGCCCACGCAAGCTGATCCTCCCTAGACACACAATAACCTCATTCACTTAAATGCTCTACTGAACAAGCTACGGACTGAACAAACACTTCTAGTTTGTCATTCTGTCATGATCCTGCAGGTGGTGTCACTTCAACAGATGGTTATTAATATTTGTCTGTGCGTTCATTGACACTAGCTAGCAAGATGTACTGAGCAGAGCAGGTGTGCTCCGGCCAGTGACTTTGCCAATGATTCTACTTCCTTGCAGGTTAATGAAAATACAAAAAGGTACAAAATACTGCTTCATATCGAGGCTGTGTGGATTTGTGCCAGACATCATATAAAAAAGATCAATATTAATATGATCTGAAAAGTAGGCATCTCACAAACAAATTTATACTAAGCGATAAAAGACACAGTGTTAATATTATTAAGTAATGTGGTATAGCGTAAAAGCTATGCTTATAATGTGCATGATGTGTGTGTGTGTAGTCATACAGATCTGATTTTATTTAATTTAAAAAAAAAAGGAAGAAAAAAAGAACAAGAAAACATCAGATTTAAATCCTGCTCAACCTTACAGAGATTCCTTAACTGACTAAACAAATCCCACTGACCGGACAAAGACACACAAGATGGTTTTGTGTTTGTGTAACAAGTGTCTGTCTGATAAGAGCCAACACTCTGGCCCTGAAGACACCACTCACCTGGGGGTAAGTCAGGGTCAGGGAGACTCTGCTGGACTCGTCGAGGTTTAGACACACTCTTCTCAGAGGCACTCCAGCTGGATGCACTGCTCTCATTCTCATCCTACAAAAACAGAGCATACACTTGTACTTTACAATTTCCATAAGAGCAAGAGGGGAATGTGGAGAAGAGAGTGGCGGGTCAGAGGACAGACAGGGGACGATGAGTAGGCAAATGGGCATGTTAAGTAGCCCCTCCTAGGTTTATAGCCCCTGCTAGGTTGTATAAATAACTTTAAATCTAGGGTCAGAAAGCTGCAGAGTGTGTGTGTGTTTGTGTGTGTAAATTATGTTGGAATGTTAGTATACCACAGGAAGAATGTAAAGGAGAGCTGCAGCTGACGAGCAGTAATAAATAAAAATAAAGGCCACTCAAGTAATTTAGTGCTAGAGTTGAGTAGACGACAGAGATAACAACTGTAACTGCAAAAAAAAGACGTTTCATGTCTGCCAAGCAGGAGCAGGACCACAAGTAAGATATGCCAAAAGCACTAAGTATTTAATCTGTTATAATATCTACTTTGGTTTAAGTGCTATGTAAAATTACTGTATAGTCTACAACAGCCACCAGTGTACTCCCAGAGGGTTGGTTTCTATTGGAAGAACTTGCTCTTCTTTATCCGCAACCACTAAACATTTCCTTAATAAGACCATTTCGCTAAAAACATGGGGGTAGCAATAGATCATCTGCCTTTATTCCACCCTCCAATCGCAGTGCATTGTTTCAACTGTCAGAATTAATCCGCACTAACATGTTCACCATCATACATCACACTGCTTGCTCTAGGGCTTCCTCTTCCCAGCTCTGGATTCATGAGTAAATCACGAGACATCATGGATACACAGGCAAGGGTGAAAATTAAACTGAGACTGG
Source organism: Pangasius djambal (assembly GCA_022985145.1). NCBI lineage: Eukaryota > Metazoa > Chordata > Actinopteri > Siluriformes > Pangasiidae > Pangasius > Pangasius djambal. Next base: position 7,864,280 of record CM040996.1, on the reverse strand, counting down.
CCGATCATCTATTAAAGCGAACTTTTATTAGAGCAACATTTAACTTTCCCAAACAAAATGCAAACAAGGTATCAGACAAAACCAGTACACTTTGTAAATACTGAAAGCCAGCTCCTGTTAACATAGCTGATGGAACATTCGCAATGAAAACTACTCAAAAGCCAAACATACACTCACCATCCACTTTAAAAAGAACATCTGTACACTTCTTCGCTGATGCAGTGATCCAATCAGCCAACCATGTGGTAGCAGCACACTGCATAAAATCATGCAGGTACAGGTCAAGAGCTTCAGTTTAGACAACTGCATGAATGTGCAAGTGGTCCGGTGTTCCTAATAAAGTGATTGGTGAGTGCATATACTGTTCTGGAAGAGTAATGATTTATTATCACACTATCCGGTGTCAGTCAGAAGAGGAAGGGTTTTGCTTTAGAGTCTGGTTCCTCTTAAGCTTTCTTTATGTGTTTCTTGCCACTGTAGCCTCCGGTTTCATCATTTGGGATCTAACTCTACATCCTGATTTCTGTAAACCTGTATTTAATGTTGGCAGCTAACTTGGCTAAATTCATTAGATACATTACCCCTACCCATTTCTTTTTACCACATATGCTATAGGCTTTTACCCATGGAAAGTTATGAGAATTTTATTTAAAAGCAGTAGTTTTGTTTTTTATTGAGATGACATTATCATAAATATGTTTTATTATTTCATTCATTCATTCATCTTCAGGAACCATAGTAATATATTACTCCACACTAAATGACAGATTGATAACTTTGATACCTTAATGGCTTAATAGCAGGCATTAACCACACTAGAGCACAGGTTCCCAACCCTGGTCCTGGAGAACCCATGTCCTGTCCTTCCTGCTCCCAACACACCTGACTTAACAAATCAGTTAATGAATTGCCCTCCCTGAGTCAAAGCAGAAGTGTTAGAACAGGGAAAACACTAAAATGTGTAGGACATGTGGATACTCCAGAACCAGGGCTCTAGAGTAAAGAAAAGATGTAACACAATCACAGGTACAAAGTTACTTGATGACTGTGAGTCTGTTTTATAAATATATACACATATATATACACACACACACACACACACATATACACATACATATATACACACACACACACACATACATACATACATATATACACACACACATCCTGTAATCATTTATACTAGATGCTAGTTCAGTGCAGATATCAGACCCACGGCCAGGGTAAATGATCACCCCAATGAACTGTGTTTAAACTGAGTCTTATCTTTTTCAGCAACAAACTATTGGTGAAGTTGCAAAAATCTAATTTACCTATGAAACAAAATCAGTTACTTCTGTGTTGCATCACTTCAGAACATTTCCAAGTCACCTGGCTAACACTATATTAAAATCCACAGTGCAACTCTAAAAGTACAAAAGGGGTATGTGGTCCATAATGGTGGACAGTGTTTGTTTGTTTTTTTTTGTTGAGTTCAGGTGGGTGGTGGCTGGGTATTGAGGAGCCTGACTGCTATAGGCAAGAAGCTGTCACCGAGTATGGCAGTAACATCCAAGAGTGGTACAGAAGTGGTACATGAATATGTAAAATAAACATAAATAGATAAACAAGATTTTCTTTCAAAGGAATAGCTTGTTTCAGCATGACTGGCAAGAGTTTGACATGGCCGACTTACAATGATCCTGTTTGTTTGCTCTGCAATATTCAGCTTTAGCAGTGAACATCAAATTTAAATTCAAATGTTAAATCCAGGTTCTAAAGATTTTGGGGGTGGGGGCCCTGTCTGAGCAACGGAGGAAGACAGTACAGTGCTCAGAGTAGTGCTGTAAAGATGATTTGGGCCAGCATTCTTTTAAAGTGCACAGCAAAAGGCACATTCCATGGGTTAAAATGTAGTAACTGTCTTGGTCCCACATCCTCATTTTGCCAAAATGACAGTCCTGGAGGACGGACTGCACCAGCCGAGCAAGAAGTCTGGCTGGCCGCCTAAGGGCTGCATCTTCTGAAAATCCATAATCATCTTCTCCACTCTCCATAAACTGGCTCTGACTGATGCGAATGTCCCCTACTGCTGTTATTCACATGGTCTTAGCCAACCCTTTGTCCTGCTTAGCTTCAAGTAAGTCAGTTTCAGTGGTATCCAAACATCTCATAACATTTCAGTGAAAAGTGTAAAAGAACTGAAAACTGGTGAATAAACTCATATTAGAATATTAAAATGCACTAATATTAAAAACTAAAAATAATATAATGCAGACGTCTGGCTGACTGGCCTCAGGCTAAGAGCACACCTTTACCCTTACTACATAAACACAAAAACACAAGGCATTCTCTCTCTCACTCTCTCTCACTCTCTCTCACTCTCTCTCACTCTCTCTCACTCTCTCTCACTCTCTCTCACTCTCTCTCACTCTCTCTCACTCTCTCTCACTCTCACAAATAATGTACCTTTTGGCATCACTAGTATGTTTACTACTCTGAAGACTGCTGTTTCAACAAGCAACAATACAAAACATTTGGTTCTTACTGTAATTACAACAACAGACATCATCGCTGAACATGAAATAGCAATTTCTTAAAATAATATAGGCAAACATAAAATCAAGTTAAAGAACTCCACTGCAGCTAACAACCTCTGAAGAACAAACAGCAGGCGTGGTGTAGCAAGTTGGATACGTCTGCTCGCATCATGTGAATGGACCCCATAGAGCCGGGTGAGATAAGGTTGCTCAGATTTCTTTGTTTGTTTTCTCCAAGGCTAACTCCATGGTACATAATTTGAGATACATACCCTTAATCACGCTAAATGACTGATCGGAATGCACACATGCACACACAAACATGCAAGTAGTGCTGCAACGATTTGGCAACATAATTTATAAGCCAATGAAAAATTAGGAAAAATGATCAACATGGATTAACCAACAATCAAAACATATTACATTGTAAGAGCACACAGGTCTCTATTCCTGGGTAGAATGTAATGCAATAGTGAAGCTGATGCAGGCTGCTGCACTGCTGCTACTCCTGCACCACAAAGCACTGTGCACAAAACTGTTTTCAGGTGGCCCAACACTGTTGAGGCAGTTTTACAAAACAGACTGAATTCACTTGCAACATATAGATGTCTTGCATAGATAACAAAAAGAAAACATAGCCATCAGCCAAAAAGTTGAGGGGGGAAAAAATGGGTGTGCCATAGAAAACACACGCTGTAATTTTTTTTTTGTTTTTGTTTGTTTAAAACAAATTCCTTATTAATTTCAAGATTTGTAATGTAAATTAGTTGTTACTTTTGTAACAGGAAATGTTCACTAGAGTAGCCCAAGTGGAGAAAGTCAGTGGAGTAAAAAGAACAATGATAAGTTGCTGCACACACTTTTGTTTTACATTAGGTTATGGGAAAATAATATGCCAAATGCTATGTGTTATAGCTGTTCTCTTTTGTAATCCACATTTAAACTGACTGATCATTTAGTTGCCGATTAATTCACATTAATACTTGTCTATTTCATTTTTAGCCCTACATACACGATGCACCAGTGTAAGGGTTAATTCCTGCTAATTCCTGCTTTTCCTACCTTTAATGTGAAATTGCAAAGCATACAAATAAAGTGAAAAACAATCAGAACATTTTTAGGGAAAAAAAAATAAAAGAAAAAAGAAAAAAAGTTAGATGAGGAAAAGGCCTGTGAGTCCATTGAGTGGGACTACTTATTTTCTGTCCTGGGTAAATTTTATATTTTATATTGTACATAAAATTGTATATTGTATATACAGTTGTATATATCAATACTCTATAATATTATCATGTCTCATGATGACGATAATATCTCCAGGACCAAGAAGAGGTAGGAGTCAGAGCTCAGAGAGTGGCTGGATGAGGACGGGTGGGCGAACGTATTGGAAAGAATAAATTCCTCCTCCTCTTAGAGCTTACATGTCCAATATTTATCCAAGTATTAGCCCCACCTCTTCTGTTTGCAGTGCAGAACCAGCAAATCGCTTTTTGTATTTACTGGTTATGTAAAAAGTTGGTTAGATATTTTTAATACTTTATCAGCAGCTTTTAACTTTAAGTTGGAGCACTGTTACTTGCTTGATATTTTTAGAGAGCCTGCTGCTCCTTTCACTTGCAAGTCTCAGGTACAGGGTGCTATTATTTTTGCTCTCCTTCCACTAACCCTCCAGCTCATACTCTCTGGAGGAAAAGCCTTGTGTTTTTTCTTAATCTGGGGAAAATCATATTTAGTTTCAGATGATCTGCTGATCTTTTGTCCCCCGTCAGTGTTGGCTGCCTTTCATTAATTATTTTTAAGAGACTTTCAGAATTGCTACCTGTGTAAAAACAAATATAGAGTTGTTTTGTTTTTTCCCCCCTTTCTTTTTTAGCTTTTTTTTCCCTTTTCCTTCACTTAATTCACTCATTTGTTTATTAATTTGTTTTCTTTTTAGGTGCAGGTTTTTTTATTGTTGTTTGATGATTGTTAAAAATACTGACATGATGAGTTATGCCATTTGATGTGTACTGTTGCAATGTGGATTATATGCATGTCATCAATAATTCATTTAAAAAAAAAGAATGGGGAAAATGTGATCTCGGTCACTCTGACCATGGCATGGTTATTTTACACATAACAGTCTCTAGAGTTTACACAGAATGGAGTAAAAAATGTGTTTAAGGTCCGAATCATTGGCTGAACCGGTCACTCAAACCCAGTTGAAGGCAAACAGGGGTGGAGTGACTAGTGAAGTGTCTACTCTCATCTTAGTGAGCGTCTCCTTCAACAAACAGGGCATATGGTGTTAAAAGATGATTCTCACATGATGTGTGGGCACCTTTGGAATGACTGAGTCTTCAGGACAGAAATACTGCTGCCGGTGCAGGAATTTCCATCCTCAAGTCTCTCTTCCTCTCCCTTTTACAAGGATTCTCTTTCAGCTTTGTCTCTGCATGGTGTCAATTCTAAGGTCTCATTTACAGAGGCGCAGCGACTACTAGGTCCTTATTGGATACCACACGTCCAACTGCTGTTTTTCCCTACATCCATTCACCTTAGGCCCACATCCAGACCAAAACGTTTTCTTAATACTGCATACACTCATCAGCCACTTTAATGGGAACATCTGTATCCCTATATATTCACGCATATCCAATCAGCTAATCACATGGAAGCAGCACAATGCATAAATTCATTTATATATAGGTCAAGAGCTTCAATTTTTTTGACAAAAAGCTACCATTGTGTGTGGGACCTGCTCCTGCTACATGCCCCACAGCTGCTGCTACGACTACACAGCTGCTTCTTCTTCATCAGATAAGTAAGCCAACTTATATAAACATTAAAAATGCTATAAAGTGCTGCACATGCCCTGATCCCAACGCTAGCCAGCTAGTTTATTGGTGTTGTGTTCATTAGCTACTGAGCCTTAAACAAATTAGCTAATTAGCCAAGTGTGAAAAATATAGCTAGCTATTTATTGCTTAAACTAATCCAGAACTACTGTTAATAGACTGTTTGCATTCAGTCTAACTCATGCAATTCAGTACTTAAACAATGCTCGAAGTGGCAACCTGGAATGCCACTATTAACTATGGATAATGAATACCAGATACCAGATGTTGTTGACGAGAGAGCTCAGAGGAGAATGGCCAGACTGGTTCGAAGAATGAAGGCTACAACAAATCAGATGACCACTCTTTACAACTGCGGTGAGGAGAAAAGCATCTCAGAATGCACAACTTGAAGCACATGGATGAAGCAGAAGACCACATCGGATTCCACTCCTGTCAGCCAAGAACAGGAATCTGTGGCTACAGGACCGCTTGCATACATACCCATGGTGCTAGAGAAAGACTGAATGGTAGAACTTTGCATTAGATTAGCTGTCCTTGGAAGATAAACCTCCAAAAATAAATAAATAAATAAATAAAAAAACAAAAATAAAAAAAAAAGCAGCTGTGCTCAGTGGTGTTTGGAAGATGTAAATAGGCACTCTGCAGCTCCACCAATGTGACTGCATGGCAAGAACAGCATCTGACAACCTTAGCATATGGGGAAAAAAGGACTAGTAGGAACCAGTTTAGCCCTCCTAAATATTTCACTGGATCGAAAACGCATTCCTTCTTATGAACAAGAAAGTATGTTAGCAGAACTCTTTGTTCTTAACCTTGGGCTCTACCTTCTCAAAAGCACCTTTGTACAAGAGCCAGAGAACAAACTGGTTGAAGTCTACTTCAGCAAGGCCCTGAGCCACAAGAACACTGGGGGCAGATGGCGGACCTGGAGTTTGTATCCCTGGAATGTGGTCATCTGGAACCAATGATCTGTTGTAGTCACTGCCCAATGCACCATTCTTTGTGTGTAAAAGAGGTCTGCACAGTACTGTATCAAATGTACAATAACATTGGTTACTGTACCCAGCTTTACTGAAAAACTCCCAGATTTATTTATTTATTTTACTTTGACTAGTTGACCCTCTGACCCAGCAGAACTCGAAAAACTGACCGTTTGCTTAGAGTCAACGTTTTACTTGCAGAAACGCTTCCCCATTTAAAATAAAAATAATTAGGGGGAATAAGCGAGCACCCTGGTATGAATGGTATGAAAAATACCACATTTGAAAGTTAGAACATTAATGGTGAGCCTTCTTAATTACGAAAACGTTCTTACTGCCACCAAGAGAAGACAAAATAGCAGTAGATTGTTATTTAAAAGTTTCTTTTCCAGGTTCTGTCCTAGCGCCACTAATTTTTCTCTATATATGCTCCCTCTGGTTACAATTATTTGTAAACATGGCGTTAGCTTCCACGGCCGAGTTGATCACACACAGCTGTGTGTTTCAGCAAAGCCAGAGGGACACCAGCTGAATAAAGCGGAGGAATGTGTAAAGGACTGCATGTTGAACTGGATGCTACATAATTCCGACAAGACGTAAGTACTTCTGCTAGGGCTTTCTGATTATATGGTAATTCTTAATGGTCCTTCATTTACATCATGTAAAAACTTTGGTGTAATTATTGACTCCAGCCTGTCATTTGAAACTCATGTAAATAATATTACGAGGACAGCTTTTTTTCCCCCATCCCACAAACACTGCTAAGTTAAGAAATATATCATCATTACGTGGAATGAATGCAGAAAAACTAGTTCATGCTTTTGTTATCTCTAGCTTGGACTACTATAATGTCTTGCTGTCTGGTTGTTACAGTAAATGCATACACAAGCTCCAGGTTTAGCGGAATCATTCTGCACAAAAGTGTCTTACAGCAAGAAAAGCAACAGATGGCAATTGATTTATTTTTTTCTGGTATCTCTGTGCAATATTGGTACAATATGTTCGATTCTTGTTCTTACTTGTATGCGGCACAATAAACTTTACAGCAGAGCAGCTGAATGTTTATCCAGATTCTAATTTTCATGCCCTGTAGCTCAGTTATGATGAGTATTTTATTTCCCTTGGATTCATGTCTAGTTTACATTAAGGGGACGTGTCTGTTTAAAATGCTCTCATTATAATTTTTATACAATAATATCATTTTTGTTGGTCTTTGTGTAAATCCTGTAGGCCACTTTGAAATGGTTTACTCATACCTGCACTGTTTGACTTCAATAATACTTGCACTGGTTATTTCAAAGTTTTGCATTGTTTTTACTTGAATGCTTCAGTTTTAAGTAAATACATAAGAACTCTTTTCCTTAAATATGTTGTTTCCATTAATATCATTAGTAAGCAACAATTAATATCCTATTAACAAGAGGGAACCAGTACAATATAAGACTTTCACAAGCACAGTTTTGAAGGATGCGAAATATTGTCTTTTTATCGTTATCAACAAAATCCCAGAAAATATGGGGATGATTTTTTTTTTTTAATTAGTACTGCCCAGAATAAGCTATTTCACATAGCAGACGTTCACATATAGTTCAAAAGACACGATAATAACTGTATTTACACTAATGAACCAGTGCAAAAGTTTACATATGCTTGATTCTTAATACTGTGTCTTGTTACCTGAATGATCAACAACTGCTTTTATGTTTAATGATAGTTGTTCATGAGTCCGTTGTTTGTTCTCCGAGTTAAACTGCCCGCTGTTCTTCTTCAGAAAAAAAAAAAAACTCTAGGTCCTGCACATTCTTTGCTTTTCCAGGATCTTCTGCTTATTTGACCCATTCCAACAACGGCTATATGATTTTGAGATCCATCTTTTCACAATGAGGACAACTGAGGTACTCGTACACAACTATTACAAAAGGTGCAAACATTCACTGATGCTCAAGAAGGCAACACGATATATTAAGAGCCAGGGGGATGTAAAATTTTTGGATGCACAGTGTAAATTGTTATTATTTTGTCTTCAGGGAAGCATGGAAGTATCTTATGTAGCTTCTGAAGAGCAGTGCTAAATGAAAGAAATAAGATCTTTAAACAAAATAATAACAACATTCCACTACTGGTGCTGAACGAAGTGCATACAAAGGGATTTTCTACCCGTAAAACACTGCTAGAACACTTTCGATTATGTATGGCGGAAGACATATGATACCACGCATGCCTGGACTGAATGACTTATTTTGTATCCGTCAATATGGCAGATGCCCTTCAGAATTTTCCAGCAATGCTTTTAAAATCGATTATAATTTAAGAATAAAGTGTTTTTAATTATTTTCTAAAAGTCTCAAAAATCAATAGCACAAGCTCAAAAATTGTATTATTACTCATCGTGTACTGTGGCTTTTTATATTTCAGCTTCTCACTATTATCATTTTTGTCAAATCCAGTACATGTTTAGTCATTTACCAATTTCATATTTTACTAATACAACATAGGAGTAATATAATGCTATTTTTAATTTATTTTATTGACTTTAAAAGTCAAAAAGTTTGGTAAAAGTGACTAGTTTACAAAGTGTTAAAAATTTTAGACCAGCAAGTTGTTTAGGCAGAACACTACCAAGGGAGAACCCAGCTCAGAGAAGAGACTGAAGGGCGAACGGAGGGAAACAGACTTCTGCCCCAGTGTTGTGTGTTAGCAATTTTGCTAACGTAGCAGGCTTAGCTAACTGAGCGTGGTAAAGGGAGGGAAACGCATGTTAGTCATGTTAGTAATGATTAGCCACAATCATGTGGAAAATTTAGAGCTGATAACACTGAAGGAAGACATGACCTGGTGGGACGAATGGAGAGAACCCCAACACTAGCATGTTACTGGAATCCAGCTAAGCTCAAATTGAAAGCATGTGGCATAGCAAGGGAGAACCACGCAACCATGCTTCCTTCAGGTATTCACAGGTGCACGGGTTTTTTTTGATGGCAAGGATCTGAAATGTTCGGAGAAGATGGCACCAAGATAATAATAATAATAATAATAATAATAATAATAATAGTAATACATTTTATTTATAAAGTGCTACAGAAAAGAGTCATAATATATACAGCAATTAAAACCAGCTGCCAACTGAGATTAGCACAGAAATTTAAACTCTAAATATTAAAAGACTTTTTAAAAAGGTACGTTTTTAGACCCCTTTTAAAACTATCAGTCGTTTGGTGGAGCCCTCAGATGTTCAGGGAGGGCATTCCACAGGCGAGGAGCAGCGGCGCAAAAGGCTCGATCCCCAATGGTGCGGGTCTTAGTCCTAGGGGGGAGGAGACGATGAGTGTTTGTGGAGCGGAGGGGACGTGCTGAAATCTGTGGGGTGAGGAGTTCTTTAAGGTAAGTGGGGGCGTTGCCATGGATGCACTGATG
>CM040996.1:7820471-7854427 GCA_022985145.1 Pangasius djambal | reverse complement strand
TTCCTGAGGTGATGAAATGATGTTTTGCAAAGATGTTTAATGTGAGCCTCAAAAGTTAAATGAGGGTCAAACCTAACACCAAGATTTGTAACTAATGGTGATAGGGGGATGTCCTGGCCAGAGAATGTAATGCAAGTTATGGTAGATGTTCTGATCTGATGAGGGGAACCAATGAGGATGGCTTCTGTTTTTGAGCTGTCCAACTGGAGAAAGTTATGATTCATCCATGCCCTTATCTAATCCAGACAGGCAGTGAGTGTAGGTAAAGTTGATGACGATGATGACGATGACGATGATGATGGAGTGAGCATCAGTTTTCATGTATAGTTGTGTATCATCAGCGTAACAATGGAAAGAAATTCCCAAGCGACTGATGACTTTGCCAAGGGGGAGCATGTAAAGAATGAATAAAATAGGTCCAAGAACTGATCCCTGTGGAACTCCGCATCTAACAGCATGTGAACGGGACCCATAGGGAAGATATAACCCAAACCACTGGGAGGAATGATAGCTGATTGACGATAATGAGTAACCACAAAAAAACTCATGAACAAGTGCAAAGAGTGATCGCTAATATGTCTAGCAATGCTAATGACTCAAACCAGCTGAAAGCTAGCAGGTGCCACAAATTTACGTAGAGTACCCCAGAAAACATTAAGAATGTATGAAAAATACACTCACTGCAGAAAAAGAAATGATAGGAGTCATGGTGTACATGTGGTCCGACATGCGTATGAGGGAAAAAAAGGGAAAGATGGCCATATGACAGTGGCATTTATTGAAAATAAATGGACTATAAAGTCACTTTGTGACTTTTTGTAAGGATTCAGTAGACCGGATTTTTTTTTACAAGAATTTAGTCACCTAGTCAGGAAAACTGTGCAAATAAAACAGATCAATTATCTGGTTATCAATTATTTCTACAATTCCTGCAGAGCACAAAATGGTCGCAAACTTCCACCTGGTAAACCTGACATGGAAAGACATGCAATAAAAACTTAAAAGCAAAAAGGCATCCATTAAATTCAAAGCTACACTATATGGCCAAAAGTATGTGCACCCTGACCACCACACCAATATGTGCTTGTTGAACAGCTCATTCCAGATTTATTCCCCCTTTGCTGTAACAAGCACCTCGACTCTTCCGGGAAGGTTTTCCACTAGGTTTTGGAATGCGGATGGAACGCGAATTAAAGCTAAATTACGCAGCTATAAAAATTATTCTGTTTCTGTTTATTATATCCATTTACTTCTCTTGGCTACATGTAAATTACATAAAAATCGAAGAATATATTCACTTGCAAAACACGTATGCAAAAGTATGTCATTTAATTACTTTTGCTTGTACTTAAGTACTACGGTTTAAGACAGATGTGTCAGATGAATTTTGTTTTGTTTATGTGTTCGTCTTAGCATGGATTACTCACCTGAGAGCCATCTTTCAGCTTGAGGATGCACTCCATGGTGTTGATTGTGACGACCACTGGTTCTGAGCTCAGCTTGGTCCATGGTACATGGATTCGCAACTCATGGATATGGCCACTTAGGAAAGTGAAGGGAAGCTTCAGCTCCTGTACCACATGCACACAAATACAGGCAAGAAACAACGGGCCATAAGCCATAGCTTTATCCCATGCATAAGCAAAGAAAAGACAACAAAAGACACTAGCTGATATAAGGAATGCTTGTTCCAATAAATGCCTGTTAAAATTAGTGATAATCCATTGGATCGGTGCTGTTTTAAAGAACAAGAGCAGGCTGAGTGCTGCATATCAATTGGAACTTGCTAATAAAAGGTGCACTGTGAACACTGACTGGTTAAATGCAAACCAGTACCCACCACTTTAAACATCTGTGTTTATATAAAATTGTTTATAATGTACTAAAAACCTATCATACAGTTTACATCACTTTTGTTGCTGTAGGTGATTGGTCAGGGATTCTGCAGGCCACTGGGAACACAAAACATGACCCTGGCCACATTATACACAGTCCATGGATTATATACAGTTATGGATCTTTCTTTACTGGATTCTTAATTCCTCAGAATGATCTGGAAACTCAGTAGGAACATGAATAGAGAGATAAACTCCACAGAGTGCAACAGCTCCATCACACAGCAAACCACTGCCAAATTATTCCTACGCTGAATTTGTAGCTCTTCAAATCATATAACAGACAATGAGTTACTGCAGTTTGACTGATTACACTGCTAAGTTTAAATAGCTTATTTATTTCAATTACACACAGTGTGTGACCGAAGTGACCGATCTAGTCTCAACATACTTCCTAGTGTGCTACGTGCCATCCTCAGCGTCTTCTTGAATACATCCCTTATGACATGTCCTCCTGTATTTCCAACAGGAGGCCAAAGTGTACGAGAGGCTGAAGAGCGCATTGGTGCAACAATCACTGAGACACTTTAAACAAAGTAAACTTAGCCGTTTCTCTGCATAAAGTGCTTTTTTGCCAGATATTTTTTGCTGGAAGTGACTTCAGTCGCAGTCGACCGCATTTCAGAGCGCCTTGCGGTTGACAGCTAAGAAAGAAAATGTGCCGAACAGACGATTTTGCCAATGCTTCGGCCCAATCATCTGTTCAGCACATTTTCCTTCTTTGGTCAACTAGCTGACAATACGTGTTTCTTTCTTAGATGAATCACGGGTTTCGGTTGCCTTACATAATTCTGATCTTATTTTAAAGGCTTCTGGGCTGGTATTGAATCCCAGGAAAAGTGAAATCATGTATGCACACAATTCAGAAAAAGATTTCTGCCATTTCTGGAATTTAGGTGAAACACTGTGTAAAATATCATGGGATTGACTTATGCAAATCAGGTTCCGAATGGCTTAGCAAAGATTTTCATCCAACATTAGATTCCAAAACCAAAAATATACTAAATTACTGGTTGCAGAGAGACTTAAGAGTTTACCGGAGAGTTCTCTTGACTAAAGCTGAGGGTGTATCACGTTTAGTATATCCTGCTCTCTCGCGATATGCTGATTTAAAAAAATGATCAAGTCTATTGACTTTATTTGGACAAATAAAACAGAGCATGTTCAAAGGAAAACTGGTAAGACGCTATAAGGAGGGTGGTCTTAATGCATTAGATTTCAAACAATCAACCGTAATGTATTTCTAATAGTGACTTACCCTGGATCTGATTTTTGAACAATGTGGTGACCTTAAAGTCTTATTGTCTTGTAATTTTAAATGTAGTAAACTACCTATCAATCTCTCTCTCTCTCTCTCTCACTCACTCACATACATACTAATATATATATATATATATAAAAACATATAAACAGATATTAAGGTGTTATTTACAAAAATAAATAAATAAATAAATAAATAAATAAATAAATAAATAGGCCTTGCCTACTTTCGGAGGGGATTGTATACATTAGTTACTCAACTATTGGCTTTTTTTTTTTTCAAAAGTAGATCTAATGTTAAAGGCAATAATGAAATAGTTTAATGAATTTAAGCCATTTAGAGGACATCAAATGCACATGCACTGATACAGGTGTACAACTCATAATGAAGGTTTAATTTTACCTGCTCCAGAACATCCAGTTTGAGATCCAACTTGCTGAGCACCACATCGCCTCCCCAGAGTGAGAGCTGCAGATCAGAAGGCTTCAGGTTCTTAATGTAGCGGTTCACATAGCTCATCAGCAGTGGAGTGACATATGACTCCAGCATCCTGACTGTCTCTCAGCCCTGCACAGAGAAATCATGGTACAGAAAAAGGGGGCACTGGTTGATACATGAACTTGCACTATTTCTACTGTGGTACTGTGGTGTACTGTTTAGTAGCACTTTGTATTTGGTACACTGTATAGGAGATAATAATCCAGTTCTGGAGAACCAGTGCAGCATAGTTTGCAAATTTCATCTTTGAAACACAACAGACTCAACTCACCAGTTTATTGCCAAGTCTAGTACTTACAGAAGGGAAAAACATGTTGGAGCAATATGGACATTGTCACAAAGCAGCTTTACAGAAATAAACACATTCAAATTAAATTACATCAAAATAAATTGCGAATGTGTGAATATATCCATAATGTGCAAGTCAGAGGCAACGGTGGCAAGGAAAAACTCCCTGAGACAATGTTATGTTTTATTATGTTTCAAGGACTTATTATTTTCACCATGACTGACTGTGTTGCTGAAAAAAACTGGTTGAGTTGGTGTAACTAATATTAATAAGTCCATTACAAATTACGCAACTGGCAGCAAGCATGGGCCAAATACAAGAGCACACTGAAGTACAGAGCAGAAGAACGGAACCTAATACAGCCGACAGAGACACCCCTTGATGTGGTGTGTCTCATTCTCTGAAGTGGAGGCACTCTTCAGCAGGAATTGCTGCTAGCTCATCATTGGAGCAGTCTGAAGATTCAAGTGCAGCACAGGAGAAAAGGAAACAACTAACTAATTCAGTCGGTCCCATTAGTGTGTGTGTGTATTCATGCACATGAGTGGCAGTATGTCACAATGGTGTTTGCCTTGCAAAAGTATTCACTGCATTTCTTGCACAGGTTCCTGGTTTTTATGTCCCTTGGGGCCAAAATTATAACCAGGGTTGCCAGGTCTCAGCAACATTTCCAGCCCAACTACATCTGAAAAACTGCACACAAACACCCAAAACTATCCCAAAAACAGAAAGAGGAACTTTGTTTCTTTTACTCAGTCCTTGCATGAGAAATAAGTTCACTGTGGGGGGCATAATCTTTTTATTTCCAATATATGCAATATTCCGTTTAGTCATTGTCTAGTGTGGACACTCCATAATCCTTCTATCACTCTTTACAATATACACTATTTGGCCTAAAGTATGTGGACACCTGACCATCAAGTGGATATGCTTTTTGAACATGCCATTCCAAAATCATGGGCATTACTATGGACTTGGTTCCCCTTTGCTGTCATAAAAACCTCCAGTCTTCTGGGAAGGCTTTCCATCAGATTTTGGAGCTTGGCTGTGGGGATTTGCCCATTGAGCCACAAGAGCATTAGTGAGGCCAGGCACTGAAGGTGGGCAAGGAGGCCTGGCATGTGGTCAGGGTTCCAATTCATTCAAAACGTGTTGAGTGGAGTTGAGGTCAGGGCTCTGTGCACACCACTTCCCCTCAAACATCGGCAAACCATGTCTTCATGGACCTCCTTTGTTCAAAGGGACACTGTCATGATGAAACAGGTTAGTTCCAGTGAAGGAACATCTTAAATATACAGCATACAAAGCTATTCTAGACACTTCTGTGTTTCCAACTTTGTGGCAAGAGTCTGGAGAAGATGCTCATGTGTGTGTGATGGTCAGGCATCAACTTACAACAGAAGTGGTTGTGTACGTCATACACATACTGTCTGCACTTACATTTTCCCTTTGTTTGCCATAGCCTATGCTTGCAGAAAGCAATTAGACTTCATTTCCAATTGTTTGATTTAACAACAACAAGATCCTGACAGCGGCGGACTAGTTTTCTACTTTCCAAGGACTTAGTTTTCCCACCTTGTTCCAAAAACATGACCATTGTAACCCTGATTATAACTTTCTGTGTGTGTGTGTGTGTGAGAAAGAGAGAGAGAGAGAGAACTTTTATTCTGCATATTCTTATAGTCTGGCCAATCAATTATCTGCATCATTCTCTGTTTGTCGTGTTGTGAATGTGTAACTCTGTATTTGGCTACGACAGTCCGTTCAAAAGTTTTTAGCGAATATCGATAACAAATCTAACTTTCTCCTTACTGATTCTACCTACTACGACGATGTGTGTGTGTGTGTGTGTGTGTGTGTGTGTGTGTGTGTGTGTGTGTGTGTGTGTGTGTGTGTGTGTGTTCACAACCAGAGCAACTGACTCCCGTTACCTAGCTAACAAATAAACGTCCAAACTAACTAGCTTTAAAACAAACCTGATTCTTGGCTAGAATCGACACACACTTCCATCTGACCAGTGCCTGTGATTTAGGAGTATTTGTACTGAGCATGAATCTAACTCTGCTCCTTAGGTGCCTGTACACTTACCTTGGTGTAGCACAGCTAACATCCAACAACATAAACAGTGAAGAACTTAATGACAAAACACGTTACGGCACACAAACTGAACACAGATAACGCAACTGTAATGCGTGTAGCTATACAGCTTACCTTACCGCGGTAGATCAGCTTTTATTCATTGTCTTTAGCCAGATTTCACAGTCCAAAAATGAGCAACTTCCGCATACTAAACCATAACTTCCGCCCAAAAGAATAACGTCACTTCCTCGCCCAACAGGATACTGTGACGTAGAACTGAACCAATTTATCGTATTTTTTGCATGTAGTAATTATACAGAGGAAAGATACAAGGTGATACAGCGGTGCAGGGAAAAGAGAGTAGACCAGTTTTAAAGAAAACAGGATTACATAAGAAAAAAAGGAGGAAATCTGTCCCGTGTGCATAGACTTAAATGTTTTTGCCAAACTGTCATGAAGAGGGCGCTAATACGGTGGGTTGGATATAAGGTCAAATATAAAAAACATAAAAACAATAATAATAGAGGAAATCAAAAAGCACTCATGAAAGCGAGATTTGTTCAAACATTAGCGTTTTGGTGGAGGATTTTATGAAATAAGCATGCTCCAGATTACAAAGAAAAAAAAATTGCTCCTTCACATTTTGTAAAATAATCTGAATATCATATTTTGTTAAAATATGTTATTGATTAATTCTTGTGAAATATCCAAGAACGTTTTGCTCGTGTTGACTAGGAAAATAATTCAAATTAATTCATAATTCAATCTGATGACTTGAACTACAAATCCCTATCTGAATTTAAGTGTGTGTGTATGTGTGTGTGTGTGTGTGAGAGAGAGATACTTTGCACCTCTATTGTTTACATTTACAGTTTTTAACAAGCACCCTTTCCACAACCAACTTATTATTATTATCATTATCATCATCATCAATAGTCAAGATATTGATAGTTATTAGATTTTAGCCTTCCCATCTAATATCAGGATGTCAGAGACAGAAAACTGTTTGCAAAACAGTCACCACCTCCTCACTCACCATAATTCTCTTCGGAGATTCATCTGAAGTCGTTAATCCCTCAGGCTCTAGGAAGAAACATAAAATACTTCCAACGTAGCCTACTGTATATGACCACTTCAGAGATTCTCCCTCACAACAGATCTGCCAGCGACCCAATACAGTTAGTAATACTAACTGAGTAGGGAGGAGCATATGAAAAATTTCAGCCAAGGGAAATTCTTTTCAACTGTTGATAATAATCTTGAAACTATTTTTGATGCAATCATCTCACTCCAGTTGTTGTTCTCCTTTAGGCTGCTCCCGTTAGGGGTTGCCACAGTGGATCACCTTCCATTGTCCACATGCTGATTTGGCACAGGTTTTGTTTACGCCAGATTCCTCTTTCAGGAAGATGTCAAATGTTTAGGACCTTAGTCCATTCCATCCAAGAGTAATGTCCCAATCCCACATGACATGAATGTGCAGAAATATGTAGCTATTGTAAGTCTATAATACAGAAATACCCAAAAGGTTTCACAGATGTGACTGAAGAGGATAAATTCTCCATTTCGTGGCAAATTAAACTAGTGTGGAGAAAAAAAAATAGAAATTAGAATGTAAATTAGAGCAACAATCTTGTTAGACTAAGTAGACTCAAATTACAACTTGAAGCAACTGTTGAAGATAGCCAACCAGTGCAGAACACCTCTGCCAAGGTTAATAGTCATGGTTGCATCAATTGGCAGCGTAAAGAACTGCCTGAGGGAAAGACTCTGTAGTCACTTAATGGAAAGAACAAACCATGCTGGCTATCTTCTATTTTAAGCTGAAGGACATTATGGTTCTGATAGAGGTATTGTTGATGACAGTATGACAGCAACCTTCATTCTGCAGCAACAACAAATCAAAGCATCTCCTCCACCCACCATCCAGGACATACTACAAAGCTGGCCATTTCTTTTTGTGCAGCAGTGGTTTCTGAGCCGCTTCTGCAGACTTACCAGTATTGACCTGGTGGTCTGTTTACAAGAGGGCTTCAACTACAAGGGCAGAAGGATTTTTCACTGTGGATGGAGCTCAGAGGTGTAAGCTGTCCTTCAGTGCATCGAACATGGATTAGGCACCACTACTTCAGAAAGTCCTATCAGCTCTCCTGGTGGCAGAATTGTACTGCCGAGGGAAACAAGATTCACTCTTTATTGAAGCTGATGTATGGTATTTCTTGCAGACAATCTTGCCTTTTTCTGGTTCGTCCACCATGTGAAATAATTACTTCACTTGTTCAACTATGCAGATCACTGAACTTTCCCATGACATTGTGGTGCACCACTCTCTATACTCAGCACCCCAAGGATCATTTTGCTTGGTAATTTTTTATTATTTTTTTAAATGTCAAGTAGTCCTATAGTCCAATTGTTTGTCCAGTACTGTGAAAATAAAATTAATTGTGTGTGGCTAGTCACAATGTTCTTATTTCCAGGAAGTTCCATTTTGGGGTTTGAGAAATGGATGGTCTCTACTGAGGGCAGAATTGTGATGGGTCCTGCAGGTGCAAACTCTCTGGCAGCTCTAGCAGCATTTTTCTGGATGTTTTTATATGTTCAGAATACCTAGAATACCAGGAAGCTGCCACAACTCTTGAATTCTTTAAAAGGTAAATATTTTATGGTTTTTCAATGACCTAGTAACCATGCTGGATGTTGTTGGACTTAAAATGTATTGGTCCTCACACATTTGGAATTTTATATGTACTTCCTCCCAATACTGTTGTATGTAGATGTTTTTTATTTTAAAAAAAGATTTTTTTTAAATATTAACAGTAAATCAACGGTAGGAGTGAACCACAGAACTGGAAAGAAAGTGATGAGGAAGAGATCTGGTCTCAATTCAAAGGTGCTGTCATTCATAAAGGGACTTACGGATTTTGAGTGGAAGATCACAGACTGAAATTTGGTCATTTTAATAGATCTATTGTGTGATGGGTTAAAGTGTATTGATAATTAGCTAATAAATGTTATCCTTCCATGCCACTCTAAATCTAAACATTTTTAGGGCTGCAAAGGATTCTCAAAACGGATTCTTGCAAAAGATTCTTCTGAAAAGGAGAGGGCATAATAAAACTTGTAGGCAACTTTCCTTCCTGAGACAGACCTACTGAGTGCATGTGATATTGTTTTTTTATGTATTTGAGGTAAAATAATGAATGTAATAATTTACTTTTGAATGATACAGTTGGCATTCTTCTTTCTGGTTAAATAGAGAATGCGTTGTAAGGATGATAGGGTTCACTTGAATATGCACTCGGGTTTCTTTGCCAAAGAGTTGGCTTTTTGCTAAGCAGTAAGTGTAGGTGTTTGCCATTCAGGAAACCTGGGTTCGAGACCTGGTGTGACATGTGATGTCATCTCACTACATTGGTGTTGTCAGTATGATGGCATTATGGGGATAGCAGGTGCATGACGTTAAGGTGCATAAGCAGTGCAGACTGAGACAGTTGGAGATATCATTGGGGTTTGAATTGTGTGTAAATATGCAACAAGTATGCACATTCAAAATAAGTGAGCATGTGCAAAAGTCACATTAGATGGTATGCCAGTACATGCCTCAGAAGTATTCTTTTTTTGTGTCCCAAAAATATGAAGTGACGTGACGTGTAGCCAAGTATGGTGACCCATACTCAGAATTTGTTCTCTGCATTTAACCCATCCAAGTGCACACACACAGTAGTGAAGACACACACACACCGTGAACACACACCCAGAGCAGTGGGCAGCTTTTTTTTTGCTGCGGCGCCCG
Organism: Pangasius djambal; assembly: GCA_022985145.1. Lineage (NCBI taxonomy): Eukaryota > Metazoa > Chordata > Actinopteri > Siluriformes > Pangasiidae > Pangasius > Pangasius djambal. Next base: position 7,844,612 of record CM040996.1, on the reverse strand, counting down.
GGGAGCAGTTGGGGGATCGGTGCCTTGCTCAAGGGTCTCACCTCAGTCGTGGTGAGGGTGGAAGAGAGCGCTGATCATTCACTCCCCCCACCTACAATCCCTGCCGGTGCTGAGACTCGAACCCATGACCTTCAGGTTCACCTTCGGGTTACAAGTCCGAATCACTAACCATTAGGCGACAACTGTAAACTGTAATTTGACAATCCAATGCTTTATGTTCCACTGTCTTACTTTTACATTATAGCACAGTATATAAAATTACAGTAGCTTACCACCTGTAGATCACTGTAAATCCAAACACAGTAAGTTACTGCAGATTTATATATACAGTAATTTACTAGCTATTTGAGTTGCCAGTAAAGTACTGTAATATCTTAATGTTATAAAATAAAATTACACATAACCCAGAACATAATAATAATAATAATAACAATAATAATAATAATAATTTCAGACAAACGGGAGGTAATTATGAAGATATGAATAGAAAATATAAATAACCAATTAATACATATAAGTAAAGCACTAAAATACGAAAGTATAAATAAACAAAATTGTAGGTGCACTAAGTACTAACTAAATTCTACACAACATATTGTCCAGATAGTAATGTGGGATAAACATATTCTGTGACTGGAATGGAAAGGGTTAGTGAGCTGAAATGAGTTGCAGAATGTGTACATATTCTAGAAAGGGCTTCCAGATTTTAGAGAATGGTATACTGGGTCAGTGGAGGGAATATCTAATTTTCTTAGTCTAATGAAATACAAGACGTCCTTTATCCAACGAGAATGTGATGGTGGGTGAGGAGTTTTCCAGTTAAGCAGGATTTGTTGCCTGGCCAGCAATGTGAAAAAAGCAATAAAGTAATAACGAAGTAGCCGGGTAGGGAATGGTGAGTGAGTTGAAAACTGAAAACCAAAATGAAAAGAGGGAAGGGCAGGACCAGAACATATGTGGTAAGTAATGGGGCAGGAGTGACTCCTATCACAGTCATGATTCATGGCAGGACTAATATGAGCCAGTGTGCTCTTACACCAGTGTATTCTGTGAGCAACCTTACATTGCAGCACTTCATGTCGAGCACAAATAAGAGGAGTGGACCCAGTTCATAATTTCTGTCCAGGTCTCCTTGTCTATTTCTGTGTGAAGGTCTTGGGACCAAAATAATGCGAATCAGTGGATAAAGGCTGAAGAGAGAAAATTGCACTATATAGTCTTGAAATAGACCCTGATCTGATTTTTGGGAATGTTGAATGAATGAGTTAACTGGGAAAAGGACAATGAAATTCTGTACATACTTTGTAAGCTCTTTGTAGAGCATGGCTTCAGCAACATGGCTTCATCAAATGAAATCAAGAAGATGATTCAGTCAAAACAGCTGATCTTTATTTGGGGTTAATCATAATCACTTGTGTATGATAATTACTTTTGAATATGAGTTTGAATGTGATTGGTTAATTCTGAGCACAGTCACATGCCCTATTATTAGAGGTAATTGTAAGTTTTTTTCCCCCTTTTTTTTCCCCTAAAACGTTTCTATTTGTTTTTCACTTATATTTTGTTGGTGGTTATATCACATTAAATATGTAAAATGATGTGACATGATTTATGTTAGTTTAACATTTTACACAAAACCTGCAATTTTAACAGGAGTGTGTACACTTTTTTTTTTTTTTTTTTTTTTTTTTTTTTTTTTTTTTTTTTTTTTTTTTTTTTTTTTTTTTTGATATCCACTGTATATATTCCTGAAGTTTGATTTTACGGATAAGTCCAGGACCATGTCAAATCGTCAAATCCAATCTAATTAACTGGCAGTGATCCATGTAGACTGCGAAGAGCTATAACAACACCCATTAACGTTACTGCACATTACCTGAACAGGGTATATTACTGGGCTGCTAATATTTTTCCACACTGGGAGACAGGCTTCACTATACCACAGTCTAGCCCTGTGGTTCTCAAATTATTTTTACTTTGTTACAGTGGCAGAACTCACAACCCACTATTTTCAAAATTATTACATTATTGAGTTCTTAATGGGTTTATTAAGAATGATGGGTGAATTAATGGGTAAATTCAATGCGTTTAATCCAAACCTTAAAACTCAAAAACAAGCAAGGTTAAGATTCCCAAAAGCATTTTGAAGTTAATATCGTCTTAAATAGAGGATAGATAGATAGATAGATAGATAGAGAGAGAGAGAGAGAGAGAGAGAGAGAGAGAGAGCTGCAATGGATTTGGGGAAACTCGGCTTTAACCAAACATTAATGAGCGTAATATCTGAATAGTTTGATTACATCGTTAAAAAAAAAAATCTGAACTGCGGGGATCAACTGAATTTAGTCTTGAGATAAAGGTGTCCTTGGCTGCAGAAAGGTTTGAGCTCTAGACCCCTGATCTAGACGGTGGAAGCCTATCATGTAGCCTATACCAGTGATAATAACTAATGATAATAAATTAGACAGAAATGAAATAAAACTCGCCAGGAAGTACAACAAGAATAAACTGTACATTCATTCATTTCTATCTATTTTCTAAAATTATAAGTAATCATTTTAAATGGGTTACTTTAATTATAAACATAATTACATATAATTCACTGATCGTTCATATAATTATATTTTAAAGACTTATCTTGCAGTGTCACTGATTTATAACCTAACCTGCAATTATTCATTTTGACTCCTTTTCTGGGAAACATCAATGCTGCAGGCAATTTTCAAAATTATGTAAGTATAAATCCCAGAACGCCTAAAGCTGCTTTACCAAGGTTGTTCCTTTGAGCCTAACAGTCACTCTTTTTCTGCGCAAATACATTCGAAATATTTCTTACCATAATGAACCCTGAGATATTTAAAGAGCCAATACGGGCCAGCTGAAAGACAGCTCGTTTTAGGTTTGCGAACTCGGGCTCTGCGACAGCCTACGTCTCACAAGTGATGCTTTCTGCTGACAAATGTATCTTGACAAGTATTATTGTGTATTACATAGCCTATCATCCTGTCTAGACGAGTCCAGCAGCAGTTCTGTGGATTAGGAGGCGCAGCTGAAATATCCGAATTGCTGATGTGCTTGTTACACTTGCCATACATAGTGGAAGGTTACCCTGTAATTAAATACGATGCACATTAACTCCTCTTCATAACTGACTTACTGTCATTTCACATGTTTTTAAGACGAATATTATGTTATACTATTGCCTAAGCCTACATTTTAAATAGATTGTAAGGGAAATATTATCGATCGTTGCAGTTCCAGGCAGTAAGTTCTTGTGAAGCAGTGCTGACTGGTGCGTAAAATAGGCTATTCTTACCTCCACTGCTGCTATTATATAACTGTGATCATCACAAAACCAGGCCCATCTTACAACGCGTTACCTAATTATAGTTTATATCGAAATAATATCTAGTATCTAATGATCTAATTTACAGGTTTTTAAGCTGATCAGCGCACAGTGCTGTTATGCCAGGCATCTTGTGAAGTTTAAAATCGTGGCTTGAGGGACTTTAAAATCTTAATACTAACTTACTAAACTTTATACTCATAATGATTAAGCGTAATGATAAAAATAAACATTACTAATACTCCTCCTCCTCCTCCTTCTTCTTCTTGTTCTTCTTCTTCTTCTACTACTACTACTATTACTACCAATAACAACAACAACAACAACAACAACAACAATAATAATAATAATAATAGTAGTAGAAGTTGAACATTTGGATTTACTGTGGGATTTTATTTTTTTTTAAAAACACACTTGTATTAGATTTACTGTCTAAGCTGTAGAATAGGGATAATAAAAGACTAAAAGAATCGAATTTAAACTGGTAAGCTATGTACTTATTATACATGATTAATAATAAGTAATAATTAATTATAGACTGAAGTATATTTAGACTAATAAAAATGGTTTCTATGACAGAAGTAGCTTTCAGCAATACTGTACTCTAAACCCATATTCTTCCTCATTGAAACATATAAAATTCCTAACTGTAATCAAATTGTAATCTTATCTAACATGCCTATAAACGAAGAACGGACAGGTTAACGTTGCTAAAATTGTGCATAAACACACTGTTATTAGATGTTGTTTTTACACACAAAAATTGATTGCCCACAAATATGAACATACCCTCCATATTACTCATTCTGAGTTCCTGGTTTTCTTTTTTCCTTCATATGAGATGGCAACGTTCTAAAAGGAGTAAGGAATAATCTGGCCGACAAATTACAACGAGTAAATTATTTGATCTCAATTAAGATGAAATATAATTTCCAGTTTAATTATATTTTACAATTTGGCTGTATTTTCACTTTTTGTATTATAGTGATCAAATACAGATTGCATTATTTGCCATGTGTAAGATTGGGATTGGTTTCAGCCTAACCCACTATACACAGTAAAACCCAACTGAACATAGACAGCAGTTTAAAATGGTCCTAAATAGTTTAAAATTATTTATCATCTTTTTGGAAATTGGAGTTGTAGGTTAAATCTTTGCCCCAGGGAAACGGAGGTAAAAACATGCTGCTTATACTTTAAACTTTATACTTTAAACCAGTGGAGTTATTTCCCGTATAGGGCCTGCTAGGACTGTGCAGATTCACTGTATTTCACTCACGGACACTGCTGATAGTTTGAGTCTCCTTCAGAAGCTAGATGTGTGATGATTTATAATGGTATAACAATGACTGGTTAATAAGCTGTCATGATAAACTGTTTGTTCAAGTCATTCAGCAACTGCCTCTGAGCTGCTGATTATAGGCTACATGTTCATGGTGCAAAACCACTGTGTCATATTACCTGGTGATTCAGAACCAAATGGCTAATGGTACAACTGTGTGTCTTCTGGTGTCTAAGCACTGATATGTCTGCTCACATATGTCAAACTTCACCTTAGACTCACTGAATAATTTTAAAAGCTTTAAAAAAAAACTGCTTTTTTCGACCTACAGATGTAATTTCCGAATGCATGATTATTGATGAAATATTGTCAACAATAAACAAAGTTAATAGTCGAATTATACGTGACTACCTCCTGCAGTAGCTACACCAGTTGCACTTTGCCAAATGTACCAGCAGACAAACCGCTAAAATGATCAGTTTTATCAGCTTTTATTTTAGGGTATACTTGACATGTCTTTGAACGTACAGGTTACTTATATGGGTTATCTCAAAGAAAACACACATGTAGTTTTTAGAAACAACTTTATTAGAAGTAATATGTAGGCCTATCCTATATAATGGAACTACGCGTTGTTTTCGAAAGTGCGTTTTCGGTTGCGTACAGGTTGTAATTGGAGTTACTGCATGCAGACCAGCAGAAGAGCTGATTCTGATTGGACTGTTCACCGCGAGCGTCTTGCGCTACGTGATGACGCAAGAGCTTGCGCTTCCAGACTGTGTCGCTCGTTTCTGCCATCATTACCGCCAGCTTGAAACAAAACGACTGCGTTTGGATAAGTAAAACGATTTGAGTCAGTTTTAAGTGGCATTAACCTAACGTTACTAGTTACAATATCCTACATTTAAATTATTCCAACATACAATGTTAGGCTACCTTGTTGTACCTAAAACTATTTCGTACCTTAAGTATACCTCAACGTAAACATTTCTGTTTGTTCATTACTGCTTAACCTTTTTTTTTTTTTATGGCAATGGGTTACTTCAATTCTTAAGCACAATGATTTCATCTAGGCTTACAGTGCACATAATAAGAATTCATAACCCTCTGACAGGCTTTTAAAACAACATAAAGAATAGGGTAGAGAGGTGAAATGGTTAGTCTAATTAGTTTAATAATCCTTTGCGAAGTGCCATGAAATAGATCACCATCTTGACATCCAATTTTATTTCTACTATTCATTTCAACAAACATCCACATCTTAACACGGTTTATATAGGCTAATAGTTTCATTCATTCATCTTCAGTAACCGCTTTTGTAGATGTAGTAAAAATTCAGCATCACAGGGTTTCCAGCTATCCTTTCTTTGGGTCTCATGCTCTGTCCAATAAAGGTGTCCCGAAATATCAGTAGGGCATTGCGCTATGTGCCACGGGCATTTGGTTTGCTTTTGCTTTAGGTGCTAGTCCCGGTGGAGCGTGTGTGTCAGACTATGCCGTCGCAGGTCACAGTTGCGCCGAAACACCTTTCCGCAGAGCTCACAGGAGTAGGGCTTGATGTCTGTATGGGTGAGAAGGTGAGTTTTCAGATTACTTCTTTGATTAAAGGTTCTTCCGCATGTGGGGCATTTGTGAGGAGACTCCTGTTTAGATTTGAAGCAAGCAAAGTATTATTCTCTTTACATTTTAATCATAGGTGCTTAAATAGCATGTCTACATAAGCCTACTACAGTGACTCAGATAAAGACTTTATTAGCTGTCGTAAGGAGATATCCAAATAACGCAAAACATCTTACAGCCGTGACCAACAAGACCTTACTGTGCTGGCTAAATATTTTCAGAATGGTGTTTCGATTATCCTGAGTGATAAAGCTCAAATTATGTGATAGGGATTCATCTTTACCATGCGTATATAGTCATTGTTTTATTATTATTATTATTATTACTGAGCAAAGAGATATGCGCAAGATTATAACAGAATGGTATCAGAGCAATATCTCACCTGCATATGTAATGTTTTATGAACTGCCAAAGTCCGTGACTGACAAAATCCCTTTCCACACTCTTGACATTTGAACGGTTTCTCCTTGGAGTGGATGTATCTGCAAGCATGACCAAAATCACGGTACACGATATTAGTTATGTGACTACAACAGGACATTATTCAGTGATGTCTAGTCAATGCCACGAATCAAGTAATAAATCTGCTACGACTTCAGTGCAAGCCGATCCTTCAGTCTGCGCAAAATGTGCTACAGCAGCAATAAAGCAAGAGCTAACTCTTACATGAATGCCAAGCGAATTGTTAAGTCAGTTGGTCTATAAAGATATGAGAAAGAAGTAAGCGCCATAACCAAGTCATTTCCTTCCTAGAGAGAAAGTAAAGTTATACTCCCTTACCGGTGATCACGGAGGTGGTCCTGTCTTCTGAAGGCTTTATGGCAGATGTCGCAGGTGTAAGGCCTCTCGTCTGTGTGTGTGCGCTCATGGATTAGTAAATTGTAGGACTTTGTAAAGTTTCTTCCACAGAATCTACAAATGAATTCCTTTTTGGTCTTTGACGGAAGCCTCCCGCGTGGGGGTCTTCTGTTTGGTGACAGTTTGTTTATCTCTGAGCTCTGGCTGCCGAGACCTGCTGTGAGCTTTAGCAGGTCATCGGTCTTAGACTCGTCCTCTTGTGTAGCCGCAATAGCAAGGTTAGCAAAGTCAAATCGGGGTCTATCTTTGTGTAGGGCTGGAATTACGTCAGTTATCGTTCCTTGTTTAGGATGAAAGAAGTGTGCAGTGAACGGCAACGCAGGGAGCGAGAATCGAAGATCCGTGAGGCCCTGCACAGCTGACATTTCAGTGATGGTTGATCGGAGTCCCTGCATGTGCGTGTAGCCCAAAGTCCAGTGGTTCATCTGCATTGTCTGCACCGTCCTGAGGCCGTAGAGCCCTTGTAGGTGGTCGGCAGCGTGAGGTAAGGTAGGCCTGTTTGCTGCCTGGAGGAAAGAGTAGTTGGAAAGGTGGAGGGACGGATGTAGTGGGATGGGGGCCGGCAGAGTCTTACTCCCCATTTTCTAATCGAACACAAATGTTAATCTCCAAAAGGTCCTGTTAAAAATCAAAAAGCGATCCAAATTAGCCTCTCGTAATCAATTTGGATGCAGTAGATAGTTGATTAACTGAATCTAAAACGTATTGCAGTGATGCTTTATATTTGAGCCATTACACATTTTCATAACTGCGAGAGGAAAAAAGAAAGGGGAAACATGGCTACGCTCTCTCTCTCTCTCTCTCTCTCTCTCTATATATATATATATATATATATATATATATATATATATATATATGATACTAAGGCTTTAAGTATCAAATTCAGTATCAATAAAGTATCAGTATTCTCCTAAAATTTGTAAAGTTCTTTCTACTGTACAGATTGTGGAGCCGCATTCATTCATTCATCACAAATTAAACAGAATCTAATCCAATTCGAAAGCTACCAGGGCATAATAATTGCATAAATAAGAGTTCAATTTTCAGTAAGGTCCTATACATGTGTATGTAACCGATCTCAAGTCTGATCTGACAGGCTTTAAACCTCGCATAACTACCGGTACGGTAAAAGCTGGGCAGGCAGCGCGAGGAGCGCTCCTCTCCGAGGGAAGTCCCGCTGCGGGTAGCAGGCTCAGTGCGGAAGCTGACTAAATCAGGGAATATAACATCGCTGAACAAGAGGCTGTGGCTCCCACGTAACACCTGGGGTTTGCAGCAATGTTTGCGTTAAATGCACGTTCACTGGGAAGCTTAGGCCATGCATCGATATCGTTTTGGCAGGATAATGACATATCCATCACTTATATTTAATTCAACACAATTCCCTCCACATAGGAAATGTAGTTAATGCATTAGCCTGCAGATCTGTAGGGCAGGAGATGTTTTGGAGGCTGCAACAGGAGACATCGAATAAGGTCGTGAATTTAACTAAACAAAGGGTCCTGTAGCCTAATTATTTCAGACGACCAATGTTTGTTTATCAGTATAAACAATTATACGCCAGGCTGTTGAATTTTCGACTTTGACAGGTTAGAATATATTGATTGAATTTTCTATAATAGCATGGCTCCCACAGAGGAACTGGCTGCACGACATTTCACATGTTTAGGCCTATATTAATCCGTTCGATCTAATACGCCCGAACTAAATTATTTTATATTTTTCTTTATATTGTTCTGATTTTATAGTAACTGCTAATTCACAGGCACATGTATGGTGGACGCTTGACGTACTCTAAGCCTAATAATGAACGGATTAAAAAGCATGTTATTAAAAACAGTGTAAAATTCGTTGAAGCTTTCTGTAAGGAGACGTTTATTTGACAGTGCTCCAGTCTCAGCACTCCGTCTTTTACAGTTCTTGCTAATTCGATTGTCTATTACACAATACCTGTGCACTAGAACTGATTCCATCAAGATAAATATTTCGACTATAGGGTTATTAGGCCCAATAGAGTCGCAGTTTAAATTACTTGCTTGTGATGTTGGTCTAAATATAAATTACTTCATGCATATGTCAGCGATATTGTCTCACATTGAAAAAATGCTGTTTTTCAACAGAGGGGGGTGTTGTAAGTCTTGCTGATAATGCAGGTGGTTTATAGGTTAGTTAGTAGTGAACAATTAGTCTGAAAAGAAAATGAACTGAGCGTGACACCCGAGTAATCCTCTTTGGTTGCAATCAATAGCTTGATCGAAAGACTGGATTTCCACAATGTATAACGTGATCACAAACCCAGCAATATTAAGGGTAATAAATTACAAGAGATACACAACAGCTTAATTCAGGTTCTTACCCAGCTGATATGGACGCAAGAGGCGCGCTCAGTGTGTGCCGTTTCTCAGTAATCCATAGCGGTCAGAACAACACAAAGTCTGCTGTCAAGCCCATACTAATCACAAAGATTTCTCCTTGGGAACTTCACAACTTTCCTTAACTTAACTGAACATCAAAGGCTGAACGTTTAAACGTAACACGCAGTGTTTCTGTGTGAAACTTGGCTCGCTATGTGCTGTTACAGGGTGAGATGTGTGAGCTCTTAGCTATATTGCGAGTTTGATTCAAGTGAGTAAAGCGCAACAAGTCCAGCACTTTTCATGGCTACAAGCTTCACAGCCATTAGCCCGCCCTCGACACGCCCTCTCCCGCCACCAGCTCCTGCGTTCTGCCCCGTTTATTTGGGTTTAGATAGCAACCAGGTTTTAAATCAAAACAGTTCATCTATGAGGGTGTACTTCATTTAGTTACAGGAGATATTAAAAAGCCTTCGAAACCCGCCTTAAAAACTATAGTTTATAACTCAAATAAAACGGCTATCGGATCAATATTATTGAGAACATATGATGTGAATGTGAACATATGAAGTGGATGATATTTCACTGGCACGGCTAGGTCGTAGGTAATATTTTGCCCGTCCGAAGAGTCTGCAGTGGCTTTTATAATTTGGTCTTCTTGAGGACATAAACACAGTAGGCTATTTACGTGGCAACACATGTATGGCGTTGTGTTTCAGTGTAACCTATCGAATTTCAATTATTCCGAAATGTTTACATTTGGACCGCTAATTTTCAAATCCACATCCACGAAGGCCCACTGAGTAGATTATTAAATGAACCTGCTAAAACGGTTGCACTGGGATGTTTTGCTCATAATATAGCAAAAACAAAGGCAAATTAAGTTTTAAATAAAGCCATAATAAAGATTATTATATAGCTATAACGTTATTTTAATTTTAGCCTATTATAAAAAAGTTTAAAACCATTTTGTCGTTGTAGTATTTATAACATATTAAAGCATATTTAAGAATTTCACTGTTAGCTGGTAGGCTATTTGTAGTTTATTCGCTTCAAAACGTTTACCCAAACTATGCGCTAAAGAGTTTACTTGCTGTGAAAATTACTGGACTGCTTGCCTTTTATCCTTTAATATGCTCCGAAGTCTTTTCAATGTCCTGAAATTTCGACATTTGTATTCTTGTCCGTTATTCAAAATATTTAGGATGAATAAGGATTTATTTATTAAGAGTTTGAGCACACCAGCACTGCAGAATATACTTGTAAATATAATGATTTTTTTTTATGTGATGAAAGACATCAGGTTGTATGTGTCAGATATGATTTACTCCAAACCACACGTCTTTAAAAAAAAATCGATCTAATTTACATTCAAATACAGCAAAAATATATTTGTACTAAACCGTGAAAAACAACAAGAAAAAGCTCGATATTATCGTGCCACCAGACGTACCCCCAACACACACACACACACACACACACACACACATACCATCAGCACCACCAGCAGCACAACCAAACAAGGCTACTGCATTTAAATGACATTAATCTTTCATTTTTGTTAGGCTATGGAAGTATTGGGCACACCTAATTCTTATACCTGCTTCAGGAAATACACACAAACAATGCGCTTTAAGATGTGGCTCATTCTCATTATTTCTTTGTTCTGTCTGGTATAAACCTTCAGATGTCCTCTAACAGGGTGAGCCCAGACTACAGTGGCTGACATTCTGTCTGTCTGGACAAGGTTTGCCATTAGTGAAGCCACTGTTAATCGTACACACACACACACACACACACACACACACACACAGCTGATTTCTCATAAGTGTGAAATGCTGTAGCAGCAACACACTTGATCTGTAATGGCTGCCCCTAACAATCAGCCAGTGACGGTCTGATCTCCGCCACCCAAACAGACACTGCTGATTCCCTTAGCAGCTGTGTACACACACGTGTCTAAACGGTTGATCCTGCAGTCCCGACATTTTAACTCTCATTATCTCAATTTGTCTCGGGACTCAGAGAACGGAGAGGCAGTGAGTCAGTATTCTTTCTGTACTTAAAATCAATGATACGCAATGTTGGTCTATTCGCATATTTAGCCTAGATATTTTGTCCGGAACTATGTATTAAATCAGTTATATATTACATAAAAAGACAAGAAAGAAGTCCCTGATTTTGAGAGAAATGTGTATTTACCTTTAGAGGAATGGCAATGGGGGGCAGAGAGTGTTCTCTGACTGCTTGAGGTGGGTTCTGCTTCAGGCAAAGTGAAGAACTGTTTCTCCAGTTTCAGAGACAGAGAGAAAGCGACAGGCGCATGGTGAGACAGGATGTCGTCCATGATGGCGGTGGGTTGATCTGCCCTGCTGTGGTTATACTCCCCCTCACTTACTCTCATCTTGCTGCCGTCTGGGGGGCTGCTTTCATCTTCTTCTCCCCTCAGTATGACATTTCATATATATTCACACCTCATAAAGTTTCAACTATTAAGAAGTGCTCCTGAAATGGATTTCTTCATTCAGTCTTGCAATGCTGTAATCACTATAATTGACTGGGATTATTGTGCTTAAACTGCATTTTACTGAATTGTAGTGAAGTGTGGCAGAGTTTCCAATAACTTATTATTCAACTTATTATTCAACAAATTAGAATATAAGCTAAAGCCCTTATGAAAATAATCTCCTATTATACAATCCTTCTAGTTTCTAGTTTCATCTAGTATACTGTTCACACAAGCACAAGCAAGCACAAGACAAATGTCAGCAGGAGTGCACGTGCAAGCTGTATAGAACATGAACAGTTCATAGACATAAACTCTGTGAAACACTTGAGAAGGTTACCGTCTAATAATTCCTGAGAGAAATTAGCCCTAGATTTCATGAATTATTTGTCATAACCTATTGTATTAAAATATTTTCCTTATTTTCTATAACTCGATACATAAATTCATCAGTAATTGACACAGAGTTGACAATTTGTACTTAACTTCCTGAATGTCACAGAACACAAACACATCCCATCAGCTCTATAACAGGATAGCACCAGCTATAGAGCACAGTGTCCTGAATGTCACAGATTATTTAAATAAAATAAATAACCTGACCAAACTGCGAGTCGTTTAGGCAAAGAATCTTTCTTTGCTGCTATAGGTTGCATTTGAGGGTGTTTTTGGTAATCTTAAGACTTGAGAACTGTATGACGTGTTAAACATCATCCTTCCTGTTGACAGAGTTTTGGGGGTTGGCTGCCATTTGGGGTCTGAGCAGCATCATTAACCTCTCAAGTACTGCCGCAAGAGCATGTCTTTATGTTACTACAGTAAAGAGAATTTTATTGTGTTAAGATTCATTTAAAAAGCCCATTAAAGCCATTTTAATATCAGCTATGTGACTGGCTACAGTCCATTCATAAATGAAAGGCATGTGTTTCTTTCAAATGAATCATGCTATAGAAAACACTGAACTATTAAACACATTGTTAATCTTCCACAGACAATTTATGATTTATTTTGCTAAATTTTCCCCTTTGTTCCATATACTTGTGTCCTTTCTTGTTTTGCACTTCTGAACGTTATTTTACAATTTGATTGCCATGATGCTAGCTCTTTGCTCTCCAACAAATTCTGTTGCCTTTCAGGAACAGGTGCATATGGCCAAAAGTATACAGACATCTGGCCATCACACCAATTTGTGCCCATTCCAAAACCATGGTCATTAACATGGTTAACATTTGCTGCTATAACAACTTCCACTCTTCTGTGAAGGCTTTCCACTAGATTTTGAATGTGGCTCTGGGGATTTGTGCCCATTCAGCCTCAAGAGCATTAGTGAGGTTGTGCACTGAGGTCAAGTGAGAAGGCCTGGTGCGCAGTCAGCCAGTTCATCCCGAAGGTGTTCAGTGGGGTTGAGGTCAGGGCTCTGTGCAGGCTACTCGAGTTCTTCCTCACCAACCTTGGCAAACCATGTCTTCATGGATCTCACTTTGTGCATAGGGGCATTGTCTTCCTGGAACATGTTTGGGCCCCTTAGTTCCAGTGAAGGGACATTGTAAAGCTACAGCATACAAAGACATCGTATACAATTGTGCGCTTCCAACTTTCTTACAACAGTTTGTGGAAGGGCCAAATATGGGTGTGATGGCCAGGTGTCCACATATATTTGGACAGTGTATATTGAGGTCACATTACACTTAAATTGCATACAGTTCGATTCCATTCAATAAATTATGTGCCATCTGACAGCAACTGGTTGCAGCAGAACTAAACTGTCAGACATTGCAGCTATAGGCCGGTTAATAGGGTCGATGTGTATGTTGAATAATGACTGTTGAGTAATGGACTGATGAGAAACATGAATGCATTAATGACAAAATGGAGAATAAATCATACTAGCACTGGAGATGCTGACTGATCTATTGTGACACACACACTTTACTTTAAAGTGTGCTCTAATGCCTTTCTGTACTCCATCTCTCTTAGTTTCCTTCTCATCTTTCCTCCTTCCTTTCTTGCTACTGTAAGAGAGTTGTCCCAAAGAGAAGACATTTAGTATTCACCACATGGAAAATAAAGTATGAAGAAATGAAGGGATTTGGAGACCTCTCTCGTAGAACTATATTACTGCAAGCAGCTCATGTAAAAATATTTTGGAATATTTTTAGTTAGATGTGCTATGCAGAGTGTGGCATGTGGCGTGGTTTAGCGGGAGTCTGCAGTGGGAGTGTGGGGGAATGAGCAAATTAACCTAGCACAACTGTCTCTCATTTGTAGATCACATGCCTTTTAGGGAGGTAAAGCATCATTTAACAAGATGCTCAAGATGAGCCACATGGAAGAGCAGTTCCTGACAGCTTTTTGGTACCAACAACTGGGTCATGTGCTCTCCGGTTTGAATGTCCCAGCTCCCTTGGTATAGCTGGTCTCAGACAATAGAAAAATGGGATAGCACCACCCCAACTTGGACTTTCTCCCCACTGCCACCTGATTGAATGCATTCTTTAAAATATTGTTGAGCAAATGTTCCAGTGGGAAATCCACTAGGTGTATTCATGGGGATGTGCACACTCACCTTCACTTCCCAGCACCTATTCAAAGCCAAATTGGGCTTTGGTAGATCAAGGTCTGAACACCCAAATCCACCAAAGGCCTGATGTATACCCCCTTGAGGACTAACCAGCACTCTGTATGTCGGCTCTGGTTTGAGGGAGGGCTGTGGGACTGTGGAGATCTGGAGCACCTGACTCACATCCATCCTTGGGCACTCCACCTGGAAACTATCAGACCTGGCTGGGTCCTGTTCCAGCTCTCTGGGACTCCGTGGTACCCTGGGAGAAAGAAGAAAAAGAACAAATACGGTTAGAGAGAGACTGGGATTGGCCCACAGCTGCCATTTTGCTAGGTGGCCCTCCCTACCGGCACTCATAAATGGAAGGCATGTCTGGGAGGCAGGGCTGCCAAACTCCGGGGAGCTGCAGGCAGCAGCAGTCTCTTCTTTGATAGAATGGAAAGTCCTGAGCAGGAGGTCTTGTAGTGTCCCTGAGTCAGCGCACGCAGATGTGTGGTCCTCTGAGAGTTTTACGGCTTTGGCCACTTCAATGACCACTCAGTGACATTGTCTGCTTGGGAAGGGTCCAGTCACAGCCAGCTTTTTCAGGAGTCCAGAAGGCTGGGCATATGTGAATATCCCTCCTCTAATGGTATGGATCGTAAGTGCCAATTTTCTTCCAGTGGCAATCCAACCTGCTTGGGCACAGCCTTCCTCAAGGCTGTGTAGTCCAGCTGGCACTCAGGGCAGCCAGCTTGGCTTCTCATGTCAAGAGGGCCTGAATGTGCAGCCCGCACACTGCTCTCGGCCATCCACATGCTGAGGCAGTACCCTCGAACATCACCAGGTACACCACGGCGTCATCCTGGCATGTCATCCTGGCCAGAGAGAAGGAGCTGAAGGGGGTTCTCATGGGAGAGGAGGAGGATTAAGAGGAGGTTAGAAGGCTCTGGATGCCATCTTGGCCAGCAGCTTGCCGATCCACCACTCTGGTCAGAATCTCCTGCTGTTGTTGTTGCAGACTTACAAGAGCTTGATGCTGTCGCTCCTGCATCTGCGGTAGTGACTAGATCACCTGATGGACTCCATGTCCACCTGACAACATTCTCTCATGCTACCCAATGTAGTTAGCACTATAGCTATCCATGCGTATCTGAAGATGAATAATCCACCGAATTGCAGTGTGGAACTTGTGGATGAGCACCCTTGACTCTACCTTAGTAAAATGTTTCAATATGCTGGAGTAAACAAATACTTGCATGAAATGAGGCATCTCCTTTACCTCACTAGAAGGCATGTGACCAGGAAAGTTACAGAGACTGAATAATGTTTTCAGGCAAAATGACATAGTTGCTTAAGATGTCATTTTTACTTTTTAGTACTTATATTTATAATTAGCAAAGATTTACTTTCACTTGAGTACATTTTTGCTGGATACCTTTTGACATATTTGACATATGACAAGATTTTGACATTATCTATACTTTCAGTTTGCTATAATTTCCTTTAGTATTGGTCAGTTTCCACTCTTGGTCGATTAGATCCTGTCCACTGCCCAATTACCAAAATAATCACTGATGTGAGTGAGGATAGAAATCAGTCAAGTGAAGAAATAACAACAAGGCACTGGTTAGTCATATGCCACAAGTGACTTTTACCTCAGGTGATCAGGATAATGCAGATAAAGAGAGTGAGCATTTTCTAATGTAAACTTAATAAGGTCATAATTAGGTCATACATGGTCGTACATGTAGAGGTAGGTAGGGTGTCTTTTAGTGGAACTGGAATGAAATTTAAATGCGATTTTCTCAGTTTTCACTTTGGGGGTAACCAGGAAATATGTACAAAAGAGAAACATATTTCACTTCAGGAAAACTTGCAATCTTCAGAACTATATAAAGAAGAAAATGTCAAAATTTGACCACATGAAGGGTTTTCGAAGGCCACCACACAAATGTCATGAATCAGTACGAAATAGCTCGTAAAATCATTCCCAATGCTGTGAAACCCATAAATTAGATCCCATCAGAAGTCACATAAATAGTTGAACGTGTCTGTGTGTGTCTCTGGGCATGGCACTCCACTACGCACCGCTTCCTGATTAATCGAGTGAATGCACCTGCTTCCCATCTCGTCATCAGGCAGCAGTGTGTATAAACCCTGGTTCTCCAGCCGCTCATCACCAGATCATTCTGGCTACCAGTGCGGTCCACGCACCTGCCCTCTATACGGCTCAAATACACTGAAACAAAATGTGGTTTCTTCAGGACTATGATGCAACACAACAATGCAGCAGTACAGTATATAGGACTACAAACAAAGTGCACATACACAACAGTATGAAAATGTACAAAATGTACAATAAATACACAGAACCATACATACACAGGAGAATAAATACACAGGACAGTGCACACTAACTAGGCAGGATAGTATTACATGGGAGAAAACACTGCAAACTGGAGAAAAGTGTAGCAGCAATATCAAGTAAATAAACAGCAGGAAGTAAAAAAAAACAAAGAGTCTCATGACAGCAGAAGTGTCCATTATCAGCATTATAAAGTGCAGGTGTGGTGGGTGTTGAGAAGGTTTTTGATTAGTCCAAGTGGGATTTGGGAGGCAGCAGTGTGTTGAGTATTCTGACTGCCACAGGTAAGAAGCTGTTTTGGTTTTGGATGGAAATTTGGAGGTATGCTCTTGTCATACTCCACAGGAATTGAAGATGCTGCTGGACTTTTTGGCTAGGCACACTCCAAAAGCATGACACCTTAGCAAGTGAAAATATCTTGAATATAGTAATTTATCTAGTATTTCCTTTTTAAGATTCCTATAAAACAAATATTAGGTTATTAAACATATTTCTAGACATGTTTTACTTTTAAGCATTTATTTCTAGATAGTAAAATTATCTGCCAATAAAATAAAATAAGTTTAAAGCTTGAAATGAGTATAAGCATCTAAAAACAATCTTAATAGTCTTATACAGTCTTATATATAAGATATAGGTGAGTGATTACCATGGTTCCTCCTCAAGTCAATCATCTCTTTTGTTTTATCGACACTGAGAGATTAGATTGTTGTCTGCAAGTTGCTCCACCTCCTACCTCTTTGCTGACTGATCATTGCTGCTGATGAGGCCCACTCTTTTAGTGTCATCAGCAAACTAGATGATGTGATTTGAGCTGTAGTTTGCAGCAGTGACTTTTGAGTCATCACTGTAAACAGCAGTGGACTGGGCACACTGCCCTAGAGTGTAGTGGTGTTGAGGTTGATGTTGCTGATCCTCACAGACTGGGGCTTTCCAGTCAGAAAGTTCAGGATACAGGTGTAAAGAGAAGTGTTCATGCCCAAATGAACGGCTGTGGGACGATTGTGTTAAATGCTGAACTGAAGTAAATGAACAGTGTTCTCACATAATTTTCCTTTTTGTCTAGGTGGGTTAGCGACTGGCAAAGTGAATGGCGGCGAATGGCACAGGCAGGCACGGATAAGTCCACACAGGGCCCTGGGGCTATGTTACCAACAAGGGTCCCCCTTGAACGCTGCATTTCAGGAACACATGCACAGGTAGATGTATTATGTAAACATATACTCACCATACGCTTTAATAGGATCACCTGTACACCTGCTCATTTATGCAGTTATCCAATTAACCAATCATGTGTTAGTAGCACAATGCAAAAAATCATGTAGATACAGGTCAACAGCTTCAGGTAATGTTCACATCAAGCATCAGAATGAGGAAAAAGTAGATAAGAGTATGATGGGGTTTTTTTCTGGCACCAACAACCATGCTACTGTTAAAGTGACAGAGATCACAATTTTCCATAGACGTTCATAGAAGGCCTACAAAATTATCATTACGATTCCATACTTCACCCTCCAAACATCAAATAAATAAGACTTGTTCTCATATTGCTAAAATGTTTTTTTATTTTAATAATTTTCAGTGGAACTGTCATAAAGATATTTTATGAGGGTAAGATTAGTTGACACTAGAATTGAATGATTAAAACAAATTCATGCCATCACTGCTCCTACTCCACTCAAAATCGAGCATGGCACAATTCTCAGTTTAACTGTATAGAAGACATGTTTTTTAATGTAGTGTATTTCTTTACCAAAACCACTTTCATCCAAGTAGAAGTCACACCCGATTTCACTTGTCTAATCAGTTCATCTAAGTCTCCAATCAGCTATCAAGTGTGCCTCCAAGTTGGCGGTAATAAAAGGCTGCAGCCACACCGGCCCTTTGTGGATGAGAATGAAGACCCCTGCCATAGGGCTTTAGCCTCACCTAGTCTTAATTATAATCTGGGCCCAGGCACAGGTTATGGCATCCTCTGTTGTCCGGTTAGGGTGGTAGGCGCAGGGCCAACACGTGCCATTCTGCTGCTGTGCCCTGTGATGCATGATCAGCAGTTTGAAAACATGTGGTCGGCAGCTTCACGTGTTAGCCTTCACACTCCGTAGCTGTCGTGTGATGGGGAGAGCTGGCTGGTGTGAGGGAACTGGTCAAGGCTAAAATCATGGGGGAAAATGACTGCTATGGCCTTTTGAAGAAGAAATACTCAGAACCTTCTTGTGCTTTGTAATCTTTATTTCGTAATGTTATGACACTGATGTAATAAAAGTCAGGGATCGGTAGACATGAGGCATGTATTCTGTTGTATACTGTAGTATAAATAAGCATGTCAATTTCAAATGGGCAATATGACCTATATGGCCATTCTAGTACTTAAAAAGAGAGCTCTCTCTCTTGTGGATCTTGTCTCTCTTGTCTCAAAGGGGAGAAAGAAGTCAGGAGAATGAAAGAGTAGTCTGCCACAGAGTGCAGCTTTTACCTGAATAAAAGCCTGTTGGCATGGCTCCATCCAATGGACCGGATCTGGTGCTCCCTTTTTAGTGAGATCAGTCAGAGGACTGGTAACACCCGAATAATTAGGCATAAACCTACAGCTCCAGAAACTGTCTCCCATCCTTGGTCTTGGATCTTTTGCAGGCCGCAGTTGTGGCCCTCTTATCAATTTGAAGCCCATGACCCAAGCGGAAGCCCAGATACCATACTTACACCCATTCAATTGCACACTTCGTGCCCGTCTCAAGGATCTCAGGACAACTATGAGATGCTGAACGTCCCAATGTCAGTCATTACTATAAATAATAATGTCATCTGGATTCTTATTGGTGGAGGATTCTGTCCAGGAGTTGCTGGAGCATGGCTAGGGCTCTGAATAACCTGACAGGAAGGGTGACAAATTAGTGTAAACCGAATGGAGTGGAAAACGCCATTTTCTCACAACACACTGGAGTCAAGGGGACATGACAATATTTCTTAGTCAAATCCAGTGTTGAATAAAAGTGAGTCACACCTAACTGATTGAGCAGTTCTCAATGCATGGCATCGGATATGCATCAAATTTGACACAGCATGGTCTTTCCTATGGTCCGGACAGAACCGGACTGAACCATCTGCATTGGGAACCAGGACCACAGGGCTGGACCAGTCACTGTGGGACTCCTTGATTACACGCATATACTACACACGGGGGTGTCTATGAGATTAGTGTGACTGCATAGAGGTGAAAATGTCTGAAAATTTCACTTGCAACTTGGCAACCTGTGTGATTTGGAATGGTGAGAGATGGTCCTCACAGGGGACTGGGGTGGATTGAGCCAAAAGTTTTAGATTCACCTCCAGTGAATCTGTGGAATGACTGTCACCAATGCCACAGGAACCACCTCTCTCCATGGTTTAAGGAGATTGAGGAGGTATATCTGAAAGGCTGCATCCAGAATGCAGTCATTTAGCCATGTTTCTGCTGCACTTCCCAAGTTCACACTGGGTAGTTAGCTAGATTCAGCAGAAGTCCAGTTGAGAGTGCAAACACTGGAGAGGAGAATGGATGGTAAAGAATGGATGGTGAAACTATTACTGATCAGAGATTAAAGTAATATAGTTAATAGAAACATGGATTAAACCAAATGAGTATGTAGCATTATGGAGCATTATGGAGCATTATGGAGCAGTTGTGGCCTAATGGTTCGAGAGTCGGACTTGTAACTGAAGGTGAACCTGAAGGTTGTGGGTTCGAGTCTCGGGTCCGGCAGGGATTGTAGGTGGGGGGAGTGAATCACCAGCACTCTCTGCCACCTTCAATACCACGACTGAGGTGAGACCCTTGAGCAAGGCACCGATCCCCCAACTGCTCCCCGGGTGCTGCAGCTAAAAAAAAAAAAAAAAGGCTGCCCACTGCTGTGTGTGTGTGTGTGTGTGTGTTCACTACTGTGTGTGTGCACTTGGATGGGTTAAATGCAGAGCACAAATTCCGAGTATGGGTTACCATACTTGGCCACAAGTCACTTCACTTCACTAAATAGCAAGTCCTCCCAGATACAGTTATAAATAATACATACACATGTACATCTAACTGTCAGTGGATGAGGCGTCGCAGTTATTTAATTCAAATCAAATCATTTTATTGCCACCGCACCATAACCACAAGTGTACAGGTGGTGAAAATCTTGGGTGCATTCTCTGCAGCTGTGCAGTATAATTTACAAGTATTCAGACCAAAATATACACAATAAACACCTGTACACTATGTACAGTATTCCAAAAATACAATATACACAGTATCCATGTAGGGCTCAATGTACAGATAATATACAATACACAGTGCATGAGGTCTGCAATGAAACACACTGCAGTCAGAGTCTGATATCAGTCTCTGTGTCAGTCAGAGTCCACTGTAAATGTAAATGATAAAATGTAGTGCATGGAAGGTAGAGTGGGTCGTTTTTGTGGTGGTGTTATTAGTAAGAGTTCAACAGTCTGATGGTCTGCAAGAAGAAGCTGTCCCGCGGCCTGCTGGTGCAGTGCCTGATGCTGCATTACCATCTGCCTGAGGGTAGCAGTGAGAGCAGTCCATGGCTTGGGTGGCTGGAGTCTCTGATGATCCTCTGTGCTTTCCTCACCTGCACCCTGGTGTAGATGTCCTCGAGGGAAGGAAGCTCAACTCCGATGATGTGCTGGGCTGACCACACTACTCTCTGCAGATGCAGCCAGTCAGGATTCTCTCCATGGTGTAGGTAGGTTTAGCGTGATTTGAGGGTGTTGGGGCTCATACTGAACTTCCTCACCATCCTCAGTGTGAGTGGACCATGTGAGGTCCTCAGTGATATGAACACAGAGGAACTAGAAGCTGTTGACCTGCTCCATTGGCATCCCATCAATGGTGATGGGGGTGTGCTCCCTGTCCTGTCTCATAAAGTCCACTACAAGCTCCTTGGTCTTTTTTATGTTGAGCGAGAAGTTGTTTTTCTGGCACCAGTGTGTCATAGTGCACACCTCTTCTCTGTAGGCTGTCTCATTGCTCTCAGTGATTAGACATACCACCGTTGTGTTATCCGCAAATTTGACAATGACATTGGAGCTTTATGTGGCCACACAGTCGTAGGTGTAGAAGGAGTACAGAAGAGGGCTGAGAACACTGCACTGTGGGGCTCCAGTGTTGAGGGTCAATGGGGAGGAGATGTTGCTGCCAATTCTGACCACCTGGCATCTGCCTGACAGGAAGTCCAGGATCCAGCTGGAGTTTCAAGTCAAGCTTGGAGAGCAGAATGGTATTGAATGCTGAGCTGTGGTCCACAAACAGAATTCCTCACACATGCCACTCAAAGCATTTGTTGACAGTGGGGGTCAACAGGGCGCCAGTCACTCAAGCAGGTTACCTTAGATTTCTTCGGGACGGGCACAGTATTGGACATTTTAAAATATGTGGGAACTACAGACAGGGAGAGGGAGAGGTTGAAAATATCAGTGAAAACACCAGCTAATTGGCCTGTGCATGCTTTGAGGATGTGGCTGGGGATGCCGTTTGAACCCCGGCCTTGCAGATAGTCACCCATCAGCCATTCTATGTACATCCTGATGAAGCACATTATGATATCCAAGTAAACCTCGATGTCGCCATTGGAGGCAGACAGAAACATATCCACGTGATCAAAACTGCCCTGTAGTATAGAATCTGATTGGTCTGAGCAGCACTGGATTGTTCTGAGAGTGGGTGCTTCCTGTTACAGCAAGTAGAATTCTGGGTAGCAGGGGTCGATTTGTGCGGCGTCTTAGAATAACAAGGACGTCAGCTCTCCTTCCCCTTTTCCAACTGCGTTTTCACGGTCGTGGCCGGGCGGCCCAGACAAAGGGCTTCACTGCAGCATTTGTAAATAGCGGGTTGGCATTGAGGAACTAAAAGTCTGGTTTGCAGTGTGCGATCAAAGAGCCGATTTCTAAAAGTGTCTGTCATAGACAATAAGGCTGACAACTTCCAACATGAAAAACACAAAAATTGCAGACAAAGCAAACAAAAAATTGCCAAACTGGGTCAGAGCTTGCAGCATGGCGGCCATACTCGGCACAATCTATAATGATATTCTAGGTATCACAAAAACTTGGACATGAATTTGATGAATTTGAAGTTCTTTATACTAACCTAACATATGTTCCCAGTCGATTTCACTAATTATTATTTACGGAGCCCAGGGTCATATTCTGAATTTCTTTGTGAATTTGCAGATTTCATCTCAAACCTGGTTGATTCTGAAGTGAGAGCATTAATTGTTGGAGACCTTAATATTCATTTTGATAATCTGCTGAGAACAGCGTTTCCATTCCTGATTCCATTCTATGTCCATTCTAGATTCAGTATGGGTTAATCAGAATATAATGGGACCCACTCATAACGATCATCACACTCTTGATTTAATACCAAAATTCAGATTAAATATTGAAAATATATTCACACTTTCAGAGTCTGAAGCTATCTCAGATCACTACCTCATGTGATTTAATATGTATTTTAGTCTTAATATATGCACCTCGCCACGCTATCGAGTCAACCGTACATTCACATCAGCTACTGCACAGCTAGTTTTATCAATAATCTCCCAGAGTTATCAACTTTGATTGGATCACTGTCTTACCCCATGGAACCTGATCAGGCAACTGAATGCATGGAACTTGATCAGTCAGCATTCTACTACACTCTAGATAATGTAGATAATAGAAACTGTAGCAAAGTTGACTAGGAATAAGACCACCACAGAAGAATGCACACCATCAATATGTAGTAGCAATGACATGATTTTTTCAATGACAATGACAAAAAGTTAAAGTGGCTCAGGTCTTATTTAACCAATCATTATCAGTTTGTAGATGTAAATGGTGGTTTCTCTGTGCATACTAAGGTAAAGTTTGGTGTTCCACAAGGTTCTGTTTTAGGCCCACTGTTGGTATTAGCTTTCACTGTTATGCTGATGACATACAGTTGTGTTTCAGCAAAGCCAGACTAATAAAGTTGAGGAATGTATAAAGGACATTAGAAACTGGATGCTTATTAACGTTCTCTTACTTAATTCTGACAAGACAGAAGTTGTCACGGTTCTTGGATCACCGGCCCCTTCTGGCCGTCCCTTGTCACTACGGTTAATTAGTTAATTGTTCTCAGCTGTCACTACTCACCGACTCTATTTAAGCCTTTGTGTTTGTTCCTGTCCTTGTCAGTTCGTTGTCTCGTGTTTATGCGCTCTCAGCTCCGTGTGTGTTTTTGTTTCTTTTCCCTGAGGATTACC
>CM040996.1:7763220-7820371 GCA_022985145.1 Pangasius djambal | reverse complement strand
TCCTAGTGTCACTTTCGGACGCCTGCTACCATTTCCACCCACGGACTTTTTCCTCTGTCTGTTCTGCCGTCGGTGCCTTTTGCTCATTAAAGTCTGAGTTGCTCGCACCTGAATCCGCCTCGTTTTCGCCGTGACAGAAGTACTTGTACTAGGACCACAGGCAGCTAGACTTAAGCTTTCTGATTACATAGTAACTCTGGGTGGCTTTTTCAGTTACACCACTCTCTGCTGCTGAGGATGGCCTGACATGGATAGCCTAAAGATCAACATAAAATTACTATGGATGGTACGACATAGAAACCATGAGAATGGCTCTGGATGTTTTTCCATGGATAGCCTTAGGACTACAATTACTAGGAACAGTTTACGCTCAATTTGTGTTTAATATTAGTGACTGCATCCTTGTCCTTGCTGAATTGCTTTTTTATTTCAATTCACATGACAATTGAAGTAAAAGTAATTGGCCCTTTAATGGAGGGCCATACCTGTGAAATACCTCTACTGACCCAGGTAGCTCCAGCATATCAAAGTCCTTTGTAGAAGCTGAGTA
Source organism: Pangasius djambal (assembly GCA_022985145.1). NCBI lineage: Eukaryota > Metazoa > Chordata > Actinopteri > Siluriformes > Pangasiidae > Pangasius > Pangasius djambal. The sequence continues at coordinate 7,819,821 of CM040996.1, read as the reverse complement.
CATGTATACTAAAATAAAATTTTATTTAAACATATAATAATAAATAAGCTGTAAGCATTAACAAGCTGTGTTTTAACTCTTAGTTCGGTAAGACTGCTATAGACTGGCAGCACTACACATGAGGTTACCACTGTGCACTGGGCACAAATGAGTTTGGTATATTCAATCCATTGATTGTAGCAAACTTTGTAATTAATAGAGAATCTTCAAACTGGTGGGGCCAAAGATGATAATTATGGTACAATCTCTGAGTGCTCTGAGAGGTCTTTGGTAAACCCAGTCACTATGTTCACGTTAAATTGCCACAGTAATCTACACAAAGTCTAATGTGTTCAAATCTGTCTACTAGAAATATTGTTTTTCCTGCTTAATCCACAGGGGATACAGTAACAAATGTCCTCTCAACCTAGCTCTCTGCCTGTAGGCATACCATGATGACCTCAGAGGTAAGTCAGTATTTAAAAAAAATCTGAATTATTGAACACTTTAACTCAATTCAATTGAATTCAATTTTATTTGTATAGCGCTTTTAACAGTGAACATTGTCACAAAGCAGCTTTACAGAAAAAAATATATTCAAATTAATTAAACCAAAATAAATTGTAAATATGTGAATTTATTTCTAATGAGCAAGCCAGCGGCAACGGTGGCAAGGAAAAACTTCCTAGGACGATATGAGAAAGAACCCTTGAGAGGAACCAGACTCATAAGGGAACCCATCCTCATCTGGGTGCTAATGGATAGTGCAATTATAAATAAATCCCTTCTATAACTGTGTACTATATGGACAAATAGTGCAATTATGCAACCAGTAAATTCATTACAGTTTTCACAAGAAGTCCGGTTTGTTAAACCTATCCACTGTCCACTGATGGAGTCCTGAATACAAAGCTGATCGTGGCAACTGCAGCCCCAAAGCCATCACAGCAGTCGCAGTCCCAAGCCATCACAGTACAGCTCCCCACATGAGATCTCCAAGCCATCTCCACAGCCCCCAAGTGGCAAAATCCCCAGAAATCCCTATGATCTTCAGGCTGTCCATGTGAGGCCACCCCCAGCAGCAGCTAGCGATCTCAACCAATGAGAACTCAAACTAGACGAAGGGCAGCAGGTGGGATCAGGCAGGTCCAGAGAGCAGAAGGGGTCAGGATCACTGGTATCTCAGGAGTAGCATGTGTAGCTCGAAAGAGAGAGGGAGAGCTAAAAGAGAGAGCCAGAAGGTAACACAGTCATGAGGGCACCCTGGGACAAGCAGCCAGCCACTCCACCTTCACCTAACCTGAGTGAATGTGTGTGTGTGTGTGTGTGTGTGTGTGTGTGTGTGTGTGGGTGGAGAGGGGGGGGGGTGGCACAGCATCCAAAAATCCCAGTTCACCACAACACTCTTTACCTCAGAAAAAAACTAATCACAAAAGGTTTTACTAAACAAATATGTTTTCAGCCTAGACTTAAACACAGAGACTGTATCTGAGCCCTGAACACTAAGTGGAAGGCTGTTCCATAACTGTGGGGAACTTTGTAAGAGAAACCTCTACCCCCTGCTGCAGCCTTTACTATTCGAGGAACCAACAAAATAGCCTGTACCTTTTGATCTAAGTAGGCATGGCGGATCATAAAAGACCAAAAGTTCGCTCAGGTACTGTGGCGTGAGACCATTCAGTTTATAGGTCAATCCTTTTATAGGTCAATAGTAGTATTTTATAATCAATACGAAATTTGATTGGGAGCCAATGCAGTGTGGATAAGATAGGGGTGATGTGGTCATATCTTCTGGTTCTAGTAAGGACTCCTGCTGCTGCATTCTGCACTAACTGGAGCTTGTTTATGCATCTACTGGAACATCCAGACAGTAAAGCATTACAATAATCCAACCTAGGGGTAACAAAAGCATGAACTAATTTTTCTGCATCATGTAGTGACAATATATTTCTTATCTTAGCAATATTTCTGAGATGAAAGAAAGCTATCCTAGTAATATTATCTACATGAGCTTCAAATGAAAGACTGGAGTCAATAATCACATCAAGGTCTTTTACTGCTGCACATGATGAAACAGAAAGGCCATCCAGAGTTATTATGTAATCAGAAAGCTTACTTCTAGCTGCATGTGGTCCTAGTACAAGTACTTCTGTCTTGTCAGAATTAAGTAAGAGAAAGTTATTAAGCATCCTGTTTCTAATGTCCTTTACACAGTCCTCAATTTCATTAAGCTGGTGTCTGTCGTCTGGCTTTGCTGAAACATACAAATAGGTGTCATCAGCATAACAGTGGAAGCTGTATCTACAAACTGATAACGATGGGTCAAATAAGACCTGAGCCAGGAGAGGGCCGTTCCCTTAACGCCTACAACATTTTCTAGTCTATCAAGGAGAATAGCATGATCATTGGTATCAAAAGCTGCACTAAGGTCAAGCAACACAAGCAAGGAGACACAACACTGATCAGAGGCCCGTAGTATACCCCAAAGTTAGCTAGCTAACCCCGAAATCCTGATTCATGGTCCATCTGATTTAATGTACAATATATTGCCATTTTAGGCACTGAAGGTGCTGTAACCCTACTGCAAGTCTTCTTCTTCTTCTTTTGCATTAAATCATGCAGTAGACAGTACTCCCTCTCACTACTCAGGCAAGTGAGATGGGCCTGTGAGAGGGTTTTTACGATTTGGTCTATATCGCTCGGACTGTGAGTCCTACTAACATTTTTTTTTCCTACTGTTTCCTTGGGTTCTGTCAGACAAAAGAACCATTTAGTTCTGCCACTTTGCATAATTTGCATAATTAGCAAACCTTAGTTTTGCAAACTAGTCCTAGGATCTCCAACAATTTGGTGTCAAACTATTCAGCAAATTGTGACCCTCAATAATGATCAAAAACATGTTGACATTTGTAAACAATATGGCCACCACACATCAATCAATTCTACTGAAGCAGAGACTAATTTACTCAAACAGCTGTAACTCATGAGTGCTTATATGGATTTGAATGAATCTTGAAAGGCATGCATAGGACAAGATTCTGAGGTCACATGCACAGTTTGTGGCATGGTAACACAAAGGGGGTGGAGCTAAAGTTAGATAACTATTTCTCAGCAGCCATGAGTCCAATCAAGCCGAAACTTGGTATGTTGCATCTATGTGCTAATCTATAGGAGTTTTTTTTTTATTATTATTTATTTATTTTCAATATATAAATAAGTTTATTTTCAATTTATTTTTATGTTGACCAAATTACATTCTCATTGAAATTGCACACAAAAGCAAGCATATCTCTTGGAAAATAAAGTGTAGAGTGAAAATTCCTCTTTAGCTTAATTTGTTTGAACAAACTCTACGAAATTGCCTTGTGGAACATTTGGCTCCAGCCACTCTAAATTTGATATAATTTGCATAATATGCAAAACCTACTTTTGCAAACTAGTCCTAGGCTTTTTGGCCAACCTTTGATGTTAATTGATGTTAAACTACTTAGGACAGTGTGAATCTCAATAATTATCAAAAAAGTTGACATTTCTAAACAATATGGCTGCCATATGTCGATCTATTCTAAGGAGGCAGAACTGATTCGAACAGCTGTAATTCATGATTGGTAATATGGCTTTGAACGAAACTTGAAAGTCATGTTCAGTACAAGGTTCTGAGGATGTCTGCTCAGGTTGGGGCCTGGTCATTGACAGGGGCAGAGTTAGGTTCAATTAGCTGTTTCTCAGGAAGTAAGGAACCTTTTGAGCTGAAATTTGGTTTGCCGCATTGTTCTGCTTATATCTAACTGAATGTTTAATACTTAATTACTTCAAAAACATGGCCACCAGCAACTTTCAGCAGGTATTTCACACAGCTAGCATTGATCTATCATCACAAAACTTTATAAGTATATTCATCTATGGTCTCTTTATTGTTCCATGTATCTTGATAAGAACTGGCCCACTGGGGATGCTATTTGCGAGGAGTGCTTGGACCTTGCAGATCGTCGCTTGTGACTATATTTTGTCTTTTACATCTGTCTCATGTTTTTCTTAAAGTATCAAATACATAATCTCACCCATCCATAATCTTTTAATTTAACAATTCTGATACGGCCTCATCATAGACTGGGACATGACATTTGGTGATTTGCACACTGAATTTACTTTTAACAGTGTACAAAGTTGTATCAGTGAGATGACAACAATGTCAATGAATGATCCCAATACTTCAACATCAAATAAGCTAAATTTACAACGTTCTAGTTTAGAACCTATCCAGTACTAGGCTAGCATGAGTAAGCTAATCAACTATCTAAGCATTATAAAGTGTGCATTGTGAAAATAACATTCATTATGAATTCATTAATATTGGAACCAAAAATGTGTCCCTCACCAAGTGGTCATCTAACAAACGTCACTTTAGCTATTATTAACTCTTATGATGGCATCAGGAGTTCCAAAAGGAGAAATGGTAAGGGAAAGTCAATGGGGGCATTTTGTAGAATTACAACCTAGAAGTGAAATGGGCTTAATTGGAATTATTTGCCATGAGTCTACACAAAATACTTATCATATTGAATTGTGAGGGTAAATCAATATATTTTGCAAAAATATTTACAAATAAAAACATATCCTTGTGATAAGTATTCACGCCTGTTCTGAGGCAACCAGTTGGGATTTGAAGTCATATAATTAGTTTAATGGAGTCTAACTATGTGCAAATAGTGTCACATGATCTCAGTATAAATACACATGTTCCTGGAAGGCCCCAGAGTATCAATCAGGGTTCTGTTACAAAAAATTAGATCCCAAACATGCTGTAAAGCAACATTAAATGCATTGAAAAAATGTGGAAATAATATGGCACAACTGAGACTCTGGGATTTTATATGGCTTGCCACTCTTCCACAAAGCCCAGGTTTTGTGAACTGTCTGAGCTATGGTTGTCCTGTGAACAGCTTCTCCAATCTGAGCTGTGGATCTCTTTAGTTCCTTCTGAGTTGGAGAGAGGGAGAATTGGCCTCTTAGTTACTTTTCCTACTAATGCCCTCACTGCCTTTTGGTGGATTTCTTTTAGGCAAAGTTGCGGTTATGCCATATTCTTTCCTTTTTTCATTATTGGATGTGAACATATGCTGTGGTTTAAATGACCTCTTGCTCTTCAAAATTATAGTCTATTTTTATAATTCATGACATATAATCCCAATTGAATCCATTTCAGTCACAGGTTGTAACATTACAAAATGTGGAAAAGGCACTGTATGCAAGTGACTGTAGTGGTGAAACATGTTTCTCGCATCCCATATGCACAACTGCCTCCTATCTTCTTGTTCCTTGAATCATTAGGTGTACATTGGTAAAGAATTGATATGTCCTTAAAGTTGGTGAACATCAATCAATTTGTTGGTCCCAGGCTGAACGACACAGAAGTGAGGGATTAAGGAATCATCAATATGTGTCCTTATATTTAGGATATATATACCACCCACTCCCTTGGCCTCTGATGTTCCTGTCCCTCAATGTATCAAATCTTACAGCACCACTTTAGGTCTTGGAGGACATTGTCTTAACTCTGCTTGTGGCTTGTGGAAATGGTGCTAACTGAATTTCACACAGATGATGGCAAACTAGATAGTTCAAGTTGGTGTTCAAAGTATTACTTTGTTGTTCCAATTTGGGCTAACTAGATATCCCATTCTCAAATACAGAGCACAGAGTCTCACTTACTCTTCCTCTATGCCTGCAATGCTCTTGTTTGAAAGGTCTGAAAGGAGCACTAATGGAGCTGATTCTACCCTAGCCCGCAGCAGCCTGGAACAAGGGGAATCCCAACAGCCTCCAGCTCATCACTTACTGTTTTGTGATGATCATTTACGATCTTCCCTGCAGTCATTCCATCATATCCCTTTATTTTCATTGACTCCTTTGCCTGTTTCTTGTTCTAATGTGATGACTGAGTTCTCTCTGATAGTAAAGTTTGTTTTAGCCAACTAAAAATACTTCTCATAATGTAATGCCATTGTTAATGATGTTAGTATTTATAGCATGAATTGGATGCAGTTTACAACACTTATATAAACAGTTTATTCAACTTATATAAAGTTCAGTACCATTAAAAATTGGTCAATAGTTGGTCAATTTTATACACAATGTAAAACACCTGATCTTTTGACTATCACAATAAACTGATTGATTGATTGATGTGTTCAATTTCTAACACCCAGTGTCACTTTACAAGTATGTAACTTAAAGTAACATAGTTTAAAAATACTTTAAGTAGTAGGAGTAGAAAGGGAAGAATAATTATTAAGTTAAGTTTACAGCTGAGATTTGGCAACAGAAGTGCAGTTGTGCACTCAGGTAGGATTTCACAGTTTGGGGGCCATGACACTAAAAGACCTGCCACCCACTGAGTGGGGGAACGGCAAACAGTCTGCTATGAGAGGACTGGAGAGTTCAAAATAGAATGGAAAAGCTCAGAAAGATGGGCAGATGCAAGACTGCTGAGGGTTTTGAATGTAATTAAAAGGAGCTTATATTGAATGTGGAAAGAGACAGGCAATCGGTGTTATTGATACAGTGCAACTCAAATTGCCCAGTGTATGTTTTATACTCTAGCAGCACACACACAATAATGTTGGACATAGACCATAGCAGTTGTTCCACATCTTATATTGTGTGTAGTATGGGATTGCATTCGGAACACACAAACACACACAAGGACACAAACAAATGTTTAGTTTGCATATTTATCCATAGTCCTTACCTGATCCTGGTAAAGGGAATAACTGGTCTCTTCTGTGCACTTATTTTAATCGCATATTACATGGAGCAGGGAGGAGATTTAATGTAATATGTTTGGCTTCACTAGCACACTGTGCACTGCCTAGCCACCTCTGAAATGAGAGATAGGGAAGGAGAAGGGAACTCAGACAAAGAAACAAGATGTCTAGGGACATTCTATCAGTAAGAGGTCTAGATTTTTTTAAATAATGTGCTCTAATTAGCACAAAGGTTCTACCATATTAGATTAAATTAGATTCAACAGTATTGACTTTGTACAAGTACAGTATACTAGTGCAATGAAATGCAGTTTAGCATCTAAACAGATAGTAGTTTTAAAGAGGATTATTTTGGATTAGTGCTCATAAGAAAAACACACATAATGATATGAAGCGAGGCTGTGGGTTAGGTGTAACAAGCCCACTGCTGTAGATTCATGCAGCCAGTCAACAATTATGGAATGCCCCCTAGATTTGGGCTAATTTCTTTCAGTGTGCTTTGGCGATACTTCCATTTTCAGTATCATCAGAAGTTGTGTCACACACTCAGTCACGGGCGTAATGAACGTGAATGAAATGGATAATTTACTCTATAATCCTTTTTCCCCAAAATACATTTAGAGGAGAAACTAGAAGTAGATAGACTAAGCACACATTGTCTAAACAAATTGCATGAGAGCACAAACAGCCTTTGTCACAGATTAATGAGCGTGTGCAAAGAATGGTTTTATAAAATCTGCTCACAGAGTATTTCATCTGTGTGTGAGATTGCCTGTGATTTGGTGCTGGGAAGCAGAGTTCACTAGGGTAACAGCTGCAGGAAAGAAGCTGCCCCAAGCCTGCTGGTGTTGGCAAGCAGGGTCCTGTACCTCCCAGATTTTAAGAGAATGAAGAGTCTGTGAGAGGGGTTAGAGGACTCACTGGTGATATTGTGTGCCCCCCGTAGACACCGCTTTTGCTGCAGGTCCTCACTGGCAGGGAACTGGATATCGATGCTGGGTAGTTTTCACCACCTGTTACAGGGCTTTACTATTGACCATACCACACCATGAAGTAATATGTGAGAAGGCTTTTGATGGTATATCAGTAGAAGTTTACCAGATTCTGAGGGGAAGATGAATTTGCTGAAATAGAGTTGCTGTTGCACATGATTAGGGTGGAGGTGTTGACAGAACAAGGGAGGTCATTGGTGATATGGATGCACAGAACCTTGAAGCTGGAGACATGTTCTGTGTCAGTTTATCTGAGGCAGATAGGTTTATGTTGCATATAAGTAATGTTATATGCAGCTTTTGATGCTTTTGTTTCAACATATAATTATTATTTAGTGTCCAATCTTTTTATATGAAACACTAGAGAAGCTCTGTGCTATCAGAACAGAGTATACCACTAAACAAGTCAATATGTTAGTACAGAACCTATTACACAACCAGGGGAGAAGCCTGCTGAGCAGGATGCCTCACAGATGGATTCATATTTACAGCTGCCGGACTGCGGTGTGAGCATTTACCCTTATTTACCCTGATTTTCTTTCCATTCTCCCTCAACCTTGTTTTTTGTTCTCATCACTTCATTCTATTCTGTGGAATAGAATGAATTGACACACGAATGATAAAACCCTGGGATTTCTCTCTGTGAATAACCCAGATGAGTCATGCATGTTACCTGAAGAGAAACACAAAAAAGAGCAGTGAGCAACTAGCTGAGGTAACAGGCATGGGCACAAAATACTGCGCATACATATACCTATACATACACACATACAGTAGAGTCCATAAGTGTTTGGACAGTGATGCAATTTCTGCAAATCATTGGTCAAGAAATTAGCAAGAATTAAACAAATACTGTAGAGCTCTCCCTGCTCTATTAATCCTGGTTCCATTTATGAGCTTGTTATCGGGCCTTTGATGGGCTGCATGAGAAAATGGTGGCACAGGAGGTCTCAAGAGGTCCCAGGAGTGAATTTGTTTAATTCTTGCTAATTTTCTGACCAATGATTTGTTGTTAAGACCATTAAAAGCGTAATATTTTGCCATTTTGGGCTGGTCTCTTTTTTTTTTTTGCCTAGGAGTGTGTGTGTGGATACACATATACATACATACAGTTAGGTCCAGAAATATATGGACAATGACAGAGTTTTTGTGATTTTGCCTTTATACACCACCACAATGGATTTGAAATAAAACAATCAAGATGTAATCGAAGTGTAGACTTTCAGTTTTATTTTAAGAGGTTCCATAAAAATATGGCATTTACCATTTAGGAACTACAGCCATTTTCAGCAAAGTACCTCCATTTTCAGGGGCTTAAAGGTATTTGGATAAAGTGACATAATTGTAAGTATAACCATAATTTTAATACTTGGATGAAAATCCTTTGCAGTCAGTGACTGCCTGAAGTCTGGAGCCCATGTTCTCAAAACTCAAATTCGTTAGATGCTTTGCTTAGTTTAGGTGCTTTGGCAGGCCTTCACTGCAGCCACCCTTGCTGCTTGTTTGTGGGTCTTTCTGCCTTCAGTCTTGTCTTCAGTAAGTGAAAAGCAGCTCTATTGGGTTGAGATCAGGCGACTGACTTGGCCATTGAAGAATATTTCATTTCTTTGCCTTCAAAAGTCTTGAGTTGCTTTTGCAGTATGTTTAGGGTCATTATCCACCTGCACTGTGAAGCAGCGTCCTATCAGTTTTTTGCCATGTGGCTGAATGTGAGCACAGAGTGTAGCCCCATATACCTCAAAATACTCTGGAGAAGGTAGGCGTACCATTGTCAAAATCTACAATCAAGAGATGCCTTCATGAATGTAAATACAGAGGGTTTACAACAAGGTGCGAACCGCTGGTAACATTCAAGAACAGGAAAGAGAGTTTTTGTGATTTTGCCATTATGCACCACCACAATGGATTTGAAATAAAACAATCAAGATGTGATCGAAGTTTAGACTTTTAGCTCTATTTTAAGAGGTTCCACAAAAATATGGCATTTACCATTTAGGAATTACAGCCATTTTCAGTAGAGTACCTCCATTTTCAGGGGCTCAAAGGTATTTGGACAAAGTGATATTATTGTAAATATAACCATAATTTTAATACTTGGATGAAAATCCTTTGCAGTCAATAACTGCCTGAAGTCTGGGGCCCATGTTCTCAGAACTCATATTCTGAGTTTCCTCTCTGGAGATGCTTTGCCAGGCCTTCACTGCAGCCACCTTCAGTTGCTGCTTGTTTGTGGGTCTTTCTGCCTTCAGTCTTGTCTTCAGTAAGTGAAAAACAGCTCTATTGGGTTGAGATCAGGCGACTGACTTGGCCATTGAAGAATATTCCATTTCTTTGCCTTCAAAAAGTCTTGAGCTGCCTTTGCAGTATGTTTAGGGTCATTATCCACCTGCACTGTGAAGCGGTGTCCTATCGATTTTGTAGCATGTGGCTGAATGTGAGCAGAGAGTATAGCCCTATACACCTCAGAATTCATCTTGCTACTTCTGTCAGCAGTCACATCATCAATAAACACCAGTGAGCCCGTTCCATTGGCAGCCATACAAGCCCATGCCATAACACTGCCTCCACCATGTTTGACACATGATGTGGTATACTTTGGATCATGAGCTGTTCCTTTCTTTCACCATACTTTTCTCTTCCCATCATTCTGGTACAAGTTAATCTTGGTTTCATCAGTCCAAAGAATCTTATACCAGAACCTGGGAGGCTTTTTTAGATGTTTTCTGGCAAAGTCTAATCTGGCTTTCCTGTTCTTGAATGTTACCAGCGGTTTGCACCTTGTTGTTGTAAACCCTCTGTATTTACATTCATGAAGGCGTCTCACAAAGTGGATGATCGCAGAATCCTTTCCTTGGTGAAGAAAAACCACTTCACAACATCAACGATTCTGTGATCATCCACTTTAGTTGTCTTCCGTGTTCTTTCAGGCCTTTCGATGTTGTTGAGCTCACCAGTGCTTTCTTTCTTTTTAAGAATGTACCCAACTGTTGATTTGGCCACACCTAAGGTTTTTGCTATCTATCTTATAGATTTATGTTGCTTTTTCGGCCTAATGATGGCCTCCTTCACTTGCATTGAGATCTCCTTGGACTTCATATTGGTAGCTCCAGTTGAACAGCTGCCAAATGCCAACTCAATACCTGATATCAACTCCAGACTTTTTATCTGCTTCATTTGTCTTGAAGTAATGAGGGAATGGACCGCACCTGGTCAATTAACTTCTTTTCAGTCAATTATCCAAATACCTTTGAACCCCTGAAAATGGAGGTACTTTGCTTAAAATGGCTGTAATTCCTAAACAGTAAATGGCATATTTTTGTGGAACCTCTTAAAATAAAGCTGAAAGTCTACACTTCAATCACATCTTGATTGTTTTATTTCAAATCCATTGTGGTGGTGCATAAAGGCAAAATCACAAAAACTCTGTCATTGTCTAAATACTTCTGGACCTAACTGTGTGTGTGTGTGTGTATATATATATATATATATATATATATATATATATATATATATATATATATATATATATATATATATATATACAGTATATATATATAGATGTAGTGTGTGTAAGTGAGAGAGAGAGAGAGAGAGAGAGAGAGAGAGAGAGAGCCTAACCATCAGATGTTCAATATTTACATACTGTATGATATGACTATAACATTTACAGCATAGAAATAGACTAACACTATCTTACAGTACATCACCAACTTTTGCTGGCTTCTTGCAGATGTATCTCTGTTAAGACTACATTTTCTATACAAGTGGTAGCTGTGGCATTATTATGACATTATCTCTGAATTTCCACAATATACCTCACACCAACCTAAGCCTCATAAAAGCCCAGAAGCTGCTGTTTGCTTTTTAATTGACTAACATTTACATTTGATTTTTAACAAGTTGTCTTATAAAGGCAAGGGTAAGGAGAGGCTGTGAGTCATAAACATAATGGAGAAACACACCTTATTTTTATTGAGGGGCATAAACAGTAGTTTATGACATACTTTACTGTCACATTGCATAACAAGTTGTTAGAAACCTCAGATGGACCAAAGCATAGTGTTCAGAATGATAAACACTGAACTATCAAGGGGTCTCCAACTTGCAACCAAGGATCCCTTTAACTATAAAATAAATTCCATGGACCCCTACCAGTGGCAAAGGAGGGGTGTCCATTTGGGTTACACCAAAGTCCTGTTAAGATTATTCACAAAAAACACTTCTTGCTCAATGCACTTTTCTGCATTATATGTAGCTATGTAGCAGGCTAGTTCAATAAAGAGTTTACTTCTCTGATGCTTTTCCCCCTGCCACTGTAATCAGAGGATATAATAACATGAAATGTACTTCAGTTTCTGTTAACACTGGAGCGCTCTGTCATAGTGGAGATGAGACTTGTCTGAGAGTTGAAGAACAGAAGTGCAGTTTGTTGAGGAATGCATGGTGCAATGCTATAACAAAGTCATTTTTAACTGTAATAAAAACACTTAACAAAATTATAGCTGTGTACTGTACACATTATATTTAATTACTGGAATTAGTGTAGGCCTGGTTTCCTTTATCAGTAGAAATCTGAAGATTTTTGCTGTAGTTCTGTGTGTTAATGAAATGATTTAATAAAAATCTGATGAGGCAGTCTGCCATTCTGGCTATTTCTTCTGTTACAATCCTCACTTGATTAAAATTATTTTAAATGTCACCACAACTAATGATTAAGTTTTTGTTTATGTTGCATCAGTATTGATTGGGAAAAATGCTCAAAATGTGAAATGTCAAAAGCACATGTAAAAAAACAGAAGTATAAACATCTTTAATATTGTCAGCCTATTTTCTGCAACCAGTTGTTTCATTCTGTGATTATCTGTTAGGTGTGATGTGTTCAGATGCTGTATTTAGATGATATATAATGTTAGGCATGACTTGTTAAGCCTATAGATTGGCAAAGTTACTGAAATGTGTGGTTATTATCTGCTGTGTGTGTGTGTGTGTGTGTGCACGCAGTAAACAACTGGCATTTGTTATGACAGTAATGTGTGTTGTGAACTGAAGTGAACTAGAGCAACAAGTAGGCTTACTTGTAAAACCTCTTGAGTGACAGACTTTCAACTTATTGGCCACTTTCTGCAATCATTTATTAGTTGACTGCTGGCATTTGAATTTTCTTCTCAAACCTTTGCCCGTCCTGTTTTACAGGCCTACGAACTGCTCAATTTTTGGCCTCACCACTGCCCCCTAATGAACATAATCCAACTATTCAAATATTAAGCTCATTATTAAATGAACTTAATACATTACTACATTAATACATAATACAGTAATATATTGGCTATTTGTTGAAGCCAGAAAGGTTTTATTCATGAAGATGCCATCATTCATTTTAACATTATTTATAGGCCTACTTGTTTTTTAGTTATTAAGGTTTAGATTAAACCCTTTCAGTTCAATTGGCCAACTACTACAAGAACTCAATAATAAATATAACTTTGGCAGTGGTGGGTTGTGTTTTAGCAGACCCCACTTCAAGAACCACTGCATTAAACATTATTTCTCTCTCTCTCTCTTCTTTGTCTGCCAGGCCTTCACTCAGCCACTGTGTCGCTGTGTCTATCTCTCAACTCATTATATGATTTTATCACCTTTTGTATGTGATTGCTGATGTGTGATAGTGTCCAAAGGTGTTCAAGCAATAGATAATAGTTTACAGTAGTTAATTGGTGATTAAACCCTCAGATGCCACAGAAAGGTCCTGCTACCTGTATTATATTTTTAATTCTTAAATGTGCTGGGCTGTTCATGCATATAGTTGTGATGTGATGATATCGAATTGCCCAGACTAAACACAGTGCTACCCAATGTCACCATCATTAAAAGCATAAGTGTTGCAGTGAAAGTTATAGTATGTCTTTTTAATATGTCTGAATGGCACAACTGTCGCTTATCTAGATTCCACAGCCCCATCCATAAAACCATTCACTAGGATAAGATCTACAAAACCAGTCTTAGTGCACTACTTTTGCCTCTGTATTCTGGTGTAGTTTGATATCCCCTGTTCTGACCTTAGTGCTATCAGTGTTGTATGAGATCAGATCTGTCACCAGATGTCTTCCAGGGCAGGAGGATTTATGAAGGGCCAAACATTTCCCGTCTCTCCCCCTCTGACTAGCTTACAAAAAAAAAGATCTGCCAATGCTTTTCTGCCTTATTTATTTACTCCACGCATACCATATGTTGAGGACTAGAGAGTGAAAAACTAGTACATGCTTATACTTTTTTCAAAGACCCAATATGGAATATTAAAAATGATGGCAAGGTTCTTAGGTTATTCAGAATGAGAAACTGAAAATATCTTCATGCCTTTTGCATTGAGTGGGTAATGTGTGGATAATAGATTTTCTTTTGTATGTCTGAAAAAGCTCAAGATTCATAATGTGAGGTTTTATATTCTTGCAACAGGACCAGTGGCTACAAACATCAGGGGAAAAAACCCTAAAATGACGATTGATGAATCCCAAGAAGCAATAGCCTAGACATGATACTTAGAAACTTAGAAACTGGACTGAAGGAACACACACACACACATATGTACACACAAACTGAGCATCCTCCATCCTCTCTGCAAGTTTTTTTGCACATGTTTATGCTGAGGAAAGCACAAGTTTTTGCACATGTTTATGCTGCTACAATACTTATTACTGTACATAGGCTGCTACTCTTATGTTTACACTATTTCAGCTACTTATATCGTACTCTTGTAATATTTGCACTATTGTCACTAGGTCACTTTTAAACAGAACTGTGTACTGGTCGGCGCTGTAGTCATTGTACTGTCTTGTTCTGTCTTGTGCTGTCTGCACGTTTGCACTTGTGCACTTTATGTATAAATTATGTAGTCCTGTAGTTCTGTGTTGTTCTGTGTTTCTTATGTAGCACCTTGGTCCTGGAGAAACGTTGTTTCGCTTCACTATGTACTTGTATATGGCTGAAATGACAATAAACTCTACTTTGAACTTTGAACTTTGAACTTGATCTCATTGTTTTCTTACATCTAAAAATATAGCTGCCAGTCCTATCCAAATAGGGATGAACTACTGAGTCTTATACACTTGGATTATGAGTAAGAGGTAATACTGCAGGATCTTACAGCCGATTATGATTCATTTGTCTTTAAATACTATCTCAATGTGAAATTTCAGGATGTTTAACAATTACAGAGTGTTGAGGACAGGGATCACCCCCACACTCTTTCTTTTCAACCTTCTTTCACTCTTCCTGTCAAATATTTATAGTAGATGGGAGATAAGATAGCTGTGGCCAGGACCTTGCAGTGCCAGCTGCTGCAGACCTTTGCTCGTAATAAAGTAAGAGGTGCATTCCAAGCAGGGAGGAGCCTTTAATTTAGAGCTTATCCTTGGCTCACAGGAGATACCGCTTAAGCCCTTACCACACAGCTACACTCTTAAAATTGAGGGCCTCACAGCACAGCTTGATACAGTGACAGAGATGAGTACCTCACAGAACTGTGAAATGCAAATGTTTTGGAGCTCTGCCACTATTTTGATGGGCTAAAATTCAGGGTTGAATTTTTGCAGCTGATCTGCACTTTTCTTTCTGGTCCTTCTCTTATGAAGGATAAAAGCAGGAGATATGGTCAAATAAACATTAACTTACATAACATAAAAGGGACTACTCTGTCGGAGTGTCTAGGAAATTAGATGGTTATGACTTAAAGAGGCTTCATTAATTATTAGTGCTAATATCCAGCAGAGCGCTTCAATATCCAGTAATAGCAATCAATTAGCCACCCTAACACTCTCATCTCTCACGAAGCTCATATCTTTCTTATTTACACATACAATTCTATTCTAATAATTTTTACATATTTTGCCGCACTGAGGCTTTTATTGTTGTTTACCTACCTGTTTTCCCTGTGCAGTCTCTCCAATGTGCCTAGCATGTGGGGTGGGGTAGGTTATTACTCTGCTAAAGAGTGGAATTGGGGAAATAAAATGCAGCTTATCACTAATAGCAGTGATTCTCCAGACGAGCTGATCAGTCAGATAAGACTGATAAGATAACAGCAGCATCCATATCACATCTCCCATCAAGCCCTTGCACATGCACTCAGCACATCAACTCTGGCGTCACAATGGCTAACTATAGCTAACGCTTGTATGCACACCTCTGCATGGATGTGCTCACACTGATTGAGCAGCCTGACTGTCTCTGTTGGCAATAAAGTGTGTGTGCAGCAGACAGACCTGCTAGAATAAGTTATCTCACAGAGTGACACCATCATCACAAAAGCAGGAGACACTGGTATTTAGACATAGAGCTGGAATGGAGATGTATTTGTCTGTTTGGTGGGAGACAAACAAAATATATCCTCTCTAGTCCCATCATCAGCTCTCTAATGATGGGTATTATCATGCCACCTTAATTGTTTGGGACAAAGGTTTGTTTTATAGGCTGCAGTTTCTGCTAGCTGCTGGCTGGAAATAGAGGTTGGATTATAAAAGTGTTATAGTGGCTTTATCGGGGGCCACAAAGCTACCATCTTCCTCTGTAACAACAGTATCTACCATGATAAGATCAGGGAGGGACAGAGCAAAGGGTACTCCCAGCACAGGTCACTTGTCCAGTTCTGTACTCCTTACACATGCCACACACACACACACACACACACACATACACACACACTGCGTGATACACTAACCACCACAGACCACACACATATACAGATGCTAACATGCACATTGAATATCTGTCCTGTGTTTGACAGTAAACACAATCACACACTGAAATGTGACAATATTTTGCTATTACTGATTTGAATATTGATTTGAAATGATTTGAAAACGTATATAATAAAATCATTTTACAGTATTTTTCACCAATATCTGTTTTATCCTCATTGACTCAATGGAAATGCAGGAATCTATTACAAACACTAGTTAACACTACTCCACTGATATCTCATAAGTGGATGTTCTAGGGGGAAAGGAGTTACAGGAGCATGGGATTTAACTCTCACCAGGGTAGCAGGGAATTCTGGGCCCCCTGAATGAACAGTGCCATACAATTCTTACAATACTTCATATCATAGTGCTCTACACTTATTCATTCACTTCATTAATACTCATTTTTATTTGTTTAGTTTTCTGTTCATCTATATGACAGGGCCAAAAGCATAAAACCCAATCAATTTTCAAGAACTCTCAAGTGTTTCCTTTTAATTATGTCAATGTGGAACTAAACGAATTGGCTGGCTAGCTAACAAGCTAATTGACATTAACTCCTGCTACACTGCTAACTTTTCATCATCAGTCCTTTGAATTAAACTACCTTAGCAAGGTTAACTCTTTGAAGAATTGTGTTCTTCCACAAAGTTTTCAATGGTGAAATGGTGAATAAGCATTCTAATCTTTTCTTTCTAGTCACTTCTTTTCTTGCTATTTCTGGCTACCTGATCTGTGTTCCCTGCCTGACACCATGCAGGTGAACATATTTATTATGCTTCACAACACTGCCTGATCCGTACTGCACATATGGGTCATTTCACAACATAACAGCACATTTCCCTTTAAAAGTACAGTAGCTCTATTACAAATAGCATCAACTACAACAGCAAATTCTCTTTTAGTAAAACTCTGAATATAAATATATATGACTATAGATTTATTTGTAAATTCATTATCCTGGTTATATGTAAAGTAAACTTATGTTGAAAGACTTCGCATAGCAAGCTGTTTCAACTAGATCACCTGCGTTTCTAAGCAGAGAAATTCTCTGGGCTAACTCAGTGACAACTGTTTACTTACAGGATTTGATATGCTGATCGGGATTCGCTGACTATGCAAGACCACTGATTGGTCATTTCCTTTAATAGCTGAGGGTGTGTTCCTGATTAGCTCTATGGCTAACTTTATGAAAAATGTGCAAAAATTCAGAATGCCAACAATAACCATTACAATCACAAAAAAATTTATTAAGTATGAGCTAGTTTTTACTCAGTCCTAAGCCAGGGATCTATCAATGTGAAAGCTAAACCAGATAGCGAGACTCTGACCACGACCTATAGGCTCAACACACACAATCACACAAGCCATGGAAACTGGACTAAACTATTCTTGGAGGGGTGGTGTTATGTATGATTAAACTTATGCATGCAACAATTCAGTCATAACAAGGGGCATATGGGCTACTGGAATTTTTGGGCCCCTATAATTGTCACCACCTTTCAACCTCCTAATAGCAAATTAGTTGTGGGCCTTATTTGGTTGAATTTAGGCCCACATACCACCATGGCCCACTCCCCTCGAATGGCACTTAAGCTGCAAACTCATGCCAGAGCTCAGCCTAATGCTGTTTCACACAAGAGTGTGAAAAAAACTGTGCCAGAATTAAACCAGAAAGCCTAAAGTAAGCCAGATCTCGCCCAGATTTTGTTGCTATAACGGCTCTACTTCTCACATCTAAAGTTCCACACAATTTATTAAATGTAAAAATGTAAAAAGCTTTACAATTTCCCTTCACTGGAATTTAGCTCGAACCTGTTCCAGCATGACAGTGCCCCTGTACACAAAGCGGTGTCCATGAAGGCATGGTTTGCAAAGGTTGGACAGGAAGAACTCGAGTGGCCTGCCCAGATCCTTGACCTCACTAATGCTCTTGTGGCTGAATGGGAACAAATTCCCACAGCCACGCTCCAAAATCTCATTGAAAGCCTTGAGAGAGTAGGTTATTATAACAGCAAAGTGGACTAAATCTGGAATGGGATGTTCAAAAATCACATGCAAGTGTGATGGTCATGTATCTACATACCTTTGGCCAAGTGTACATACAGGCCTGTCATGTACTCAATCTTAATCTGACATTTGCACAAAGCCTCTTCTGACAAATCACTATAAAACCACAGATGAGGAGCACTTTTTTTTTTTAAACTGACTATTAAAGTCGCCTTCTTCTTTGAAAAGGTCCGTAACATTATTTACTTCAGTGTGCTTCTCATGAGGCTGTTCAACTAAGCATACAATTTTTCAAGTTTTATTTGTAGCAATCCTGGAAAAGACATATGGCTATTGTGTCATCATATATCCTTGTCAATATAATTAAGACAAGAAATGACTGATTTGATAGAATCATTACCATGGTAACTAGCTTCTCTTTAAAAAATTTTTTTTACATGTTAACGGATTTGACCTTTTTTTTTTTTTTTTTTTTTTTTTACAGTTAGTGTATTATTGAGAAAACTGGAAAGCCTTTGTTTCTGAGTCTTATTCTGAAACCCATCTTATACAAAAATAAATAAGGAACATATGGAGCACAGTAGATTTTCAAATGACCATTCCCAGATTCGCAGATCACAGGACACCCCAATGAGCCTGGATTTTAATGAAAGTATTCATTCACTTGTATAAACTTATTAGGCCTTTTCAGTCTAATAATTTTCATATATGACCCTATTAAACTAACATTATATACAGAATAACAGTGAATTCTAGAAGCCAACTGTGTTATTAGCAGTGAATATGGGCACATTGGAAAGTTACATATCAACAGATGTTTGAGGCAGGACTGGTTAAACACGGTCAAAGCTAGATTCATGGTGTGTTTAAAGCAGTTTAGATGACAACTAAGACATTCTGACAGAATTATGTGTCTTTCAGCAGTAACTTAATTGATAGAGGCCACAATACCTGCTTTCTGTTTATACCCACCTGCTGGTGTTTCCTCACCACAATACCTATAATACCATATACCATACCATACCATAATAGGCCACAATACCTGCTTTCTGTTCAGACCCACCTGCTGGTGTTTCCTCAGCAAGGAAACGAGGGGCTGCATTAGGGGAACTTAACTCCACCCGCATCACAAGGTGCACTTTTCTCAGCCAATATACCATGTAGAGCATCAGGAAATGTATTTGTGTAATGTGTTCATTTGTGTGGTGTGTTTGAGCACACTCTCAGGAAAAAAAAGTACTAAATGGTATCTTTTCTTGTCACTACATTTAGTATGTATCTTTTACCTGGAGAGGTTCATTTAGTGGCATTTAAAGCAGGCATGTCAAACACACAGCCTAAAGATCAGAACTGGCTTGAGAGAGATTTTAATTCAAATGATTTTAGACTGAGTGTTCTAAATTAAAATTGTCTTATAGACCATAATCGGCTCATTACACAAACTCAGAATGTTAACCTCAGTCACCTGTTGACTTGAGACTAACATTCTACCTAATATCTCCTTTTGTGTTTCATGATGTCATTATGTTCGAAATTTTCAGGTTAACCTATGGTGCTGTTAGAGCAAATAACTACATAGGATCTGAATGATCATAAACATCTTAATATATTTAATCAATCAAATCTTTAATATGATTTCTGGTTTCAGAGTAAATGTAATATCTCCCAGAGCTGCAAAAGCATCATTTAAAAAGGACCAAAAAAGCCTGGCAACTCTGTAAGTGAAAGTCTGAAAAATTTGAAATACTAGTATTAAAAGTATTAACAACAGTAGTAATTTGCCATCAGTTTGTTCCGCAAATGTAGCCTAAGTTTGTGCTTTTGCTTACTTTTTAGAGAATTTGGATAGATTCTTCTAAATTCTACTTTGTCTGCTTTTTCGTTGTCTCGAATGTGAAAGAATCGAATGCTAAAAGCATAAAGTAGGCTTTTCTTAATTAAAATACTAGAAATACCAAAGAAGTCTACATTTTCAGCATGATTTTATAGCAGTCCAATGCTTCGGTGGCCTATAAGATCGCTAAAACAACTTTGCACAAATTTCATTTTATTTCAACTTTGCTGTTCACCCTTTCTTCCTCTGACCTTCTGATAAAAGTATAGCTCACATGTAACAACATGTTCGTACACGAAGCAGAGGACTCCTCCACTGGCTCGTTGAAACGTGTGCTGCAGAAACTCTCGCTAAAGCGTATACTCTTCTATTAAGTGGCATGAAGATGAATCTCCTTTTGTAGCACGGTTACCATCATAGAAATGGCTGAAAATGCACAATCCAAGTTGGAGAAAGGTTATGTGTTGTGGCAGTAAAGAGATGGTTCCATCACTAAAAACATTAATTATTCTTAAGAAAGAAAAAAAAAGGTCTGAAAATGCAATTGCAGTTGGGGTGGCCAGGCTTCAGTCCATAGTCCACTGTGTAGTGACTCAAGGCAGCTAGGGAGGAGCTCAAACATGTTAACACAGTGGTATAATGAAACAAATACTAGGAGGGATGTTTATTTCAATTTTAAGGCAGGAGGGGGAACTGGGGTGAAGAAGGTGGAGGGTTCAGATGCGCTGGTGAGGCTGGTGTGCTCTTTGACTCAGTGGAGTGCTCTTGGTGCAAGCGGTGAGTGGCTTGCCCTCATGGGAGCTGGTGGTGCCATTTCCATGGTGGACTGGGTGCTCTTCTCCATCAAATGTTCGTGAAAGCACAGCTCCCTGCCCACTCTCTGAGGCATTGATGTGGATGATGTAGGAGTGCCTGAAGTCAGGGTTCCTCAGCACCAGAGAATTGGTGAGTGCTACTTTGCACCATTCTGGAACCAAAAAAACTTGGCCAGACCAGGGGCTGGCAGACTCCTCAATGATACCCACCTGTAGCATCTTGGCCACTTCTGTCACAATAGCCTGGCGGTGGGCTTCTGGGATTCGATAGGCCGGCTGCTGTACCACGACTCCAGGAGGTGATTTTATCTCATGCTGGATAATTTGGGTCAGCCCAGGTTCTGTCAAGAACACATCTGCAATCTGGTCTACTAGTTCTGTGACATGTTGTTGGTAGAGGGTAAGATCCTCCCCTTTTTGGACCAAGGCATGCCCCTGTGATTCTGAGGAGACACTAGCAAAGGCTGAGAGGAGAAGCACTGGTTCAGTACATTCATTCAGTAAGATAATGTGAATATTTAGCTGTCTTTTCTCTTACCCAGCTGTTGTAGGTGGTAGTTTACTGGGCCCACCCTTTCGACCACAGTGTAGGGGTCTGGTCAGCAGGCCAGAAAATTACAGTTGGTGCTGGGAACTAAAAGGGGAACTTGATCACACAGCTGGAACTCCCAGGGTTGACCCGGTCATTAATACACCATCTGCTGCTTGGCCTGTGTGCCTCTTCCATGTGTTGTTTCAGAATTGGGCCAATCCTGTCAATGTGGTCCTGCCGAATGTAGCTGATTATGAAGTGAAAGGGTGAGGGTTGCTCAAAAGGAGTAAACCCAGTAGATGCCTATGGTGTCTCACTTACTGCTAATAGGACATAGGGGAGGAGGAGGTCTTCCTCATCTATCAACTGTTGAAATATCTGCTTTAGCATCTGATTGAACTGCTCCATGATCTGTCTATGGGTGGTATACTGACATCCATATCTGCCTCACCTGTAACAAGCAACAGAGACCAGATATTAGTTTAGAGACAAAACGCATACATTGGTCAGCCAGGACATCCTCGGGCAATATTGTGGGAGGTTGCCTTCCAGAGAGGAACCACCACGGGGTAGCGAGTGGCATAGTCAATGATTACCAGAATGTATTCATGACCCTGGAAAGACTTTGGCAGAGACCCAACGAGTTCCATCTTTCATCAAAGGGGATCCCGATGATGGGAAGAGGGATAAGTGGCACCAGTGCAGGCTTTTTGGGGAAGATGTGCTGGCACTGGGGGCATCACTGACAGAAGTTTCTGACCTCTTCATCTATTCAGGGCCAGTGAAAACTCCTCCTGTGCCAAACATGCTGGGAAGGTTTGGGTGGGATTTTGTCAGGATTGCCATTTCTTTCATAAAGCTTTCAAGGAGAGGAGGCACAGGCAGGAAACCCAAGCCAGTCTTGACCTATAAGCAGAGGTATAGGCAGATAAGGCATGAGTCCAATGAGTAGAGGACACTCACCTGTGTAGTTTCTCACAGAGACCTAAGTGGTGGGTATTTTCATACACCCCAGTGTACACAGGAGACCAAGAGGCTCCCATATGTTGGTACAGACCAGGGAAGGGCTGATAGGCAGACCAGAATGACTGTGCTGCCCAGGTCAGACCCCTTAATGCCAGAATGAAAAATTGGAGGCATGAGGAAGGGGAGTAGTGTGTGCACTGCACATCCAGCTAGTCAAGCATTATGAGCCCTTCAAGATCTGTTGAATTTGGGTTTGGTTGGCATGGGCTTGTCCCTTGGGGTGGTGTAGCCAGGGCACCCCTTTTGGGTTCTGGGTTCTTCAGGTTGGTTAAGGCCACTGGACTGGAGATCATCTCATCCGTAAAGTGGAATAAAATCCTTCTTCTCCCCACTTCCAGTAGCAAAGGTTGCCTGGGCACATTCCAGTGCTTCCACCATTTCTCTGGGGTTTTCTGGGGCTTGAACAATGCATTCTGCTCCTCTGGTGATAGAGCCTATAAGAATTTGTTTATGGCCATACGATCTGCCTAGAGATCTGTGTGCCACACAGTTTACTGTTAGCCCATACATGGTTCACAGTTAACCCACACACTGTTCACCATTAGCTCACACACAGTTCACCATTAGCTAGGGTTTCCACTTTCAATGGGGAAAAATAAAGGACAACCTCAGCTCCTCATTACCCCCTTTGGAAAATTTTTTTTTTTGTCTGTGTGATGAGGAGGAAGGAGGGGCCAGGCTTGATGCACATCTGGCACTGAGTGTCTCAACCCAATCAGTGGGCTGGTTCGGTACATTGGTGCCAAAACTCGGGAGGGAGGAGGGAGGTGTTGTGGGAGAGCCCTTGCCACTGCGGGACAGCCCTCACCGCTGCAGGAAGATTGCAGTCCCGAGGAAGTGCAGTGCTGGAGGGGTTGCCAGAGGACAGAGGAGTTGCTGCCGTCGGCCTGAAAAAGGGAGGGGTCATTGGCATCCGCCTGAAAAGGGGAGGAGGTCCACCATGAGGTCCAGTGCCAGCACCTGGGGTCATGGGGGGTCACTTCCCAGGCGGCCAAGGACCAGTTGACAGCGTGTCTGGGGACCGGAGAACCAGTTTTTTCTTTTTTCTCTCTCCTCTCTCTCCCTCTTGCTCTGTCTCCCCTGCTTGCTCCTTCTCTCTCCCCTACCTACTTTCGTACCTCCTTCTGCTCCCAGGATGTGGGGCCGGCTGGCTGAAGGATGTAGCAGAGAGGGCAGCACCGCTCCTCCTGAAAGGATGTATGTCAGACCGGAGGAGTGTGGCGAGGAGGAGGGAGGGGCCAGGCTGTGAGAGAAAGATGCACACGTTTTGTTTGTGCTACGTTTGTAGTTTCTGTTATGTTTGAGTTCTGTTTATTATTAAAACTTTACGTTGGTGTACAGTTGGTTCCCGCCTCCTCCTTGCCCATCCGTAAAGTTTGCTACATTCATCTTGCTCTCCCACTCAGGCGTTTCCAGCCACTCCTTTATTTTTCTCTCCCACTGATTAGACAACTCAGTGCCAGGCGTGCATCCTCAAAGCCTGGTCCTTCCCTCCTCCTCATCACAGTCTGGTTTTAAACCATTTTCCTGCTGGATTTTTTTACAGTCTTTCTCAGTTGTTGGACATGCTTAATAAAACTGGCATCTACTTGTTCTTCATCATCATCATCATCTCCTTAGCATATCAGAAGTCTTTTCTTTTAATTGGTTTTAAACACTCTTTTTAGAAACAGATAACGCACATCTCAGACCAAACGCTCTATTGGATTTTTGTATTGTCAAACAAACGGAAAGCCTTTATTGACAGCTAATAGTGATTACTTGCATAATTATGATTCTCCAATTCACCCATGTGAATCTCTTTTGCACAATTATTTAATCAGCAATCACTTCTTATCCATCTATAAAAGATGCCACCTTTGAGTTGCTATAAGAAGGAGAGTTTTAATGCTTAAATACAATTATCTTGTACAGCATTGATTTTGAGGGTGATCAATTCTTTAATCAGCAATTTGCAGCTAATAAGTCATGTTAACCATACAGTCATGGGGAAAAGAAAGTATACCCTTCTTCAGTTCTATGTTTTTATTTATCAGGGCCTAAATAACAATTGTGTGTTACTCACCAACTTCTATAAACAAACAAATAACCTCAGGCGACACCAAAAAAAGTACAATAGTTTTCAACATGTAGTCATTTTTTTCCCAAAAAGTAAACTAACAAAACCAGGTGAGAAAGAATAAGTACACCCTTCCTACTTGCACAATAATTGAGAGTAATTAGCAGTCAGGTGTTATTAATGAAATGCACAAGATTAGATATTCATCATGAATGTGTGAATACCTGTATAAAAGCATAATTTTTGGCAGTTTGTTGTTCTAGAGCACTCAGATGTGTATCTACATCATGCCAAGAAGAAAGATCAGCCATGACCTCAGAGAAGCAATTGTTGCTGCTCATCACTCTGGAAAGGGTTATAAGGTTATCTCCAAACAATTTCAAATTGACCAGTGAGAATGATTGTTTACAAATGGAGAGCCTTCAAGACAGTTGCCAGTCTTCCTAGGAGTGGGCCTCCCAGCAATTTCTCCAAAACAATGTAAGAGACTGATAAACTCTTACAGAAAATGTTTACTTCAAGTTATTTTTGCTAAAGGTGGTTCTACATGTTACTGAATTATATGGTGAACTTATTTTTCCTCTTTGGTTTCTGAATGTTGGTTTACTTTATGGGAAAAATACATATTGAAATCTGTTGTTTTTTGTGACCTGAGGTTATTTATTTGTTTATAGAAGTTGTTGAGGACCACACAATTTTTATTTAGGCCATGATAAATAAAAACATAGAATTGAAGGAGGGTGTACTTTTTTCATCATGACTGTAAACTTGTGACTTATACAGCAAACTTAATAATAATAATACATTTTATTTATAAAGCACTTTACATTTTAAAGAAAATCTCAAAAGAGTCATAATAACATACAGCAATTAAAACCAGCTGCCA
This sequence comes from Pangasius djambal, assembly GCA_022985145.1. Classification (NCBI taxonomy): domain Eukaryota; kingdom Metazoa; phylum Chordata; class Actinopteri; order Siluriformes; family Pangasiidae; genus Pangasius; species Pangasius djambal. The sequence goes on along the minus strand of CM040996.1, from coordinate 7,794,186 downwards.
ACTGAGATTAGCACAGAAATTTAAACTCTTTTTAAAAAGGTACCTTTTTAGACCCCTTTTAAAACAATCATTCATTTGTGGAGCCCTCAGATGTTCAGGGAGGGCATTCCACAGGCGAGGAGCAGCGGCACAAAAGGCTCGATCCCCAATGGTGGGGGTCTTAGTCCTAGGGGGGAGGAGACGATGAGTTTTTGTGGAGCTTGAAAGCTTATCAGCATTGCGGGCCTGAGAAACTGCTGGGCTATGCTTTTTACGTCAGTTTTCTTAGCAGAGCCTTATTAGTCAACTTTTACTAGTCTTAATTGAATTGAATTTCAGACATAACTATAATTCACAGATCTGAAACTACACATATGCACCATGCACCATGTCACAAGCAAAATTCATCTCAATCTGGTTTCATGACCATGACAATGACTTCATCATTGTGTGTTCTTCAGTGGCCTTCCCAGTCACAGGATCTGAATCCAATAGAACACCATTGGGATGTGGTGGAATGGGAAATTCACAGCATGAAAGTGCACCTGAAAAATCTGCAGGAATTGCGTGGTGCAATCATGTCAACGTGTTTTTTTTGCCCATCTTGTGGAATCCATGGCACTAAGAATTAAGGCTGTTCTGAGAGTAAAAGGAGGCCCTACACAGTATTATTATAGTGCTCTGTGAGTGTACTTTGATTCACAATTCTGCCATACAAAGTTCCTCACTAAGTTCATTTCAGGCATTTTAAAACTTTTTTTCTGGTCTAATGGGTTCAGGGACAGTAAAATACTGATTGCCCCTTTAATTAATTTTCAGTTTACTTGGAAAGATGAGGGCATTACAGGTCAACCATTGTTCATTATCTGCAGCCCTGCAGTGGCACTTTTGGGATTATAACTCATAGCACAAAACCTTAACTACTAAGCCAGTGTTTCTCAACTGGTGGGTCACAACCCAAAAGTAAGTTGCGGACTACTGGGAGGAAAAAAAAAAACGTTGCTAAATGCAAATCACAGAAAACTGAAAACTAAGGTAAGTTTCAAAAAAGAAGGTAAGTAAATAGATATAAAAAAGGAATACTCCCTGTAGCTGCTGTTATAGCCAATAAAAAAATTCGGTCATGTTGTGCATCCAATCAAATTGTCAATTTTGCCACTAATTCATCTGCAAACAATTGCTGCTAACATAGATAGACATTCAAGATAGAAGTTCCCTCTTCCTATAGTTGGCTGGAAAAAGAACTATGCAAAGTAAACAAATATGTGGCACGGATTACATAAAATATGGCTTTACTTGCACAGAAGACAAGCATGGTTTGTGAAGACCACAGTGTGTTTTGTGCTGAGTTAATGGCTACAGAAAGCATGAAACCATCGGGATCTGGATCTCAAAATAATTATCAAAAACGTGTGCACCTTTCAGGACAAGCACTTTGTGCTTCATGCAAACTCACTCATCACATTTCAAAATGCAGAAAGACCCACAGAGTTGTATTACTCGCTGCAACTGATATGACCAGAAAGCTCCTTGGCGAATCTGCCCCAAATCAGTTGAAAAGGATATGTGACTATTATGCACTCCAATTAGAAGAATCAACAGATGTATCCAATCATGCCATGCTGACTTTTAGAAATCACACCCTCTGGTTTCCCACTGATTTGCACAGGCTATGATTTAAGCACAGTAATTGTTAAATCTCATTGTTATGTTTATACATTTAATAGTTGTGCTTTTTAATGAGTGTACAATTTGTTATTCAATATTTGGGTCAGTGTTTGTTTTATCTGTTAGGCTAGGTAAATTGTACTTACTCAGCATTATGTGTATGAATTTATATAGTGACCCTTTTTCACATTAATGTCATGCGAATAATTAATTTTGCACTTGATTATGTATATGCATTGCATTTAATAAACTGATATTTTCCACTCTAAATACTTATGAGGTCTAACTCAATATGGAAGTTAATTTTTCTGTTATTTTTGTAGTAAATGTTTATTGTCCAACGTTATTAGGCCTATGCAATGAATAATTATTAGTAGTATTAATCACATTAATATGCAAAATTAATGTGCATTTCTTAATTTTCTCCACTAAACAACTTCAGTATATTGTTTGGCTGTAACTTGATGTTCAACATAAAATTGGGTCCTGAGAGCCACTGGCCTACAGCATAACCAGCAGAACATAACAAACCACAACATATTGTATAATAAAATTTCTATCAAATGATAGAATACATTTTTATGTTACACATGAAATATGACACACAATAAAATACTATTTAAATTCCAGAGTAAACTTTACATTACAAACATACTGTGAAAGTAATGAAATGGAACACATTTTACCAACACACTACCAAATTAGGAACCAAATGAAGAAGGATCTATTTAGGCACCTCTGACCTACCCCAAATTCACACAGGATGTATCACACAAGTTTCACTATAGCATTGTATAATGGACTGAAAATCATTCACCCCATATAATTTACTTTTTTTTTTTGCATTTTATTCCTTTAAGATATTATTTTGTACAGTGGTCTGTTCTCTTCTTAACAATCTGGAGTTGTTAGATAAGCACGTCTTTTTTCCAGTTGGGGGGCGACAGATCTCATGCGTTAGGCAGAATAGACATTTCAGGCAGGCAGTTCAGTAAAATAAACCCTGCATTGAAGTGTTCACTACCTAAAACATGTGCTTTTCCCTTCTCCTAACACGACCTGTGTTAGGAGAAGGGAAAAGCACATGTTTTAGGTAGTGAACACTTCAATGCAGGGTTTATTTTATTTTATTGAATAACTGGTCATCACACCCAAAGAAGTACACCTGACACCTGACAGACCACCCACCCAAGGGCTCATTCCGGGAGCACTACTCTTTCTGGGCCTCTCCCTAGGTCTTGGACGGTGTTAGCGGTGGTTAACATGGAACTCCCAGCACATGTTGGGGTCAAAGATATCTTGTGCAGGTACCCAGAATTGCTCCTCTGGGCCATAACCCTCCCAATCGACCAGATACTCTAATTTGCCATTTCTGAGATGGGAATTGAGTATTGTCTTGACTATATATGCTGGTTGTCCATCAATGTCGAGGGGAGCTGGAGGGGTATCTGGAGGTGTGTCAGTGGCCAGTCCTGATATGACAGGTTTCAGTCAGGAAACATGGAATGAGGGAGCAGTGTGGCAGTGACGTGGCAAATCTAGTTTAAATGTGACTTCATTTATTTGTTTCAAGATTTTGAAAGGCCCAGTGTACCTGGGGCTTAGTTTCCTGCAGGCTTGGGGTTGACGGAGGTCTTTAGTGGCTGACCAGACTCTGTCCCCGGGTTGATAATGGGGTGCCTCTCCTCGGTGCCAATCAGCGGTTTCTTTATAAGACTGAGCCACTTGTTCCAAGCATTGATGGGTACTTTCCCATACTTGTTCACTTCTTTGGAACCAGTTATCTACTGCTGGTGAATCAGTCAGGATGGCGTTCCAAGGAAATAGCAGGAGCTGGTACCCAAGCACACATTGAAAGGGAGTGAGCTGGGTGGCTGAGTGTCTTAGTGAATTCTGTGCATATTCTGCCCAAGGCAGAAACCAGGACCAATCCTCCTAGTTGTTGGTATAGAATGTTCTCAGGAAGCGGCTAATCTCCTGGTTGGCCCTCTCCACCTGTGCATTGGTCTGTGGGTGGTATCCAGAGGTCAAACTGACAGTCACCCCTAGTTTTTCCATAAAACTGATCCAAAATCGAGAGGTAAACTGAGTGCCTGTATCACTCACAATGTCCTCCGGAATCCCAAAATACCAGAATACATGGTCAAAGAGGAGTTCCGTTGTTGTGAAGGCAGTGAGTAAGCTGGGCAGAGGAATGAGGCAGAGTGACTTGGACAACTGGTCGATGATGACCAGGATGGTGGTGTGGCCTTGGGATTCCGGAAGGTCAGTAATGAAATCTACCATAGTGTCTGACCAGGGCATCTGTGGTATCAGTAGAGACATTAGCTTTCCAGCTGGCAGAGTTCTGCGGACCTTGGCTTGGGCACAGGCGGAACACGAGGAGACTGTTCAGAGTACATGAGCGAGCATATTGGGCTACCAGTACCTGTCACATAGCAGGTGGTAGGTACATTGGGTTCCTGGGTGTCCAGTGGCTAAGGAGTTTTGTGTCCAATTCATGAGTTGAGCTTGCAGGTGGGTTGGTACAAATAGATTGTTTGGAGGACATGAATGAGGAACCTGATGTGAAGGGGTGCGGGTGATTGCTCGGTCCTGTTCCCAGGTGATACCTCCACAAAACAAGATGGAGAAAGAATGAGCTCTTCACTGCTTCTACAAGGGCAGGCTGCGTGCGTGCTTGACAGGGCATTAGCTTTGGTGTTCTTGGAACCAGGTCAATAACAGAGGGTGAACTGGAACCGAGCAAAGAACAGAGACCAACGGGCCTGGCGAGGATTAAGATGTTTTGCTGTGTTGAGGTATTCAAAGTTTTTATGGTCAGTAAAAATGGTGACTGAATGAACAGCCCCCTCCAGCCAGTGACGCCACTCCTCAAGGGCCAGTTTTACTGCCAACAGTTCTGTTACCGATTTCATAATTTTGTTTGGATGGGGTGAATTTCTTGGAGAAATAGGCCACTGGATGAAGCTTGGGTTTTTCTCCGAATCTTTGTGATAAGACAGTCCCTACTCCGGTTTCTGAAGCATCCACTTCTACAGTGAAGGATTTTGATGGGTCAGGGTGTTTCAATATGGGAGCCGTGGTGAACACTGTTTTCAGCTGGTTTAGGGCTGGTTTAGGCTGGTTCTGGCAATTTGTCCCCTTTTGAGGAGTGAGGTCAGCGGGTGAGCAATGGAACTAATGCCCCGAATGAAGCACCTGTAGAAGTTGGTGAAACCTAAGAACTGCTGCAAGTCCTTGACAGTCTTGGGCATGGGCCATTCTGTAACAGCAGACACCTTAACTTGGTCCATGGTGACCCCCTCCAGGCTAATGATGTAACTCAGGAAGGAAATAGTGCTTTTTTGAAAATAACACTTCTCCCCTTTAATAAACAAATGATGCTGTTCAAGACATTGGAGAACTTGGCAAACATTGGACACATGAGTTTCATAGCATGGAGAGTAGATGAGAATATCATCAATGTATTCGATGACATATTGGCCTAACATGTCGCTCAGAACATCATTGATAAAGTTCTGAAACACTGAGGGACAGCAAGAGAGCCCATATGGTATGACGCAGTACTCATAGTGGCCACTGGTGGTGCTAAAAGCAGTCTTCCACTCATCTCCCTCCCAGATGCATACTAGATTATATGTGCTGTGCAGGTCCAACTTATTAAATATCTGAGCCGAGCGGAGTTGTTTGAGTGTGGACGGGACTGGGGTAAGGGATATCGATATTTCACGGCGATTTGGTTGAGGCCCCGATAGTCTATACAGGGTCTGAGACCCCCCACCCCCCCTTCTTCCACAAAGAAAAATCCAGCTGATGCAGGTGATGTGAAAGGGCAGATGTATCCCTGCTGCAGCTCCTCCTGGATGTAATTCTCCATGGCTTTCTGTTCTGTGATAGAGAGTGGGTAGATTCTGCTGCGGGGAGGTGTGGTTCCAGGAAGTAGCTCTATGGCACAATCGTAAGGGCAGTGTGTAGGTAAACCACTGGCTTTAGCTTTACTGAAGACTTCACTGAGGTCCTGGCACTCAGTTGGAATGTTGATGGGCACAGGATGATCAGGACTCTCTATTGAGATGAATGACACGCAGAGCTGGTGTAATAGAAGGCAGAGGTGATGACAGTGGACCGATGAGCATGTGATCTCCTTGTGCTGCTAGGAGAATTGGGGCCTGTGGAGCCGCATCCAAGGGAAGCCCAGGATAATAGGATGTTTAGTAGTGACTGTTACCAGGAACGAGATCTGTTCCTGATGGAGAGCCTCCCTCATCTGCTCCTGTCAATGGCGTGGATGCTTAGGGGATGTGGCAGTGGTTGCGTGGGTGTGTTCAGGTGGGTTACAGTGTCCATAAATCCATAAAGTGTTGTCAAAACAGAAGACATGCCTGAGAATTGTACTCTGACTGGAAGAGTAAGTGACTGGTGAGAAAGACTGGTACAAATGCACCGTTTCAAAGAGGGGGTTGGAGCTCCTGCTCAAAGATGAATGCAGCTTAGCTGTGGCTTTGGTACATTGTGGGCATAGCCCAATCGGGCGGTCTGCACTGCCACAGTAGAAACACCGATGTTCATGGCATCTTCCCTCTCTCTCTCTCCCTCGCTGATCTTGGTGCACCCAATTGTATTGTGTCAGGGGGATGGCAGCACCTGAAGGCTCTCCACCTCTCTGTATGGGCGATGGCTGTGGAGCAGATGGTCAAGGCGGATGACGAGGTCTGTGAGAGAATCGAGCATGAACAGTTCATCACGACATGCCATTTCAGTCAGTACTTCCGTGTTTAGCCCTCAGCGAAACATGGCTTTTAATGCTGCTTCATTCCATTCACTGCCTGCCACTTCAGTGGGGAATTCGAGGGCAAATTCGGCCACCCAACAGGAACATTGATTGAGGGTTAAAGGTTGCTCCCCTACTTCCTTACCCTCTGGGGAGTGGTCGAAAACCCGGCGAAAGTCCTGTGAACCATTCATAAGACAAGGTAGACTCGTCTCCTTGCTCCCACACCGCCATGGCCCACTTCAACGCCTTGCTGGTGAGCAGATTCATGAAGCGGGCGATTTTCTGTGACTCCGACATCCCCTCGTGGCTGGCGAAACACTGGCAGGGAACACTGCGGGAGGAACCCCTTACAAAGTGAGGCGTCGCTGGTGAATTTATCTGGAGTCAGCATCGGTGCGCTCGCGGTCGGCAAGGGAGCATGAAGCACGGAGATGGAGGTGAGGGCTTGAGAGAGGTGGTTTTGTTGTCAAGATCAGCTGGATGCTGCTGCTGCTGCTGCTGCTCTCCCATCAGCTCCCCTTTGCAGTAAGAGCATGCTATAAGTCTGGTACTCCTGCTGCATCCATATTATGGGGTGAAGTAATCTGTCACAATGGAAGGGCAGAGATGGATGCAAATGAAGAATACAAAAAACAGGCAAGGGTTCAGGCAACTGGCAAATAGTATAAAGTAGCAAAACCAGGACACAGAAACCGGAAAACAGACAGAGTTTTAAAAAAAATTTTAAAAAAAGATAGCAATAAACAAACAAAGGCTTGGTAAATCAGATGGACACTGAGCATTACTTCGCACTGAATGAATGTCCAAGGTCTGTTTATATAGGGTGTGAGTGTAACTGGAAACAGGTGTGTGTGATTAGAACTTGGGGGATGATGACCATGACTGTTGTGCTGGGGATTGTAGTTTCTATCGGCCCTGATTGTATGCCGTGGTGTGTTCTGGGAAGTTGAGTTCAAGGAAGGAGTAGACCTGACACAAACAGGTAAAATATATCAGGTATTAGTACTGTAAACTTTTATTACCTTTGGTAAATGTTTTAGAAAACCATTCCTGAGGTAAAATTCAAACATTTGTGGTTGTGGAATGCTAAGCGTGAGGTAGCAATGATTGCTAGTTACTTATTGGGTAGTATAGATAGATTGGTCACTAAACTGTGATAAGCACGAGTGATGTTGATGCAGTAACGTGATTGAAAATGAGTTGGTTCACTAATACATTAATGTTGTAAAGTTGGTCAGCTATTAATTCACAAAGGTACTGATTGTACTTTAACTTCATTTCAGTTTCGAGCTGTCCGGGTTTATGATCTGTTGTAGCCATAGCGAATGTGTCAAAAGAAGAGAGTATCGACAGCCATGTCTTTGCAAATACCAGAAAGTACTGGAGTCGAAAATGGTATTAGATATGTGAAACTGGTAACAGTAATGGTACATGTTAAAAAGCTGTGAGTTTAGGAAAAGTGTGTTTCGTGACTGAACACCTGCATATATAAAGGGTTACTGTGAGTAAAATCATGATTCAGAGCAGGCTAAAAGCAAATATATAAAACATTTTCTCCTAACACAGATTTAGTTTTCTTGAAGTACAGCAGCCTGACTTCCTGGTTAGGTTGAATAGAGTTGCAGTATTGGTACATGTCGAACCGTCTGTCCAATCTACACTGCACCTGTTCTACACACACTACTGGCACAGCAGCATGATCTGTATTTTTTTTTTATCTAGAAAACTAATGGCCAACTGTGTCAACATTGGGGATAGGCACAGTCAAAGATGGGCCTGCTGTAATTACAACATAGTCAATAAATACATGACATGAGACAGTGGAGCAGTGAACAAACATCTTATGCATCTCTTTTCCATGAGCAATACATATCATACAAAAATTTGCTATGGAATAATCCTTGTAGATAATGATTTTAAATAAAGTTCACAGCATATAACTAGTGTGATTTTAATGTATTTCTATGGAGCATCACTTACCCATGTGAGTGAAAATGAAATAGAGATGGTGTGTAAAATGAAGTACCTTGCATAGGCTTATGTTTTACTTGCCTGTAACAGATGGTGTTTTCTTGTTCTTCTTTGTCTTCTTCTTCTTGTAATTTTAATGGCAGTTAATAACTGTCTTAAAGTATATTATCTTTTGTGAAACACAGTGCAACAGCACCACCAACTGTTGTAAGAAACACACATAGAATGGTATGAAACTAAGCATAATCAGACCTACCAAGCCCAGTTCAGCAGATTGAGACAGCCAATCAGCGACAGTCATATCAGGTGATTACACAGAGTGAAACACCCCCTAGATTTCATGTGCACTGGGACTAATATACACTACTTGGCCAAAAGTTTGTGGACACTTCACCATCACACCCATATGTGGGCCTTCTCCAAACTGTTGCCATAAAGTTGAAAGCACACAATTTTATAGGATGTCTTTGTATGCTGAAGCATTACAGTTTCCCTTCACTGGAACTAAGGGGATGAGCCCAAACCTGTTCCTGCATGACAATGACCCTGGCAGCTCGAATCTGGCCATTTTCCTCTGACCTCTCTTATCAACAAGGCATTTCCACCCACAGAACTGTTACTATATTTAAAATTTTTTCACACCATTCTGACTAAACTCTAGAGACGGTTGTGTGTGAAAATCCCAGGAGATCATCAGTTTCTGAAATACTCAATCCAGAGTATGAGGCACACCATGTAGTCAGTAGTCAGTTTTAGAAACATATTCACTTATATATATATATATATATATATATATATATATATATATATATATATATATATATATATATATATATATATATACATACACACACACACACACACACACACAGTATTAGGCAGCTGGCTGATCGGTGTATATGTCTATGCAATGCATTTGAGCTTGTATGTATGTATGTATGTATGTATGTATGTATATTTATATACAGTATATAGTCCCATGTAGTTTCTTTGTCTAGGCTGAACTTATATTGTCTGTCTGTAGACTAGCTATATAAAAATAATCAACAGACCTAGTAATATTGGTCCATTCACTTCTAGTATGTATCTATGTACATTTAAGATGAGAATATTTTTGAGAGCCTCTAGTGGCTACTAGATTATTTGCAATTATTTTAACACAGGTGGTTATTTAGTCATCTCCTGTTCTTGCCATTGTTGACACCCCGAGGAAGGCTTGCTGAAGCCAGTACATGTTGGTGTATTAGGTGACTTTTAACATGTTTTCAGCCCTCAAAATAAAGGCTTTTTAATTGCAAACACTCCACATGAATGCCCGGTTTTGGAATCTTTGACAACAGTGGGATGAACTCATTTTGTTTGGCTACTAGATGCTCTCTTTGCACTACATTTTTTTTTTTTTCAAAACCAGTGTTTCCTCTGTTCAGAGTCTGTGGGATTACTCAAAAGTAAACTGCCACTGTGAAACAAAACATAATCACTTTGAATTAACCCACCCACAATATTCAGTTCTGAGGACAAATAACATAAACCACTATTCAATATGAAAGCTCCAAAATATGAAAGATGAATATCCCTACAACATTTAAATGCTCATTTGTTTGTAAAGGTATGTTCAAAATAAAACAGCTATAAATATGTTTGATGTCTTTATTTATATATATTTATATAATTAGTTGGCATGAACTAATCACTAATGGTTATGCATTAAACAGTAAACCTTTACTGTGGGTATAGAAAAGAATCACCCCCCTACAAAATAATCACATTTTGTTGCTTTGCAGCCTAAAATGAAGACGGACACAATTTTTGTTTTATCCAGTTGTATTTACTCAGTGCAACTTATAACATCCAAATGAAAGATATAACAGCAACAGGTCAGAAAAATAAATTATTAAATAAAAAAACAGAAACATTGAGTTGAATAAAGGATCACCCCCCTCCTAAAATGACTTGTAAACTCAATCAGGTGTAGCTAATCACCATCTCAGTGGCACACCAAGCCATTTGACTTCCACCTGTGATCAGCTGTGGTCATTTTGATTAGCTCAGCATAAAAGAGCTATTCCTGGAGCATTTCAGTCCTTGGTAGTGCAACTGAAGAAAACAATCAACTATGGGTGGCAAGGCACTGTCAAAAGATCTCCAGGATAAGGTTGTAGACAGGCACAAGTCAGGAGATGGATACAAAAATTTTTCAAAGGCTTTATCAATCCCTAGAAGCACAGTGAAGTCTATTATTAAGAAGTGGAAGGTGCTTGGTACAACTGAGACCCTCCCTGGATCAGGACGTCGCTCCAAACTGGATGGATGAGCGAGGAGGAAACTGGTCAGAGAGGCTACCAAGAGGCCTACAGCAACTTTGAAGCAGTTGCAGGAATTTATGACAAAGAGTGGTCATTGTGTGCATGTGACAACAATATCACAAATTCTCCACAAATGTGGCTTGTATGGGAGGCGTTGGAAGAAAAAAACACTCCTCAAGAAAGGCCACATGCAGTCACGACTGAGCTTTGCCAAAACGCACCTTGAAGATTCTGAGGCCACGTGGAAAAAGGTCTTATGGTCAGATGAGACTAAAATTGAATTATTTGGCCTCAACACCAAACGATATGTCTGGCGGAAAGCCAATACAGCTCACCATCCAAATAACACCATTCCTACAGTAAAGCATGGAGGTGGTAATATCTTGTTGTGGGGGTGTTTCTCTGCAGCAGGGACTGGAGCATTGTCAGGATAGAAGGAAAAATGGATGGGGCAAAATACTGTCAGATTCTTGAGGAAAACCTGCTGCCCTCTGCCAGAAAGATGTCAATGGGAAGAAGGTTCACCTTCCAACATGACAATGACCCAAAGCACACAGCAAAATTGACCACACAGTGGTTGAAGGAGAAAAAGGTGAATGTCCTTGCATGGTCTAGTCAGAACCCAGACTTAAACCCCATTGAAAATCTGTGGAATGACTTGAAGACTGCAGTCCACCAACGGTCACCATCAAATTTAACTGAACTTGAGCAGTTCTGCAAAGAAGAGTGGGCAAATATTGCAAAGTCTAGATGTGCAAAGATGGTAGCGATGTATCCCAACAGACTAAAGGCTGTAATTAAAGCAAAAGGTGGTTCAACAAAATACTGATGCAAGGGGGTGATCCTTTATCCAACTCAGTGATTCTGTTTTTTTATTTTTTTATGACCTGTTGCTGTTATATCTTTCACTGGATAAAACAGAAATTGTGTCCATCTTCATTTCAGGCTGCAAAGTAACAAAATGCGATTATTTTGAAGGGGGTGATTCTTTTCTATACCCACTGTATAAGAAAGAAATTTTATGCAATTGGATCTTCACAAATTTTATTTGAGCAGTCCTGCTAGCAAAATATGCTAATAATGTAATTTAATTAGCAAGCTAAAAATTTGACACTGCAACCACTTCTCTTTCCAAATTAAGTTTTAATGTTTTCACAGCAACAGGGGTGAATACTAATGCATAACTGTTATGGTTGTTTTTTTTGGAAATAATTTAATCTTTTCCATGAATACATTTAAGAGGAGTGGATTTGTTATTGGTCTATTAAACAGATTTTTTTTTTTTTTTTGGCCCAGCCCACTTGATTAAATATAAAGCCATATTAAGCCATTGATAAATTACCAGTTTAAAGTTTACTATACACACAGCTATCTATTGTGTCTGCCAGTTATAGTAACACTCTGTACCCAGTTGTTAGTCACAGAACTTTTTTAGTTTTGCTTTTTGGAAACTGCCTACGTCGATTAGAATAAAGCATATCCTAATTGCTCCTGAGTGGTGCAACAGAAAACCATTGACCTCATCATCAGAAGATTGAGTTTGAAGCCCAACTATGCCATAGCCATCCATGGCTGGGAGGCTAGAGAGCAATACTGGCCATGCTGTCTGGGTGGATGGCTTTCACCTGTCAATAAGAGCAACACTAGCCAATCATGGGCATCTATGAGTTCATGCATGCTGAACAGGTGGTGGTGTTTTTTTTTTTTCACCAAAAAGATGCAGAGGTTGGCTTCACAGGTCTTGGAGGAAGCGTGTCCTTGGTTTTGTGTGATAGGGGAGAGTTAGCTACTGGGTGGTAATTGGCATGACCAAACTGGGGAGAAAATAGGGGGGAAGGCATAACTTAATAAAATCATTTAATTGACTTTAAATGCCATTCAACCAATGAAAAATTTCTTTAGCCTTGACCCTGAAAAGTATTAGGTCCTGTTATATTACTTCAACAATTTTAGGGAAAACTTGATGCTCTATACCATATGTCACAGACCCAAAGCCATGCTGGTGTACCTCATACAGTCCTAGACCAATCAAATCTCATTGCCAGCATCAGTGAGGCACAGGAGAGCAGCAAGTTGAAGACAGATTATTTATAACATTTTGTTTTCTTTGCCCATGAGATTAAGCAATGTAGTAGATTTATAAATTGTGGCAGTAAATTGATCCTGGACTGGTTTAAATGATTAAAATGATCAATAATGTGGGTGAGAGAGACCACATGGAATAAATCTGGTTACTGACATTGTGTTTAACCAAAATATTGCTCAGGGCATGTTTTCAATTTAATCCATATTTCATGATGAACAATCAAACATCAAAACTATCATACAAATTTACAAAATAACATTTACAGTATATGGTTTTATATTTTGCAATGTGTGTTTGTCCTTCTCACACACACACACCTACACCCACACATATACACACTGGAGCCACCTGGTCTACACAGGGGATCTTTTTGCCAATGTTTCACAAACTCATTCCCAGAAACCGAATTAGCACATAAGACCTTGGGGTGAGTTTACCAGGCTCGGCGTCCATCCTGCCATAAAATACATTATGCCCCATTTCATACTCTGGTCATTATAACCTTCAAAGAGGTGCATGGGGTGTAAGTAGGGTATGAGAGTTAGTTATGGGGGAAGGAAGATCTTGGGGAAGAGACCTTGCCATCTTGTCTCAAGGGAGAATCTTAGATCTGATCTCTCTCCAAAGCAATTAACATCTGCATCCTATACTGGCAGACATGCCTCCATTCATTTTAATTTTTTCTGTAAGTTTTCACATTTTACCTGTTATTCATTTTCTTACATTTGTCTGTTCTTCTTTTAGTTAATAAACCTTTGTAACTGTGTTATCTTTAAAGTACTCAGCAGTTCTTACTGAAAGGTAGTGTGTTACATGAATGTTCAGAGATGAATAAATAATGTTGATTAGAGTAATGGTATGTCAGACACATTTAAAACAGACCTCTGACAAGTAAATAGGAAAGGCCTTTGCTTGCAAGTTAACAGAACAATTACTTAATAAATTTATATACGTCTCTGACATGGCAATGTCACATTCAAGTAAAAATTTATATTAAAAAAAAAAAACAACTTATAACGCTGTTTAAATTATATGTATAATTGAAATTTGAGATTACAATTCCAGCACTAACTAAAAGGTTATTGTTTGGAATCAGTTACATTAAGTTAACCTAGTAAATTGGAGTCAGATAATTAAGTTAATAATTATTATAAATTGGAGTCAGATCTTTAATTGAATATTGGAGTCAGATATTTAAGTCATAAAGTTAAAACACGCATTTAACCTTTGATTGTACCTATTTCTCTCCTTGGTCATAAGAGAGCGGTGGATCTTTTTATACTTAGTCCTACTGCAAATGCACTTCCACTGTAGAACACTGTTAAATCTTCATAACAAACACTTGCAAGAGGACTATACTCCAGCATATAAACAGTAAACAGTAAAATATGTGGTGACGACAGGAACAGTCAACACTGATTAAACTTTGCTTTAACAGCATTCAAGTACAGAACTCCAACAGACATACACATACACAAATTATTTCTATAAATCACTTCCTGAAAGGTAGACGGGGATTGTGTCGGTATTCCATTTAGCAAGTGGATACTGTCTGTTCTCATGAAAACGTTATTGGTTGGTTTGGGGATATTTTTTCCAACACATTTTGAACATCATAATTCTAAGGCAGAGAATCGTGGATCACTATACACATATGAACTCAATAAATACACTCGACATCAGGTAAGTGCACCTTATTTGAATATGTATTCTGATGGAGCCATATACATGAGAGTGATGTCAATCCTCCTGAGCTACTGCAGTGACCCACTCAAGCTGTGGTCACTGGGAAAACTGCGACTCATGTTGGACAGGCTGGCCATTAGAGACTTCACTTTATGCGCATAGTAGTTCCTCAAGTTCACTGAAGGTACTTCCTTAATGTCCCCACTGAAGTCACAACTCCTCATGGCGATTTCCAACTGTTTCTGCCTCTTATAAAACAAAGAGAACTTGTTGAAAATGAGTGTGATGGGCAGCACCACCACTAAGATGCCAGCAAGGATGCAAGCCGAAGCAGTGAGTTTTCCTGCAACAGACCCTGGCACCACATCTCCATAGCCCACTGTAGTCATGCTGACTGTTGCCCACCACCAGCAGGCTGGGATAGTAGTCAGTCCATCATTTTCCTCTTTTTCAATGGTATAGGCCATCACAGAGAAGAATGACACCCCCACTGCTAAATAGAGCAGTAGCAGACCCACTTCCCTGTAGCTGTTTTTCAGTGTTGCTCCAAGTGATCTCAGGCCAGTGGAATGACGTGCCAGCTTCAGGATTCTGAAGATCCGCATCAGCCTCAGGACCTGTGCTACACGTCCCAGGTTCTCCAGTGTGGGGCGCCTCTCAGCCACCAGATCAATCAGTAGTGTGAGATAAAATGGTAGAATAGACACCAAGTCAATCATATTTAATGGGTGCTCAAAGAAATGGAGTAGGTCTGGTGCAACAACAAACCTGACAACCAGTTCCAATGTGAACCAGCCTATTCCGAAATGCTCCACTATCTCGAAACGGGGGTCTTCCTGAAGCAGGCCTTCACTATCCAGTGTGGCAAAATCACTCATGCTGTTCATGCACATGGTGGCTATGGAGCCCAGCACCACCAGAATAGAGAAAACACTAATGACCCGGCTGGACAGAGAGTAGCCAGGATTGTCCAACATCAGCCAAATCTTCCTCCTGATTCTCCCAAGGGGTTGCTTGTCAAACTTGGTGGCATCACTATAGAATACTAAGATCTCATCAAAAGAAGAAGTAGTGCTGCCCTCATCACTTTTGTCCTCCCACTCCTCCTGGTACGGCTCCATTTTTCTGCAGTGGTAGGTGCTGCTGCAACAGGAGTCAATGAAAAAGTCATTGATCCCCCAATATTCAATTTCCTGGCTAAACGAGAAAATGCAGAGTTCTTCCATAACATGCAAGCGCCCCGTGTTGTAGAAATTCAAAACGTAGGGGAAAAGTGCAGGATTTCGATCAAAGTAGAACTCCCTTTCAGCGTCATCGTAATCATCGCACAGTTCCAGGATAGATTCTTTAGACTGACATCGCAGCAAACGGGCAAGTCGCGTCTCAGGGAAGCGAGACAGTATGCTAGAGAGAAGTCTCCTCTTGAAGCCTCCGACATTGATGCATATGGCGCTATTCTCTGTATTAAATGCACTCGGATCCTTTTGAGAGTGTGCAGGCATGTCTTGAAGCTCGCCGTAAGACTGACGATTACAACGATTCAATTCTTTTCCGCAAATCATGTAGCCTTTTGCGAACTGACAAACAAAGAACAAAAATGCCACTCGGTGCTTTTCTCGTAGGACAAATGCTAAACTCGTCTTCCGACTTGAGAGTTGTGCAACTCATTAAAGAGCTGAGCATTTCAACTGGTTCACTGCAAATACCTGCCTTGATGTTTTGCACCTTGGGCGAATGGCTTAGCCCTTAAAATGCCGTCCAATGTTATAACGCACGTCATTGTCCCAAGTGTACAAATGGTCGATTCACTCACTGTGTGGAGCGTTCCTTGCTTCGACTGCAGAGAATAGCGAGTGCTTGCAGTAACCTGAGTCATGAGTTGAGATTTGGGGTTGACGGAGCACCTCCCAGACCCTTCGCCTTACGCCCTCCAGACGAATCGATGTCTGTGCGGATTGTGTGAGACTCAGGGGTTTCCCTCCCGCACCACAGTCTCCAACCACCAAACCGTCTGCTTTTATGGCTGATCTCTTAACGCGCACAAAAGAAAACGGCAGTCCTCAAAGATGTTGTTTCCTATTGTTTGTCTGTGATGGAGGAAGTCACTGCGCATTGCTCGCGCATGTCGTGTTGCTGGTCTGAAAGGGACAGATCCACTGAAACCGCTCCAGGGGTGCACGAGCCACTGCCGTTAATTCGCTATGGCGACAAAATATCGTTCATCCGTGCTACTGTAAGAATATTACCCTGTACAACTACTATGCGTCTCTCTCTCTCTCTCATGTAGAATTAAAAGGGAGGGGGGGGGGGTCCCTAATTAATTAACAACTTGGTACTTTCTCTTCCCAGAAAACAAATTCACACTGAATCATCATTAATATTTTTCATCACTAGATGTGTTTAAAGTATAGTTTAGATCTCCGACATTCAATCATGCACATCGGTTTGGATGCAACGCTGATTTAATGTCATTTCTGCATTCATCAAAAAGCAATAACACACTTAACCATAATTTATAGTCGTTATTTGTTTGATTTTTATGTTGAAAAGGGTTCATTTGTGTACATTCAGATAATATTCAGTTGATCGTATGTGTTATGCACACATACAGCCTTTTAAAATGGAGGGATTCTATTAAAAAAAAAATGGCTGTAATTGCTAAATGGTTAATGCAATATTTTTTTGTTAAACCCCATGCATTAAAGCTGAAAGTCTACACTTCAAATCCATTTTGATTGCTTCATTTCAAATACATTGTGGTGGTCTTTTTTGCTCCATGACGTTTAAATTACAATCTTGGGCATTGGTCTTGTTTAATTTTCAGTCTTTCCCCATAAGTAAGCTAATCAAAGGCATTTATAAAAACAGGTCAACATTAGCAGTGTCTGCCATTTCATGCCAAAAAGCAGCTAAGCTGCTGGCTGAAGAAGGAAGAGACAGCTAGTTAGCTAGACTCATAAACAACAAATTTCAGAAATTAACACAAATATTCAAAAAGAACTTTACACTTAAAGTTTATTCACAATATTTACAAATTATACCACTAGTACAATTCCAAGTGATTCCGACTGGCACCGATATGTTTGAGATGTCAGTTATGTTCAACCATTACAGCGATTGGCAGTTGGTTATGAGGTTCCATCCCTTTGAGAGTCATCATATGGAGAAGCCATGCTTCTAGGTGGAACAAACGAAGACCGCGCTGTCTGGTATACACTGAGATGTTTTTTTCTATGCAAAACCCACCCACACTGCCTTTCATCCCCAGTGAAGCTGTGAATCCAGGTGCAGCTCAGAATGACGTGTTAAAAGCCTGTTGTCCAATGTACTTGAATTTCCTATAGACACTCAGAGATGCAGGGCTTCTGTGGAGTTTCAATCAGTGAACTATCAGGGGCTTCAAAGGAGATTTTCTTGCAGGCTGCATTGACCTCTGAAAACAGCTTGCATTAAATGATGGAACAGCATGATATTGCAATGAGATATTTGATCATTTGATTCACTAAAATATTGAATTTTATTGTAAAAGTGCTGAATAATAGAGACACTTTGGTAATATTTCATTGCCACATTTTAATGAAATTATATGGGAAACCAGGCTTCCCATGTAGTCTTAAAGTAATTGCTTGTGCTAGGCACAGATCAAAGATCAACTTGTACCAGAATAATGGAAGGAATTGTTTGGAGAGGGGAAGAAACTGCTCATGATCTAAATCACAAATCACTTGTGAAGTGAATAGGGCTATATTATCAGCTCAGACTCAAATGCTTCTTAACTCATTGGACAGCACTTCACAGTGCCGATGGACAATGACCCAAAGCATTAATAGAAAGCAACCCAAGATTTTTTTTTTTTTTAAGGCAAACAAGTGGAATGTTCTGCAATGACCTGAATCCAACTGAGCATGCATTTCACTTCATGAAGGCAAACCCGAGACTGAGTCTTTTCACCGAGCTATCCTAAACCTGAGCTAACCTGTAGAAATGCTCAGAAAGTTTGTTTTAGTAATCTAAGGAACATAAAATTAGATCATACTGAATGCACAACCAGATCCTTTGATTTGAAACTAGGACTATTAAATATTACTAATATCTCTTACATCTAAAGCACTAATTGTAAATGAATTTAGTACTGATCAGGGGTTTAATATACTTTCTTGAGACTTGAATCAAACCAAATAAGTATGTAGCAGTAAATGAAGCTAGTCACCACAGACACAGTTATACGCCCTCGTCTAACTGGCAGAGGAGGAGGCGTTACAGTTATTTATAACAACACATATTCAATGCATTTGGAGTTCTTTATACTAACATATGTAGCCTCAAAAATAAGTCTACCAGGTCTACATTCTAGATTCAGTAGGGGTTAATCAGGACATAATAGGGCCGGCTCATAATGGTGGACACACTCTGATTTAATACTTACATTTGGATTTAATATAGAAAATATTGTCACATTACCCCAGTTTGTAGTTATCTCAGATCATTACCTCGTCCCATTTAAAATGACGTATATATTCATATACAGTATATGCACTTCGCCACGCTACTAATAATCAATAATCTCCCAGAGTTATCAACCTCGATTGGATCACCGTCTGACCCCACAAAACTCGATCACATGACTGAATGCTTAGAGTAAACGTTCCACTACACTCTAGATAATGTAGCCCCCTTAAAAGAAAAATAATTAGAAAAATTAGAAAAGTTTTTAAAAGACTAAAAACTAGCACCCTGGTACAACAGTCACACTTGCACCTTAAAACAGACCACTCGAAAATTAGAATGATAATGGCACAAAACTAAATTAGTAGTATTAAATTGCATGGACCACAGGCAGCTAGAAGCAAGCTTTCTGATTACATAGTAACTCTGGATGGCCTTTCAGTTATATCTTGTGGAGCAGTAAAAGACCTTGTGTGATTATTGACTCCAGTCTCTCATTTGAATCTCATGTAGACTATATTACTAGCATAGCCTTCTTTCATCTCAGAAATATTGCTAAGATAAGAGCTATAATGTCACTACATGATGCAGAAAAATTAGTTCATGCTTTTGTTGCCACTAGATTGGACTACAGTACTACCTTGCTGTCTGGATGTTCCAGCAGGTGCATAAACAAGCTCCAGTTATTCCAGAATGCAGCAGCCAGTCCTTATTAGAACCTGATGTTACCATATTACCACTATCTTATCCACACTGCATTGGCTCCCAATAGAATTTCACATTGATTATAAAATACTACTAATGACTTATAAAGCACTGAATAGTCTCGCACCTGATCTGCAATCTGACATGTCTGCTCAATCAAAAGGTGCAGAATCATTGTTTGTACCTCGAATAATGAATGCTACTGCAGGGGACAGAGCATTTTCTTACAAAGTCCCCCCAGTTATAGAACAGCCTTCCAATTAGTGTTCAGGACTCACATAGTCTCAGTCTTTAAGTTTAGCCTGAAAACTTTTTGTTTAGTCAAGCCTTTTGTTAATAGCTTTTCTCTTAGGTAAAGGTACAGATCTGGAGTGTTCATGGGAATAGAGTATTATAGTAAACTGGGATGTTTGGATGCTGTTACCCCCCTCTCTCTTATGCGTTCACTGAGGTTTGTTGACGGTGGAGTGGCTGGCCGCTTTACATCTCAAGGTGCCTCCATGTCTGTGTTACCTTCTGGCTCTCCCTCTTAGTTATGATGCTCATACTCAAGCTCTTTTAACAAAATTTGCATTACTTGACTCTATAGTATACAGTACAGTTAGAGAAGAGAAATGATTTACAATCATACTATCTGTTGTCACCCAGAAGAGGATGGGTTCCCTTTTGTGTCTGGTTCTTCCCAAGGTTTCTTCCTCTTGTGGCCTCGGGGAATATTTCCTTGCCACTGTCGCATCTGCCTTGCTCATTAGGGATAAATTAAAATTTTATATCTGGATTTCTGTAAAGTTGCTTTGTGACGATGCCCACTGTTAAAAGCACTATATAAATCAAATTGAATTGAAAACTGAAAGCAGAATGCCCCAAGAACAAGCAAGAAATTAATGCAGCTGCAGTAAAGGCCTGGCAGAGCATCACCAGGGACGAAATCCAGCATCTGGTGATGTCTATGGGTTGCAGACTTCATTATTTAATTATTTAATTTCAACCTCAATATACTGTGGTAGACAGTTAAAATAACAATAACTTTGTCAATATCCAAATATACATGTACCTTACTGTGTATATAAGGAATAGAACATGATAGAGCATGCTGTTATAGAAAATTATTCAACAGCTTCTGACAAATGTTGGACTACTGATCGGTAGGTCGTAGTCACTGCTGGGCCCTTGAGAAAGGCCCTTAACCCTTACCTGCTCAGTTGTGTAAATGAGATAAATGCAAGTCGCTAGGAATAAGGGCAATTGCCAAATGCCATAAATGTTAATGTAAATCAGATTTGTAAATAACATGCTCCAGCAATATGACATTCAATTTTTAGCAATTCATGAACCAGGGAGTCAGTATATATAATAATAATGGGCCAGTTGTGAACTGGCTCTATAAACTATACTTTTGCTGTGTAAGAGCGTTTTACGTTGGCTTACAAAGGTGTAGCACCTTTAAATGTTGTGGGGAGAGGTTAAAATTCAGCAGTCAACTCCACTCCATAGTGTGGCTTGGTTGGTGTTATTTATGGCAGAAATAACCCACACAATGCCATTAAGAGAGATAGGAAAATGTTCAAAATAGTTAAAAAGTGTCTTGAAGAATCAAAATCTGACTGTAGTTCTAATCTCAAACATAAGATTACTGGCTCTGCTTAACATTTACTGCATCGGTAAGCCTAAATGTTACAATTGTACCCAAGTCTAGTCTTATACAACAATTTTAACTAGTCTAAATCTACTACAGAACATTCACAACTATGCAACAGCTGTACCTGCGTTAGTCTAAATGACTAAATTCTCCATTAAATATTTAATATATCTACATTAGCCTAAATGCACAATGATGGATTAACAACAGCAGCTACAGTTGAATTAGCCTAATCAATGTGTATTCAATATATAAATAACTAATGATTTGTTTCTATAAGAACAGTTGTTTTAATTTTATGTAAGAGACTGTTAGCAAGTTAGCTTATTTCAAATGTCTAAAATTGACATTTTAGACATTTTGCTGACATTTTGCTGTTTGGACATCACAGAAAACTATGTCAAGACGGAAATGCACAAAGCGCGTCATTAACCAAGGCATCTGCAAAAGCACTGTTTAATATCAGGGAACAGCTAGCCCCTTTCCTAAAAGACCTTAAAGTCTTGGCGCTTGATTCAATAGAACTGTGAGCTCTTGGAGTATTTTTGCACAGGCACATTTATCTGACCTCAATTATCAGAGTGCACATTTTTACACTTTAAAAAATAAGGTGTCAAAGACCAGCATTTCTGGAAACTTTTGTAGCAGAATGAACAGAATTTTCCTTGCTTGATTTGTGAGTGCCTGGCCGCTTTATGTCCCAGGGTGCCCGCATACCTGTGTTACCTTCTGGCTCTCCCTTTTAGTCACTCTGTCATCGCTAGGCCTGCCAAAGTCCCTTGTCCCCCCTTTGCACTCTGTTCCCCATGCCATCTACAATCAAAGTATAAAACTCTCCCTGTCAGTAAACAAACAGAAGATTCTATCATAAAGTCCCAACTGTCGAACAAAATACCTACCTCATCCATGCTTGCATTGTTGTTACAGCCCTGCTAAGATTGGGCTCTGGCCTAAAGGATCAGTGCAGAGTTAGTAACAGCAGCTGGAGGTAGATGTTGTACAGCTGGGTAGGTGGAGAAAGAAGACACTTATGAACTGAGTACACTTACAACTTTCATTATAGAACACACAATTCATACACAGAGGCCACCCTGTAAAGCAGTTTTAACAAGTGTAACATTAATATTGACCAATGTCCAAAAGGTCCAATGCAGCACTAGAGAGAGAGCTAGACAGCACCACTCTACACTTCTACATCCTAGTCTGTATTTTACCCTCTAACCTAACTGCCAAGATAACACTAGCTACTACTCTATCCTGAGCCTCAACAAAAATACAAGGGGTATTACCCACCCACTTAACTACTGTGTCTAAACAGAGAAATTCTTACATTAGGGTTATGCATTGGTCAGAACGCTCACTATTGACCCTCTGCAGAAGGTGGTGAGGATGGGAGGGGGAAGTTTGGATCTCTTCAGCCTCTGCAGGAAGTGGAGAGGCTGTTGGGCCTTCGTGGCTTGGCAGGGGGTGTTGAAAGTCTAGGAGAGGTCCTCCATCATATGCACACCAAGAAACTTGGAGTTTTTGACTCTCTCAACAGTCGTTCTGTTGATGTGCAGTGGCGAGCGGTCCACTCGTGTCCACCTGGAGTCGACAATCATCTCTTTATTCTCATTAACATCAAGAGATGGATTCTTGTCTCCGGAAGCTGGTTCACCTCCACCCTGTATGTGTATGCACACATACTGTTACCAGAAAGCACTGCCATGGACACGAATGCTCATGCACATAACAATTGCCTATAAGGAAAGAAAGGGGTTAAGAAGAAAACTGTCATTCTTTGACGGTTTGAAAAGGCGCACTGTTCCAGGAGGTACTGCATACCAGGTGGATGCGTGGAGCAGACTGAGCAAGCCCCTCTTTCAGTTTCCTGCTCCAATATAGAGGACATATGAGGACATATCCTCATATAGAGGACATATCAGGTATTAAACTGATAAGAACAGATTTTTTTTTCTTTACAAAGCAGTGGAAGCCAGGGCATGCTCAATCGCCGGTTTGTGAATAGAGGGCGGAGCCGGAGAAGGTGTGGTAAGGAATGCGCACCTGCGGGGAATTCTACTGAGTGTTCTATGTTGCAGTGAGCTGGGGCGAGGATAAAAAGGAGAGAGATGAGTGCTTGGGGAGAGAGAGAGAGAGCTATCCAGCACAGAGCTGCGTGTGCGCATGCAAATATAATAAAACTGCTGAAAGCTTAAGTGAAAAATTGGAGAATAAAATGCCTCTGAGTTGTTCTCAAGCCTGCTTCCTGCTGCCTCATTTCAGCCTGAACCTGTAAGGTTTGCTACAACAGCTATTTACACAATGAAGTCAACACCAGACTAAGTCTTTCATGTAACCAAACTAAGATAAGACTACTTACCATATCAGTCTATTTCCTCTATACAATTAACATACAGTCAGGTCCAGAAGTATTTGGACAATGACAGAGTTTTTGTGATTTTGCCTTTATACACCACCATTGTAGTGTAGACTTTCAGCTTTATTTTAGGAGGTTCCACAAAAATATGGCATTTACCATTTAGGAATTACAGTCATTTTAAGCAAAGTACCTTCATTTTCAGGGGCTCAAAGGTATTTGGACAATTGACTGACAAGAAGTTAATTGACCAGGTGCGGTCCATTCCCTCATTACCTCAAGACAAATGAAGCAGATAAAAGGTCTGGAGTTGATATCAGGTATTGAGTTGGCATTTGGCAGCTGTTCGACTGGAAAAACAACATAAATCTATAAGCGAGATAGCAAAAACTTTAGGTGTGGCCAAATCAACAGTTAGGTACATTCTTAAAAAGAAAGAAAGCACTGGTGAATGTTCTGGAATAAGATTCTTTGGACTGATGAAACCAAGATTAACTTGTACCAGAATGATGGGAAGAGAAAAGTATGGCAAAAGAAAGGAACAGCTCACTTATTTTTTCACTTCCTGAAGACAAGACCCACAAACAAGCAGCAATGGAAGGTGGCTGCAGTGAAGGCCTGGCAAAGCATCTCCAGGGAGAAAACTCAGAATTTGAGTTTTGAGAACAGTTTTGAGACCTGACTGTAAATACATTCACATCACTATCATTATCCAGTTCTGTTTAAAATAAATTATCCCATAGTTACATTTGTTTTGCACAACAATTCAAACATCTCCAAACCTACAGACCATAACACAAAGATAATTTTTTTTTTACACTCAATCATTCTACATTGTTTTTTAAACTAAAGTCTCCTCATTTAATCCCTATTCCCTCTAATCTATTCTACCACCTGAACTTGCCCGATAACGAAACTTAACCCATGCCCAGACATTCTGTCCCTTCTTTTCTACCTCCTGGCTGTTCCACCCTTGCCTGTCTCCTCAAGAAAGATCAAAATAAGGCTGATCTATAGTGAAAGTGAAGTGACTTGTGGCCAAGTATGGTGACCCATACTTGGAATTTGTGCTCTACATTTAACCCATCCAAGTGCACACACACAGTAGTGAACGCACACCCGGAGCAGTGGGCAGCCTTTTTTGCTGCGGAAGAAAAATGTGGAGGAGAGCACTGGTCACTCATTCCCCCCATCTACAATCCCTGCCAGACCTGAGACTCAAACCCACAACTTTCAGGTTACAAGGTTGACTCTCTAACCATTAGGCCACGACTGCCCCAAAACTGTTAGTGAAAAAGAGACATTGTCTATATTGGCCAACCACACTGAAACCTTCTGTCAGAAAGTGGCTGTGATGAGGCATGCCCTCAGGGTATGCTCAATGGTTTCCTCGACTCTGCATCCAACAGGACACCAGGACATGTAGCTCCGTCTGTGGCAACACATCCATTCATGGACAGGCAACTGCCCCAGAGCCCCCAGCCAGTGCAGGTCCCTACTTGCCCCATAAAGCCACTTGGGCTGCAGGGCCACCCAGACAATTTCCGACTCTGGCCATCATCCAGCCATCCCCTCCACATGTTACTCCATCCATTGCCGATACATGCGCCTGTGGTCCAGGACCACCCCATCCACCAGGCACCACAAATTCCTCTTTACCACCTCTACTGCTCTCTGGTATTGGTTTGCCAACTGTCCAATGTCAACTGTCCATGGTGCTGTCCCCTTCCAAGGAAGGATGGTATGCAGGGTGAAGCTGAACCAAAACCTGGCCCAGTAACTCACCAGATGACCCACTGACCCCCGCACCAGGAGCCCCATGAGGGATACAGTATATACAGTGCCTTAAATTTTACAGTGACGCACACTACACTCCTACCCCCCTTACCAGTTCTGAAAGCATGGTCCCCTGGCTACCCATTCACACCCGCCCCCCAAGATGAACAAGAACCTCAGGCATTCTATTCTACAACCCGTCCAGAAGGGTACATGGTGAACATATGGCAAGTGGACGAGGCTTGAGAGAAGGTGACTCTTTGCATCTACTCTCCCACTTAGGGAAAGTTTCCTTACTGACCCTCTCTGTGCCTTAACCCAAAGCCACTCTAAAGCAACTATCCAGTTCTTCCCAGCACTGACTTCCCTTCAAAACCGCACCCCTAGTATGCGCAGGCCATACAGACAGAGGGAGAAACCCCCTGGAACCACAGTCTTGCCTACCCAGGAACCCATACACAGTACTGTGGACTTTGCCTGGTAGACCCGTGCATCAGTGGCCTTTGTGAAGTCCTTCAGCACATGTTTAACAACCTCAAAATCCGACACCAGGAACAGGGTGGCATTGTCAGCATTTGATGACACTTTCATGGACACTCCTCCCTCTCACAGAATATACTGGGAAAAGTGGCCATTGACACCAAACCAGCTGACTGCACCAGTGTAGAGAAGGGGGATGAGGAACTGAAACTTCTCCCCAAATACCATCCGCTGGAGGGTGGCAGTGGGATGACTAACCTGGTCGAAGGCCCTTTCTTGGTCTAGCCCTAGAAGGGCCAAGGATAGGCCAAGCTGCTGTACCCAGGCTATTTTATCTTGGAGCAGATCAAGGTCCACACTACACAAACAACCTGGTGCTCCACTCGGCTGGTCTGGGGGCACTACCATATTAATCATTCCCCTAAGGTGCCCAGTCAGCACTTTGGCAAACATTTCATAGCCCATTCCCAGGAGAGTGATTGCCACAGAAGTCATTAGTAAAAAGTGAAATATTTATACATGAATGAAGAGAAACCTGAGAGATGCATGAAACAATCCCAGGCCTCCAAACCTCTATTGGAGGTCTAGAAAGCTGGCCCAGGGTAAAGTGTTTTGCCAATTACCATAAAAAGGCGGAAAACTAAAAACTGTTGAAAGGGAACAGCTGAGAGTTGTGTGCTTTGTCCAATCAAAGGGCAGGGCATAGAAACATTTCAAGCATAAATCCTAGCATAGGCTCACCACAGACAAACCCTAATCCTAACTTCAAATATAAGGAAATGTATTAAATAGCATATTTTACGTATTAGCTATCAAAGAAATAAAATATTTCTTTGTATAATATTTTCACTTAACACTGGGTTAACATTTAATTCAGTTTGTGAGAGAACTCATCTACTTGCCATGTTGGCTAGATGACTAGACTTATGACTCTTGTGGCTCATCCATAAGACACTGCTTCATGACATCTAATTCCTAACCCTAATTAGCAGTATTGAAATCTGAAATCCTTGATAAAATCCATAAAACGTCTAGTCACAAAGTTGTTGTGTATGCAACCAACCAGTCAATATTGAAATCTGGTTTCAATCTGGTTTACTTAAAATCTGGTTTACTTAAAAAAGTAAAAGCTTTAAATTTGTTTCTAATTAAAATGTATTCAGAACCCTTATCTGTGTCATAAATAATCATATTTAAGGTGATCAATCCAGGGTGGGTCAACCAGTCTTAACTACTTTAACAAAACCCAATGGTCTGTGTTCAAATTAACTTCACTTCATGTGGGGCAGCATCACACCAGCCTGTCACTGATTATTTTCCTATAACAGCATGCACCACCATGTTTTATTTATTACATAACATACAACAATAACCACTGTGGTAGTTGTGTTATTTAATAATAATAATAATAATAATAATAATAATAATAATAATAATAATAATAACATTGCAAAAACAAATAATAATAATAACCCTGGATCTGCAAGGCAGTAATACAAAATTGTGACACTGTGCCACCCATAATTGGTTTGTACTATTTGTAAAAATGTAATTTTTGATTCTGCTCTCTGGCCGCTTCTGAATGTATTGATCTATAGTGTCACTAAACACACAAACACACACACACACACACACTGTAAGCATAGTTGTGGTAGGCACAGGATGAGACACTGAAATAATAGCTCCAGTGTCGTGGAAGTTAATGGCCAACCCCCCATCCAACAGCTTCAGCCCACCCAGCAGTGTTGAAACCACCCCCCACGTTCCTTACCCTCAAGTCTTGCAGAAGCACAGATCTCTATTGTCCGTTCACGCACAAAGACTCAGTTTATACACACATGCATTTCACTCTGTCAAAGACCTCTAGCACAGTCCCACCAGCAAAACTGAATGCATCCTGGTGCAAAGAAACAGCTTCCTTTAAGGTAGTGTTTTTATTTTATTACATTAACAATAACTCTGCTAAGTCATTTTTGGTGTGAACATGAATTTAAGTAGTTTGCTAACTGATTGTGTGCTGTGCAGTTTAACAGCTTTTCGATTCAGCCCTTACGCTCCATATAGTCTTACATTAATCACAGCTATGCCTCATAAGAAAGCAGTCACAGTTACATTGCTGTTGTTCTCTTCAATGTATGTTCACTGTTACTTTCATTTACAACACAGTGTGTAGAGAAAGATTCATTCTCTTCTTATGCATCTTGGGAGCTACACCTGAATATTCAACATGGAGGTAAACATGAGTCACAATTAAAACTACCAGTCAAACAGCTGTATCCAGTCACAGTCATAATTTAGCCTACATTCTATAAGCCTAATCAAAACTAGAGCATCAAGAAAAAAATTTACTAATTACAGACAAAGATCAGTTTATCTCACCGCAGACCTGTACTAAACCTCAATCTTAAGATTCTTCTCAAACAACAATTAAATCTAGCCAAATTATAGCCTCTGACATGCATCTAATACTGACTACAGCTCCATCAGCTGGACTGAAATATTTTGCCATTAAACTCTCATTTAACTAACATTATCGCCAACAGTAATGGAACAAATAACATTCAACCAGATGCAATATACTCAAGAGCATGTTTTGGAATATATCTGTAAGAAGATACATTTATTTTAACCATGAATTTTAGTGTGAGTTAGACTCTGACAGATGCTTCTTTATTATCACAAGTGAGTGGCTCTGTTTTTAATGTCTACTTTTTTAATCCCTGTAGTTTCATGTGTACAACTATAACATGTAGACTCTTTAATGGGAAATACAAGAATTCATAATCACATTAGGTCTTGACATGAGGTTAGCAAAATGGGCATTCTGACACACCATTACACAGTGTAAAAGTGAAATCTGTTAAAGAATGAAATGTTTGATACGATAATCGCATTTATTATAATCAAGACATCAAATGGATAAAGATGGCAAGTCTACTGAGATTATGCCAGACAATAATTGCCTCTATTCAGAGATGCTTCAGATCTTTTGTCCCCTTAACTATGACTCTAGGAGGTTTTCATAGCTGTAACAGATCATTTCCTCTTTTCCTAGTATTAACAGGCCTCAGTTTAGCTGGAGTTCTATCAGGAGAGACTGTCTCTTTTGTTTTAAGCTACACCCAGGTGTGTCTGTATAGTCATTTCCTTCATCTGAAGTTGTGCCATGTTCTGTATTGTTATCTGAACCTGATTCTGTGTGGTATTTGGCTGCATTTGCCATCAGGTGGTGGTGGTGGTGGTGTTCTCTTGCCTCTTCAAGTAGTTAATGAAGGAAGGGGAATTCAGAGGGTGTTGTGGTTAGAGTGACTTTCTTCTGTTGATATGAAGTGGGTTGGAGAGCAGTCATTCCTCTCTGGGGCTCAGCTTACTTCTTTGCTGTCATTCTAAGCATGTTTCCATTCATTCTCTCTCCACTCTTGTCTTTTCCACAGCAAATATATGATAAAATCACCAATAGTCTATGACATTTTTATCATTGGTATCATTAGGCTCTGTGTATTTAATCTTCAGACCACAATGACTTTATGGGAATGTTATATTTTCCCACCTTTTCAATGTCTGCAATGGTGGTAACAATTTCACTGAGTCTTTTCAATTATGCTATCATAGCTAGACCTACCATGCTTTCTCTCTAATCACAATGTATACCTTTTTAAACCACTCTAGGATAAGTACATATCTTATAATCTGTTCCCTCTCTATGCCAAGCTGTGTGTATACTTGTGTTGCCTGATGTGATTTTGTGTGGCTTTGAACTGAAATTAATTCACAATTCACAGAGCACTCTTTCAACAATGTTATATTATACAGTACACTTTTTTCAATGTTAGCTCAGGGTCTGAGCCCTCTTGGTATTTGACTGATGAGCACGAGGATGGTATGTCTGTGGCAGCATACAGAAGACAAACTGGTGGCTAAGCCAGATCACTTGACTCTATAGCATCCAATGGAGAGGGTGTGGTTAAGCTTCCTCCAGTTCACAGAGAGAAGTAGCAGGCTCCAGGCCAGCTGTTATAGCCAACCTTAAAATCGCAGCAGCCATAATTGGGTTAGACACTGTAGCTCAACCTGTAACTTCGAAATAACTTTGAATGTGCTCTTTCTCTCGTTGGTCACCACTGAATTAAGTGTACCTCAATGCAAGGATTGAAACAACAGCTATGTAGTATGAGTCTTGGCTAGTATGTTGGGCATCAATGTAAGTTGGGGATCATGGTCAGCCTGAATCACATGCCCCCTCTAGATGCCTGCCTTGTTACCTCTGATGATAGGAACTTTCCTATTGGATTCCATAAGCAGGTATTTTGAATAATGGGTGGAGTGCTGATTTTTTCTTATTTACCCTCCTCCTTTGTTTTTCCCCCTGTGTCTACCTACCCTTTTAATTCAATACAAACTGGTATAGAAGGTTGTTTCCAGAGTAGAACAGCTTAAGCATGTGTTTTTTTTTTCACAAGGGTCACCTTTTTTGCTAGCAGTAGATCGAAAACTATCTGGTTTTGCAGATCTGAGAACTCCTGGGAAATCTCTGCTGTTGGCTTAGCTATATATGCATTCCCCAGTATGCATTGAGGAAATCTTCCAAATCTCTAATCTAATTCTACAGTCATACTGTTGCACTAGGGCTGCAAAGAAATGTTGGAATGGGCTTGCCATTTTCTATCACTTTCAAGTTTCATTGTGGACTTTTATTAGACTAAAAATGCTAGTATGACCAAAACATAAAAAGTGCATTTTCGAAATCACTCATGTTAGTGTGTACTTAATGTGTCAACGCTTGACTTAGCGACAAACTCCATCTCCCAGAATGCGCTGTGGCTGCCATGGACTACACCTCCCACACAGCCAATGTCACATTCACTCTCACCTGATTACTGACAGCTTGCATATATATATATATATATATATATATATATTTATATATATATATTTCATAATTCTGCCTCTGTACACCACTACAATGGATATAAAATAAAGCAAGATATGATTGAAGTGTAGACTTTCAGCTTTAATTTAAGAATTTTAACAAAAATATTGCCTTAACCATTTAGGAATTACAGCCATATTTTTAAAGAATCCCTCCAT
>CM040996.1:7751111-7763120 GCA_022985145.1 Pangasius djambal | reverse complement strand
AGCCATATTTTTAAAGAATCCCTCCATTTTCATAGGCTCAAAATTAATTAGACAATTGACTGATAAGCAGTTTCATGGGCAGGTGTGGCCTGTTTCCTCCTTATTTCATGACAAATTAAGGAGATAAAAGGTCTGGAGTTGATTACATGTTGAATTTGCATTTGGTAGCTGTTTATGGGAACTCTCAATATGCTGTCCAAAAAGGTGTTCGATGCAAGTGAAAGAGGTCATCATTAGGCTGAAAAAAACAAACAGACCTAGATAGCAGAAACTTTAGGCCAAATCAACAATTTGGTACATTCTTAAAAAGAAGGAATGCACTGCCGAGCTCAGCAGCACCAAAAGGCCTGGAAGACCATGGAAGACAACTAAAGTGGATGAATAAAGAATTCTTTCCTTGTTGAAGAAAAACCCCTACAAAACATCTAGCCAAGCCAAGAACATTCTGGAGGAGGTAAGTGTATCATCATCAAAGTCTACATTCAAGAGACGACTTCATGAGTGTAAATATAGATGGATTACATCAAGGTTCAAACCACTAGTAACACTAAAGAACAGAAAGACCAGATTAGACTTGCTAAAAAAAAACTCTTAAAAAAAAAAAAGCCTGACCAGTTCTGATGCAAGATTAACTTGTAAGAGAATGATGGGAAGAGAAGAGTAAGGAGAAGGAAAGGAAGGGTGCATGATCAAAGCATACCACATTATCTGTCAAACATGTGGAGGAATTGTTATGGCATGGGCATGTATGGCTGCCACTGGAACTGGGTCACTGGTGTTTATTGATGATGTGACTGCTAATGGAAGTAGCAGGATGAATTCTGAAGTGTATAGAGCTATACTTTCTGCTCAGATTCAGTCAAACGCTGCAAAACTGATAGGACAGAGCTTCACAGGACAGACAGATAATGATCCAAAAGGCAAAGAAATTAAACGTTCTTAAATGTCTGATGACCTCAACCCACTTGAGCATATTTTTTACTTACTGAATACAAAACTGAAGGCAGAAAGACCCACGAACAAGCAGCAACTGAAGGCGGCTGCAGTAAAGGCCTGGCAAAGTATCTCTAAGGAGGAAACTCAGCGTTTGATGAGTTTCCTGGTTGTCCATGGTTTCCAGATTTCAGGAAGTATTAAAAATAATCCTAATATTTATGATTATGTTAGTTTGAGTTACAGTTAATTTTGAGCCTGCGAAAATGGAAGGACTCTGTAAAGAATGGCTGTAATTCCTAAACGGTTATTGCAAGTATTTTTTAAGGCTCTTATATATAGCCCTCACACAATCAGACAATGGGAAGTATCATCCAGCGTTCTGTACCTGACATACCAAGCAATTGCGATTCTCTGGTTCTTGATCTTGTTTTTGGTTTCACAGTTTATCATTTGCCTGCTTATTTTTTCAATTAAAGCATTACTTGAAAATGCAGCTGTCCCTGCTGTCTGGCAATGTGACAGCCAGTTATCTTTGAGTGTACTAATTTCATAATATAGCTTGCTCAGGGCATAATGAGCACACTTGCAAAACTACTAACTGGGATCATATACTTGCTCTTTGGCTGAACATAGTGCTTAGTAGTCTGTGATTGAATGAATTATTCATATTAATTATTAATGGTTTCTCCTGCTAACTTGAAAATTGCATTCACAAAAAC
The DNA here is from genome assembly GCA_022985145.1 of Pangasius djambal. Lineage (NCBI taxonomy): Eukaryota > Metazoa > Chordata > Actinopteri > Siluriformes > Pangasiidae > Pangasius > Pangasius djambal. The sequence continues at coordinate 7,761,465 of CM040996.1, read as the reverse complement.
TGAAAAAAAGAAGAAATTTTTATTTAAATGCCTCCTCTACCTGTTGCCAGAATTGCAGTCATGAATTGCTATGTCACCTGCTAGAGTGGATGCAGACTCAATGTAATTGATGCATCTGTTGTGTATTTTCAGATATATGTCCTAGGGATTATCATTGCAATATGTGGCAATCTCCTTATCAGTATTTCACTGAACATACAGGTTAGTGTGGCTCTAAGGTGAAAATGTATATGACTGTCTAGATTATAGCACATAACTGAGTATCTGACTGCTAGTATCTGACTGCTAACTGCTGCTCTCTCTACAGAAGTACACCCACACACGCCAGTCCCAGCAAGGCACCAAGCCATACTACACCAGTCAACTGTGGTGGTGTGGAATCCTACTCATGGGGCTTGGTGAACTTGGAAACTTTGCTGCATATGGATTTGCACCAGCTTCCCTCATTGCTCCTCTCGGCTGTGTGTCTGTCATTGGTAAGCCCTACTGTCTGTCTCAGCTGATAACAATGAAATGACTGCAGTAGGGTTGGCCCTCCAGCACATGTGCCAAGCTTTACTGTTTTGCTCCTCCTTTTTCATACTGCTTTTGTAAGCTTCAAATTAATTCAGTTCAATTTTATTTATATATTGCTTTTAACAGCAATGACCAATTGCAAAAAATGTAAAAAAATAAAATAAAATAAATTACCCATAAGTTAAAAATACTGTAAAATACTGACAGCAGGGTTTCCAACTGTGCACTGTAATCCTATAGTTTCATTACTGCATTCTAAATTATGGCTTTGCTTTAATTAAACAATATAGTAAATATTTACAGTATAGAACTGGTCATTTTGTAAAATACATTTTCAACATCTGTACTTATACAAATACACAAATTGTCATTGTAATACTACAGTTAAAAGTTGCAACAAAAACACAAAAGTAGGAAATTCAAAGTGAAAAAGATTGAGAAGGTATTTCTTATAGCACAACATTTATTGAAGTTACCAATCAAATAAAGCAAATGTTTATCCAAAAAATGTGAGTCCAATTCAGGAATCAGTTTTTGTGTGCATGTGTATGTAAGATAAAGAGATTAAAGAAAAAATGAAATATAACACTACAAAACAAACACTGTATAAAAAAACGCTGCCAAAATCTGTCGAAACACATTTAAACATAGATTTAAGTTGATTATTGAACTACAAATCAAGTTTGCATTTGCTGTATGTATCTGTGTGCCAGAGTCTGAGTGTAGTGGTGAGTATGACAGAGCATGTGCTTGGGGTGTACATTCCCCTAAAAAAACAGCCACTTAGAAATCGTAAACAATGTAACAAAATTACTGAATACCATTTTGGTTTAATAAAAATCCATTTCTAGAAGGAAAAGCTGAGTAAAAATTTGCAGAAAATGTCAAGAACGTGCCAAAACAGTCAACATGTCACCAACTCTGATGCACGTGTAGCCAGGAGTAGAAAGTAAAATCTCCAAGTTTGAAATGTAAACGTTGAAAAGAAAACATTACGTAAACAGTGTCAAAAAACATGGCAAAAGCAACAGATCAAACTACACCCTAAAAAAAAAGATCATGAACAAGTTTAACTTAAAGGAGAGAGTAAATAGGAGTGAGATCTTGTTAGACAGAAGAGCAGGGAGAGGGTTTTTTTTTCCATTTTACTAGCGTGGTACAAAAATGCCTGTCACAAAAAAGAGGGAGGAGTCAACCATTCAGTGACACATAGTCAACAAGACACAATAATAACTGAATTTACACAAATGATTCAGTTCAAAAGTTTAAATACGCTTGTTTCTTAATTCTGTGTTGTTACCTGGATGAACAACAACTGTTTTTAGAATAGAGTAGAGTAGAATAGAATGCCTTTATTATCATTGTACAGAGATACAACGAAAAAAAATTTTGGCTCCTAGTACAAAAAGTGAACACGTGCACACACATATCAAACAATGCAATAAGTAAAGAATATGTACAGCAAATAATGCAAAACTAGGCATGTACAGCAAACAATGCCAACAAATATGAACAAAAGGCAGGGTTAAGTGCAGTAAGGAGAAATGTACAGAGATTAAGGCAGAAATTAAACGTTAATGAATTAATTAATATTGAGGTAGAAGTCCTTTATTGTTGCACAATCAACCCTGAATCTTATGTACTGAGATATATTAGTTAATTAAGTTCAGTTCTTTGATGGCATATGGATAAAAACTGTTCAAGTATCTGGAAGTGCGTGTCTTAAGGGACGTTGATAAGATATAGATAATTAAGTCAACTTTAAACTGCTTGTTCATTTGATGAATATAATTATATTGTGCAAACTCAAAATGCCTGTTTTATGAATAGGAAGTTTTAATGCTTAGGGCAAAATGTCCAATTTTAAAATTTTTGAAAAGCAACGCAGACAAGTGCTTTAATTTATTTACTCAAAACTTAGTAAACATAGGAAAAACATAATAAAAATAACAATTTCTTTACCCAACTAACAATCATAAATGAAACTGTTATTTTTAATACTTGGTTGCAAATCCTTTTTGTTATTCACACTGCTTGAGGTCTGGAACCCACAGAGATGGATTTCTTCCCTGGTGATGCTCTGCCACGCCTTTACTACAACTATCTTCAGTTCCAGCTTGTTCTTTTGGCATTTTGCCTTTAGTTTCAAATGATATCACCAAAACAAATACATGCTCAGTTGGATTTAGGTCAGGTGATTGCAGATTGCCATTGCAGAACATTCCATTTCTTTGCCTTAAAGTCAAAGTATTCTCTGGGACATTGTCAATCTTCAGTGTGAAGTGCTATCCAATGCGTTTTGCAGCACTTGGCTGAGCAGGTAATATAGCTTTATACACATTAGAATTCATCTTGATGCTTGTCAGTAGTCACATCATCAATAAATACAAGGGCACCGGTTTCATTGGCAGTCATACATGCCCACACCATAAGATGAGATGGTATGCTTCAGATCATGAGCAGTTCCTTCCCATATCCATACTCTTCTCTTTCCATCATTCTGGTAAATGTTGATCTTTTTCTCATCGGTTCATAGGATGTTGTTCTAGAACTATACAGGCTTTTCATATGTTTTTACCAGTGGTTTATATATTGTGGTAAACCCTCTGTATTTACTCTGGTGATATCTTCTCTGGATTGTTGACTTTGACACAGGTGTACCTCCTGGAGGGCCAGCTGTTCTGGCCAACTATGTGAAGGGTTTTTTTTCTTTAGCAAGGAAAGAATTCTTCTGCAGTTGATTTGCTTAGTCTTCTGAGCCTTTTGGCATTCCTGAGCTCACCAGTGCATTCTTTCTTTTTATGAGTATTTGCTTTGGCCACACCTAATGTTTTTGCTATCTCTCTGATGGGTTTGTTTTGATTCCATCAGCCTAAAGAAATGGCTTGCTTCACTGGCAATGACAGGTCTTTGGACCTCATATTGAGAGTTTGCAGCAACAGATTTCTATCATAACTGAGTTCATGGAGACAGATGTAGGTGCAGAATGTCTTTAATAAAAACACAAGAAACAAAAACAAACCAGGGACACAGGGAAACCAGGACCTAGGACACAGGGAGCTAGGCTAAAACTTATAACTAATACTATGCACAGTACTAACAGTAACAAAAATCTCCCCCCACATGCTCCGGTTACAAAAGGAAGAAAACACAGGACTTAAATAAGGCAACCTTTCAAGAAAATAAACACATGAGCATGATAATTCCAAGAAGACAGCAGAAGAAGTTGTTCTACACAGAAGGATGCCCTCTAGTGGCCCAAGAATGGAACAATACCCCCCGGCACGTCTCCTGAAGCGCCTACAGTCAGAAGGGCCCGGAGCAGCAACCATGGCGAGGCTGGGGGGGGCAATGTCAGTGAAACAAGGAGACAGAGCGACGTCCTCAGCCGAGGAAGGTGGAGGAATGACATCCTCAGCCGAGCAGGTAGGCGGAGCGACGTCCTCAGCTGAGCAGGGAGATGAGCAATGTCCCCAGCAGAACAGGGAAGCCGAACCATGTCCCCATTGGAAGAGGGAAGCCGAGCGATGTCCTCAGCAGGGTAGGGTGGGGAGGGCGTTGTCCTCAGTGGGGCGGGGTGGGAGGACAATGAAGAGTTTCCTGGGGTTATGCCCTCTCCTTATCCCATCTAACCTACTTAGCCCAAATGTCCCACCAGCATGTGAGCAGCTTCTCAAGGAGGTGCTGTCTCTCCTCGAGAGCACGGACCCACTCCTGCAGCAGCGCTGCCAGTTCTGCTGCATCCATGGGTGGCTGGAGCATTCTATCATAACGGAGTCCATGGAGACGGGTGCAGGTGCAGAAAGTCTTTAATAAAAACGTACACATATAAAATGCTCCAGCAACAAAAGGAAGAAAACACGGGACTTAAATAAGGCAGCCAATCAAGAAAATAACAAACACATGAGCATGATAAACCCAGGAAAAAACAGAAGAAGACGTTCTACAAGGAAGATCAGGGTGGCCCAAGGTGGAACTACCCCCAGGGGCCCTGACATTTTCAAATGCAAATACCACACTGTAGATGTATTATCTGCTTACTTGTAAATGAAATAATGAGAGGCTAACACACCTGGCCATGGAACAGCTCAGCAGCCAATTGTCCAAATACATTTGTTCCCCTAAAATGGGTGGGAACACATATAAAAAGTGTTGTAATTAGTACACTATACACCCAATTTGGGTGTAAATACTCTCAATACTCTCTGCACTTTCTGCTCCAATGTACTGTGGTAGACAGCTAATAACTAATAATAATAGCTAATAGCTTTGTCAATAACCAAATTTTTATGTACCTGACTATATGTCACCTATGACAAAGATAAGCCTTATGCTTAAGTAGTTAACATAATGTGCAAATGTGCAAAAACTAAACTAATCGCGCTCTCTCTCTCTCTCTCTCTCTCTCTCTCTCTCTCTCTCTCTCTCTGTCTTTGACAGCCAGTGCTATAATCTCTGTGGTTTTCCTGAAAGAGATTTTACGAGCCTCTGATGTACTGGGTAAGTTCTACAAGCTCTCTTCTCCTGGTTCTTATCATAATTAAAGGAAGTATTATGTGTGAGCAGTTCAAAATTAAAACACTGTGGCTTGATACAGGCAAATTTCAGGGCTTCAAAAAGTTCATGCTCTGCAGTGGTCCATATGTCCAGTGTCTCTGCCTTGTCCATAGGGGGTGTTCTTGCTCTAACTGGTACATACCTGCTGGTGACCTTTGCCCCACACTCTGCCCCCCATGTGACAGCCAACATGGTGGAGCGCTGCCTCATCAGCTTGCAGTTCCTCATCTACTTTGTATGTCTCTCTAACCGATCACGTTGCATTGGATGCAAATATTACAATCACAATGCTCTGTTTGGTCTTGGTTTCAGAATCTTGGAAATTAAGTGTATGTAAAGTAAACATTTTTTAAACAGTTCAGTTGACTAGCGAACACAGTTATTGCATTGTTAACACTGTCAAACAGTGAATATAGGTATATTTTGAATTCCTGATTTTAATCTCTGTGAGATTACAGCTATGTGCATGACAATTTGTTACTACTGCCAATGTTTTCTGGTAATCTATCTTTTTGTTAATCTCTCCTGTAGTTTTTTGAAGCGGTTTTGTTTTGTGTCCTGCTCTACCTGTACAAGTGCAGGAACCTGAAACACATTGTTATTGTGATGCTTCTGGTGGCTCTGCTGGGTAAGAGTATGCACATCCCATATTGCCAATAAACCACTGGAGTCCGACATTGATTTATAAACAGTATTTTGGCAAAATGTGTGTGTACTTCAGCCTCTGTGACTGTGATCTCGGTGAAAGCTGTTTCTGGAATGATCACAGAGACAATTCGTGGGAGCCATTTACAGCTCACTTACCCCATCTTCTACATCATGTTTATCATCATGGTAGTCTCATGTGCTTACCAGATTAAGTGAGTTTGCAGGAGTATTTCATATTCTATTATATACTAAATTATAGCCACAATGTCTTGTGTTAGTCATATGAATTAATATTTAGACCTCCAAAATTCTAGAAATCCTTTGGAAATGTATTATTGTGATTTATTCATTATTTTTCACTTCTTCACAGATTTCTCAATGAAGCTATGAAGATTTTTGATGCCACAGAAATTGTTCCTATAAATTTTGTTTTCTTCACAACCAGTGCTGTAATAGCAGGTACTACAAAACATTTGTGTTAATTTTGATTAATTTTCAACATAATTTTAATCCATAGCTGATGAGAGTCAGTATGTTATCCAAAACTATCTATACTATACTTTCTCTCATCAGACCCCATTGAACTAAAAATTGCCCTCACAAACTGGCCACCAATCGGGATTTTGCTTAATTACATGGGATGAGAGACTTGTCAGTCTAAAGACAACATTCAACCAGCACACTGCATAGCACCTCATCAAATCTTTATGCAACCTTATACTGAGTCCAGAAAGTTGCTTATGAAGTATAAAGCAGTCATTAGCAACAGAAGCCAAATGGTATGAAGTACTGTATTATAGCGTAATCGCCCAGGTATCCTCAAACTAGAGGAACAGAAAACACTGAATGAACAATTCCTAACATTACAAACCCATGCACTGAAAAATTTCACATATTGTGTAAGTGTGTTTTCACATATAGTTGTTTTTACCTAGTCCTGTTAAAGTGGACTGAAATTCAACTAGCTGCAATCGACCTCAGTGCTTTTGGTATTCACAATACGGGTGGATTCAGTTCTAAACGTTATTCTAGACATGTGATCATTGATGAGCTCTCAGACCACTTGTTCACACCACAGCTCCTTTAACATAGCATAATAGCTGTTTAACGTTGAATTATGGATAGTGTCATTCAAAATGGCTGCTTTATGTCATGTTATCATTTGGATGAGGATGAAAATTAGTGAGAGCAAAACAGAACTGAAGTGAAATACAAGAAGCATCTGGGGAAAAGAAGCAACAAAGTTCAAATTTTTCCTGTTCTGAAAAATCAAAACCATTTCATGCGTCATGCCATAGAGATACTGTCTGTTTCACTCACGCAAGTGATTGGCATTGTATATTACTATATACTAAAGTAATATACAGTAACTAATGTTCCTGTCATTGAGTTGTCCGGTCATGGGACTTATTATTATTATTATTATTATTATTATTATTATTACTGCCTAACTTCTTACGCTTAGGCTAAGTGGTACTACGCTACTATCTCTTATTTTGCTAGCTCTGGTGGCGGTCTGGGTTTGGTTCATTTGTGGGTCATTTTAGAGGGGTCTGGGTTCATTTATTGTGTTCACTTATGCACAGAAGCTGAGTCATTGATCTGAGATCACTTGGAACACTGAAAAGAACCAAGTGTAAAAATACCCTAAGATTCTCTGATCCATGACACCAGACATATGGTGTTGTGGATCACCATCTCTATTTTACTGATAAACATACAATCCCCAAAATTATATTGTGACTGATTACTCATTCTCTTTCTATACTTGTGCACAGAGACTCGTTGTGTTCATCTGAAAAAAATTATTTAAGTAATGATGTAAAATAAGATGCACCCAACTGATATATTTCATTTCTTTTTAGGGATTTTATTTTATGAAGAGTTTTATGGTTTATCCTTGATATACATCATCATGTTTGTGCTTGGGTAAGTGTTGAAGTAAAAGTTACAACACATGTGAATACTTCTTTTGAGCATTGTATATTGACAGGATATTCTTGTGTATTGACTATGGATGCTGTTCTTGATCATTATTAGGTGCTTGTTAGCATTTACTGGAGTGTTTCTGATTGCTAGAACACGACCTAAAATCAAAATGGACAGAGTCTTCATCTCTATGGGTCAAATCTCAGGTATGTTTATAAAAGAATGGCATAAATCCGTTTAGCTACAGTGTTACTCGAGTGCTCTGAAGTAACAGTGTCCTATGTTTCCCAGGTAAGAGCAGCACTACTAACGTGCAGCCAGACACAAAGGACAATAAATATGGAGGTCTGGCTTCCAAACTTGTGTGCAACAGTGGAACGCAGCAGGATGACTCTTAGATCACTACCTAATGGGCTAGTGTGCATAGTGTGTAAGACAGAGAAGCCTAGTGTGGTAACTGTCTGAATACTAAATGTAGGCTGTATGCCCATGTATTAAACTTCATAAAGAAGCAATGAATTAGAATTGGCTGTCCTTGTTTGCATGATTATTCAAAACTACTATAGAGCAGACTGGATCAGCACTCTTACTCTGACATGCACAGTTCTGATTGGAACAAGTTAAAAGATATTTGTTAGGTATGTTAAATGCAACTGTAAAGGAGAGGCCACTTTAATTCAGAATAATCTATACTAACAGCCTTCCTATAATAGGAAATTAGGGGTGTTTTTTTTTTTTTTTTTTACATTTTTGTTTTATTCTGTAATAAATTATTGTAGAATAAAGAATGCTTGCCTGGTTATTGCTGAAATGTAACAAAGTTGAAACACTATCACAGCGAAAGATTGAACCACTGTGATCAAACGAGGCTTCATTTTTGAAAGCCTGCATAGAATAATCTTAAACTGCATACATAAGATTATTTTGCAAAAGTTCCTATGAATATAAAATGTTTGTAAAATGTCAGTATGTGCAAAAATGCTCTTGGTAGCTGATAGTAATTCATAAGACAATATTAACATTGGAAATATTTGCATTTTCTGAGAGAAACAGTAGCACAATACTCATATTAATGTCATTTAATTTACCAAACAATATGGTGATAACTAATAAGGCTAGCAGTTTTGATGAGGAGTCCAGTAGTGTTCCCCAGAAGTCAAAAAGATGTGTAAAACATACCCGGGACATTATACCACTCTTCCCCTGAAAAGTAAGTACTCTTCTTCCACATTCACAACTCCCGGTTAACTTCCTGTTTGGCCAGGGGTTAAAATGAAATTTGGAAGGTGGTGGAACTCTGACAGTGATTGGGGAGGAGGTTCGGTTTTAATTAGATCTCACAGCACATATGGAAAAATATATATTACTGAGTTGTTACAAAAGGAAACATCTCATGTGAACAGGCCAGCCCGGTGTCTGTGCCTCAGGAGAGTGGGTCAGGGGTACCGCTGTAAATAAGTTGGTTACATATCAGTTGGGATAACATGGAAGTCAAAGTAAACATTTCAATATAATACTGTTTTTTGCAGTTTTCGCACATGTAGCATCAAATCTGTGTTTGCATATTGTATGTAATAGCTAACCAGGCCAACAAGCTAGCTATATTTACATCTAAATTTATGAACAAATTTAAAGATGATGAGGACTTAATTAAAGGTAAGATTATCACATGTATCACATGTATAAGTTTGGTTAGATGATCATGCATAGTTAACTTACCAGCAGCATTAAAATAAACATTCCTGCCTCTCACTAGCTATGTTTACATGCAGCCTAATAATCCCTTAATAATCCCACTCATCAATTGGAATAAAAAACCTTCAGGTGTACACGTCAACTGGAATAGAGTAAGTCAAATGAGGGCGATCTGAACTGAATTTCTATCTGACCGAGGTGGGTAATCATTTTAATAATCTGTTAAATAGAAGAATGATAGCCGTGTACATCTTTTTGTGTCTGACTACTTTCATCTCACAACCTGTGAGTCCATTCTGCACATGCGCTTGTGTCACAATGTGTCAATGTGTCAAATGGTCAATTATGGAGTTTGATCTTTACTCACTTTAACCCCTTTGTTAAAGTGAGTGTATATACATAAGTACATGGATCACAATGTTTGCAAAGTCTTGCCAGCTACTGACTGTTTTATTGTCCCCTTGACGTTTGCCTGTGTCTTCTCCTACAAATTTTGTTGAATAACCATGAAATTTTGAAGAAAGCATCAGGCGACCCACCTGAACAAAAATTGTTTCTCAGATTCTTCATATGATGGATGGTTTGTCCATAACACTCAACTGAATTTGACAGTGAAGTTGCCAAACAGGAAGTGAGGGCATACATCAGCAATAGTGTGACGGATTCTGACCGGATTTTTTCACCGGATTTTATTTAGATAAAACATCATCTTGGAAGCCCTTAAAGTGAGGGCTTCCAAGAAGACGTTTTATCTAAATTCACCTCTAGCTGGTGCTATAATTGAAAATACCTAAAATTGCTAATAACTTTAAAACTGCTCAACATCAAATCAAGATTTGTGTTTGTCTTGATTCCCTTGAAGTTGTAAAGTTTTTTTTTTGATGTAATGAATTTGCAAACAAAACTACAAAAGATACACTATATTACCAAAAGTATTCGGTCACCTGCCTTGACTCACATATGAACTTAAGTGCCATCCCATTCCTAACCCATAGGGTTCAATATGATG
>CM040996.1:7713612-7751011 GCA_022985145.1 Pangasius djambal | reverse complement strand
AAAAAAAAAAAAAAAAATGTCCTGTTAAGAAAAAAAGGCAATACGCCGTTAGTGAGCCGAAAGATTCGGCTCTTATTGGTGAGCCGAGTCAAATGATTTGACTCACTCATTCCCAGCGCTATACTGGCCACACAGGAAGCCTCTTGATCCTTTCCCCGGATCAGTACCAAGTCTCCTGTCGGTTTTAACCATGATTGATTGGTTCCCATTTTGTTATCAAACCACAGCAGCTAATATCGTGATACCTATCCCTATTTCCGTCTTTTTCTCTGGAGATGTATTACCACATTACAACACTTGGGCTAATTAAAACTTCCTAAATTGTTTTGAAATGTTGTAATATGATATTTTTAACATATTGGTCACCATTAGGAAAACTGTTTCTACATAAACATTAGGTACTATCCCAAATATTAATACTTTAGATCTCTTTTTCTCTCATGCCATATTGCCCCAGCTGGAATTTTCCAGCTCTGGACTGTGGGTTGAGGCTGTTTAACTACAACACCCTGTTCAGACCCCCACCAGGAGCAGGACTTCACCCCCAGCACTTAGGGCCAGTTGTATACCATCTCATCTGGCCAGTTATAAGACAGGTTTTATTTTAATTGTAGGACAGTTTGAGTTCAGAAATTATGCTTTTGTACAATAAACCTTCAAGGTCCTGGTCCCACTGAAAATGGCCTAATCATTTATTAATTTACATATTGTATTTATAAGAACCTAATCGTTGAAACAAGCGTCTGATGGCAATTATTGACAGATTCTGTCTGTGCTATTAAGAAGACTTCTAGCCTATTTTTGATCCTCTTAGCTCACATTGTTGAGAGATTTGTTTAATGACACACGATTACTCACTGTACCATAGAACAGATTCTGTAATTATTGTTTTTGTCATATGAGATGGTGCTACACACACTAGATCTTCCAGAGTTCTTCCAAAGATCTTCAATGAGATGGTGCTTCACACACTAGATCTTCCAGAGTTCAGGAGCCCAGCCCCTTGGACATGCCTTTCCCTCACAAGTGCGGGTAGGAAGGGCCAACATGCATGATGGCAGTGACTGTGGCAAGCCCTGGTGCACTGGGAGCGTGGGCCAATCCAGTTTATCTCTGATATTATTTTTTTTTCTCCTTCTCCCCAGGGTGCCATGGAGTCTTAGAGAGCTGGAATGGGGCCTGAGCAGGTCTGATGGGGCTGCAGAGAGCTGGGGCATTTCCAGGTGGAGTGCCCGAGGAGGAATGCCAGTCAGATGCTCCGGATCGCTGGGGTTCCAAGGCCCACCCCCAATCTGGAGCCAACATACAGAGTGCCAGTTAGTACTCAAGGGGGTATACATGAGGCCTTGGTGGATTTGGGCAGTGTTCATTCCTTGATCCACCAAAGCCTGATTCAAGACAAGGCTTTGGAAAGGTGCTGGGAGGTGAAGGTGAGGTGTATTCATGGGGATGTGCACACTTATCCAATGGTACCTCTCAAAATTATGTATAAGGGACAAAACTATTGAATAAAGGTGGCAGTTAGTGGATTGGCCTGGGTATCAGGAGCTCACCACAGATATAAAACTGTGTTGGTCCTGGCAATCAGAATGGTGTGAGACCTGCGCTACCTCAGTGGCCAACACACTTCCGGGGTACATCGTGCGACCATAATGGCAGGGCCTTCTGAGGGAAGCACCTCGCCCCCTTGCCCACTGGAAGAGTTGTGCGAATATACTTTAAAGAATGCGTTTAATCGGGTTCAAGCAGAAATTTCAAACTGGGATGCCGCTAAACTTTCCCCATTTTTCTATTATCCGAGATCGGTTATACTGAGTGAACCAGGACACTCAAACTGGAAAATCCATGGCCCAGTTGTTGGTACTGAAAAGCTGAAGGGAACAGCTCTTCCATGTGGCTCATTATAACCTGATGGCAGGGCTTAGGGCAGAGAAGACACTAGTATTTTCAGCTGGTGAATCTGCCGGCCATCTCAAACATGCCGTTGCGCCCGTTTCATATTATTGAGGTCCCCTTTGACAGAATTGGCATGGATCTTGTTGGGCCATTAGATCGGTCAGCCCAAGGAAATTACTCCATATTAGTTCTGGTGGACTATGCAATGCGATATCCCGAAATGGTGACTTTGAAGATAAGCTCCACAAAGAGCATAGCAGAGGCACTGTTTCGGGTAATTTCCCGAGTTGGGATCCTGAAAGAGACCCTGACTGAACATCATTTATGTCATGTACACTACTGTACGAATGAACGGGAGTTAAAGATATCCGCACCAGAGTTTATCATCCGCAAATAGACAGGTTAGTGGAGCATTTTCTGCCTAATTCCTACACCATTATCTCATTATTATAATAATACATTACACTTGTTTTCATATGAAAATGGTCTCAAATGCCAAGTTCACAGGGTCATTATTTTAAGAAAAATCTACAGTAAATTTCTTTATAGAGTAATTTTATAAATATATTTTTATAAGTATATTTAGTTTAATGTGGAATTGTCAGATTTTTGAAACGTTTTCATAATGAAGATATAAAGGTATCGGAATTAGGCAGAAAGTGGAATTAGAAATAAATTATTTCGTTTAAAGATCTTTTTTATTTTATTTAGTACTGTCCTTCAGAAGCTACATAAAATATTTAAGTTTCCCAGAGGACAAAATAACAATTTACACCGATCATCCTGTTCAAAATTTTAGAGCACAGGGTCAGCCATGATACAACACCCCTGGAGCAGAGAGGGTTAAGGGCCTTGTTCAAGGGCCCAAAAGTGGCAGTTTGCTGTGCTGGGGCTTGACCCCCCAACTTTCTGATCAGGATCCCAGAGCCTTAACCACTGAGCCACCACTGCCAGAACAGTGGGCTGTTTAACTGCTCAGGACAAACAAGGGACTCGTGAACAATTATCACAAGAATCCCAACTATAGACAGTGGGCTCATAAAAATCATTCACAGAGATAGTTAACACCTTCAGGATTTCATGTGTTTTGTTTTATTAATAGGACGAAAGCGTAGAAAAGGTGGAAGTTCAAAAACTGTCCCAATATCTCTCAATTTATCTTAACATTTTAATGAGTGATTACTAGGAATTTAATATTCAGTGCAAACTTTGTTCCTTACTCTGTTTATGTTTTGCTTTTTTGCCCTTTCACTGCACATTCTGCATAAGTCCATTTTAATTTTCTGCACTCTGCACATTACAAGTCTTAAAGTAGGCTATGAGCAGTGTCTGAAGCCCAGGCTAGACTATAAACTTGAGCATCAAAAAGTGAAACCTAAAGCAAAATAAAAATCTAAATTAAACCCAGTACAAAGTTAATATTTCTGGTTTTGGCAGCAATTTTATTGATATTGCCAGTATTATACTTAAACAAAAACTAACAGCATTTTTATGAAAACTTTGAACAAATCAGCTGTTTCAATACATTGTTACTTAAATTCTCTTTATAAAGAGGGAAAAAAAATTATATATATTTATAAACAACATGCCATGTCACTAAGACCCCACTCAATTGCAATGCTCCAGATTAGTGCATAGATATATACTTTATCAGCTATAAACTGGAAGTATGGGATTAAAGTTTAAGTTTCAAACCATGAAGCACTGACTTGCTGGCATATTCCTTTGCTGTATATTTCAGGTCTGAAAATAGTAGCAATAAGGTAGAATTTAAGCATTAGTACAGATAGACCAAAATGTTTTTTCTGGCACTAACACCTCAAACTTATAACAATGCTACAGCAAAACTAGCCTTTATCCAAGGAGAAATTCCAAAGGCCTTAATGCAGATCTGTATTAAACAAAACAAGCTTACATGTAGACCTGTGTTGGTACACTAGACTGAGCTTGATATAGGTAGTGATGCTGATCCATTTGTGCAGTAGTGGTGCAGTGATTACACAGTCCTTCAGGCTTCTATATGGAGTCTTGCAAAGCGGTACTGGAGGGAGGTGGGATTGCGCAGAAGCACGATGCCCCGCTGATCTGCTGACTGCCTGAGAAGTGTTTGCAGGAGGCCCGCCAAGCTTACAAACCCTAAAGCCTCCCCAGTTCCTGTTGCCAGGGAGAAATCGCCCTGCACCACCCAGCCTAGGGTCATACGGGTGCAGTGAGACAACATATTGGGCAGTAGCTCAGTCCACAATCCTTGCACTAAATCTGAGTTACTGCAGCCAGTAATGGAAAGAGATTCAACACGGGAGTTGCCAGGAACTGTAGTAACCGATGCACTGGGCTCGGGGAGAGGATCTCTGAGCACAACAGAAGGGCCAGAGTGTTGATTATCAGGGTTTTTTTCCTTCTTGGAAGCAGAACTAACGTCATCATTCTCAGGAATGTTGCAGTCTTGCTCTTTCTTAAGAGCAGAACAGCATAGTGCAGCTTCACCTCTCTTGCCCTTCCTCTTCAGCTGGTGCTTTAGGTGGTCTCTGTGTTGCGGTTCATTGGGGCCACTCCACTGGGGGTCTTCACGTAAGCGTTGCAGGTCCTCAGTGGTGGGCACACAAAGCATGGCATGAAGTGCAGGCTGCCCCTTACCCAGAGCACATACACGCACCCACAACAAACACCACTTCCACTCTGCCTGCAGAGATATGGTAACTATAGGGCACAATGGCGGGGCACGACAACCACTCAGCGCTCTCCGAGGGTGGGAAGAAGATGGACGACACCAGACTGACAGCTGCCTCAGCACCTTACGGCTCCTACAGAGAAAATCCATAATTTCATTGAGAAAATTCACATATCAACTGACACTTTATTTAGTATTGCATGATATGAGCTACGCATTAAGCTTGAGAACACTTGATGACTTATGTCAGACGATTTAATTGTCTGTGGGGAAAATGCACTGTCTGCCATTTTAAGATTGACAAAAATAATGTGTTATATTTCGTAATGTGTTTACTTTTCATCTATTTTGTAGTCCTATAAAAACCTATATATAGTCCTAAAATAACCTCCTGTCTGAATTCAGTTCTGAAAGCATTCCTAACCTTATTAGGGGGTAATTAAATAAATAATTATATTAATTTATTCAAATAATAATAGCAAATTAATAAATAAACACTATTGCTAGCGATTGCAGCGACAGCTTACTTGTAACCAGCTTCCAGTATTTTTCCACTCTAATGACAAAACATGTTTCTTGCACTCCTCGGAAATGCAGACGATACTATCGTCAATCATCGATAGCTGGGGGGCATGACAGGACTATAGCATATTACACACGATCTCACAAGCCTACTACACATGATACAAATTACCATGCATCGTGGCCAGTAAGAACAGTGCCATCCAGAATTATTGGCATTATCTTTAAGAATAAAATGATCGTATAAACATTCCACACAATAATTGAAAAATTTCAATTCATTCAACTCCGCTGCCTTTAACCATGTCTTGTTTAACTGGGGTATGAATATGAGGTTGCACACATGTAAAATTCTCTTATAGTAGTAATGGATCCTCTGTTATCCATTACTATGGAAAAGCCATAGAACCCATACATATATTCACTCACCATCCACTTTTTGGGTGTAAAAATCCCAGATGATCAGCAGTTTCTGATAAACCGGCCCATCTGGCACCAACAACCATGACACGGTTAAATTCACACAGATTACAATTTTCCCCATTCTGGTGTTTGATGTGAACATGAAGCTCAACTGAAGCTCTTTACCTGTGTCTGCATGATTGCATGCACTGTGCTGCTGCCACATGATTGGCTGATTGGATAACTGCATAAATGAGCAGGTGTACAGGTGTTCCTATAAAAGTGGATGGAGAGTGTATACATGCAGCTATCAAAAGTCTGGGGGAAAAAAAAAAAAATCTCTCAAACTCACTTCTGAGAAGCAAGCAGAAGGCCATAAGTAACTCTAAAGGAGCTGGAGAGATCCATAGCTCAGATGGGAGAAGCTGTTCACAGGACAGTCCACAAATCTGGGCTTTACTGAACAGTGGTAAGAAACAAGCCATATGAAGTCCTATTAAGATTTTGCTGAAAGTCAAGTTGGAAAAAGGTTGCCTCATCATTTTGGCCTTGGAACAAAGTGCTACATTTGGCAGAAACCCAACACTGCTTATCATGCTAAGAACACCATCACTACAGTGAAGCATGGTGGTGGTAGTTTCATGTTGTGGGAATGCTTTTCATCCGCAGGGACTGGGAAATTAGTCATGGTTGGGGCAAGGTGGATGGAGCCAAATACAGGGCTATCCTAGAAGAAATCTTCTTCAAAACCAAAAACCTGAATGTGTTAGAATGGCCCAGTCAGTCAAAGCCCAGACCTCAGTCAGATTGAGAATCTGTGGCAAGGTTTGTGGGCAAAAAAGTGTCAGGACCCAGATGTCCAACGCTGATGGAAACAAATCCCAGAATATGTGTGTCAAATTGTTGACTAGTCTATGCAATCCCTAGTTTGCAGTGTGCTCGCAGAGGACCACGAATTATGTACTTATTTCTTTCTCATATTTATTAATATTTATTAACTTTATTAAAAAGAGCTGGGATTTAAGATCTTAAAGAATTATTATGAAATATGACAACTATTGTACCTCAGTACAGTAAAGGCAGATGCTGGGTTTGGGCTATCTCCAGAAAGCAAGGTCACATCTTTCATATTAATTGTCTTGGAGTCTTGGTTGTCTTCATGTTGTTTCACTCTCTCCTCCCATTCCTCTACCAGTTGTTGCCATGGGCACCGGAAAGGAGCCACGCAGCCGTATTTGATGTAGTTTGTGCGTTTGGAAGGTGGGTGTCTGCAGGTAATCGAAAGGAAATGCCAAATGTATCAATCACAGGTAAAATGAAACTATTCTATCAATAACAACATTGACACAAGCCAAAATGCTAGCTTTCTGCTAAAAACCCGTCAAGCCAAGAATCTCAAAAAGCTACCCTAAAGCTACTAGAAAGGAGTCCTAGATATTAAGAGGCTATAGAAGAGGTGCACTACACAAGGCTACAACAATTCAACAGTAACAAGACAAGCTGTCAGAAATGACATACAGTAATTTTTGCACCTCTTAAACTTTTCCAGCAGTTCGATCTCCTGTTGCTCCTGGAAGCGGACACCTGCAGGGCAGTCTGGGTAATCATGAGGAAAGTGGGGCACGCTTTTATTCTGGGAGTGTTTTAAACTCATCTGGAGACCCCCAACGCGTACACCACAGTACACCTGACACACAGGTTTACATGGGTCAAGGACATGACAGTACATACACTATATTTTCCTTATTACTGAAAAGATTCATCAGAGCTCAAACCATTTCACTTCATACCCACACCTCCCAACAAGTCTGGTGCCTGGATGGTTGACATACTATCATCCTCAGCATTTCAATGCTATAATAAATGCTTTTAAAAACAATTAGGGACTGGTAATTAGCAGCTGAGAGGATTTACTGTGTGGGATATCATCAGCTCATCTAGAGTTTATTTAAAACTTTCAGGTATTTGACCCCAAAGTACACAAAGCAAATATTTCCAGGATGCTCTGTACTTCTAAAGCTGTGTAGGATAAAAAGAACCTTGTCTTTACCAAAGGTACCCAAAATGCCATGCCCCAGCCCTTGGGCAGTAGCAAGTCCCAACCGGGTCCCCATCCAAGCCGCTCCTCTCCCAGCTGTTTCCCTGCCTGGTTAACCAGCAGAATTGGCACTCGGCTCTGTGCAGGGGTCGGCAACCTGGAGCCTGGAACTAACAACTCCCTCTTCATCCTGTTCAGATCCTGATGCATGCGCACACACTTTTAGTTCTCTCTCAGCATGAGGTTAACAAAAGGTTAGCCCTAGTACACTACAGATACAACAGAACATCTGATATCCAATCACTATTTAGTTCACCGTGCATTGTATTTTTGTTGCATGTTAATGTCATCTGAATAAACTGGCATTCAACTCAATCCAGTTTTATTTTCACTGTGATTAAATGTACTGGTGCCATTACTGCAGGCCAACAAATTCACTGTGTCTCTCAGTCAGTGGCTCATCTTTTGTGTAGTCAAGCTATAGTACACACAGTAACATAAAATAATAAATAAATATGTCTGGGTTTTTTTATTCATTGTAGCAAATAACACTTTGTTAACAACAACCTCTAAAGAACTGAGACGTGTTTGTTTGAGAGAGAGAGAGAGAGAGAGAGAGAGAGAGAGAGAGAGAGAGAGAGAGATACCTGTTGTGAAATCTTGTTGTTTGTAACATTCTCTCGGACAGACTTCTCCCATAGAGCACTCTGAGCACAGTGAGAAGGGACTCCTCTCAGTGTCAAATTTCTTCTTCCTTCCTCGTCATCACCTACCTCACATCCACACACACAAAAACCAGCCAGCATTGATAAGGAAACTCCATCAAGTTTCACATTTCAAACCAAAAACAGGGGTGTGGCTGTGACAAGGAACTGGTGATACTTTGGATAGGTGTGCTCAGCTCATCCATTTTTGAGAGACGGAGCGAGATATCAACCTGGCCATTATATTAACCCAATCGAGTGACATGATGCCATTATCTGTATTTGTATGCTCAAAATATTCGTATCAGTTTATATATTTGGATTTAAACCGGAAGTGGGTGTTGTCTGTATCCAAAAGCTTTCATTTATAGCTTTGCTCCATAAAGTCCACACAGACTGCACAGGGCAGCATACCCCCCCCAAAAGTACTGGAATGGCAAGGCCAATTCTTTTGTTTCTGCAAATCATTCAAATCATTTCATCATTCAACAAGACAATGACCTAAAGCACACTGCCAACGCAACAAAGGACTTCATCAGGGGAAAAAAGTGAAAGGTTTTAGACTGGCCAAGTCAATCACCAGACCTTAACCCAGCTGAGCATGCTTTTCACCTCCTGAAGAGGAGACTGAAGGGAAAAACCCCCAAAATAAACAACAACTGAAAGAAACTCCGGTACTAGCCTGGAAAAGAAGAATGTAATATTTGATGTCAGTGGGTCCCTGGCTTGATGCAGTTATTGCAAGTTTTTACTGCTACAGCCTGGGTGGTCTGCCACCTAAGGTGCCATGTTCTAAGTTGTTTAACACAGCTAGGTGCAAATATCACGAAATAAAAGCCAAAATTCTGATCTATCATGTCATTCATATTTTGATCTCAAACCCAAATATCTTCAGTGTATAGCAAATACAAAAGTATTGGCCTTGCCATTCCAATACTTTTGGAGGGGACTCTATTTCCTCAGTGCTCTCCACAAAAATAATCACTGAATTAATTGTTAAAATATTGTAAAACTGGTACGTACGTGCCATGTTTTCCATCATTTTTAAACGATTGTTCTCTATCATTATTAATGGAAATCCTTCTCTAGAAATCATATTGTCATTATAATGAAATGGCACTTAAAGGACTCCATTTCGACTTGCTGAAGCACTGTGAGGGTATCCTAGCTTTATAGCAGATTCAGATAATGTGACCAGCGAACATTTCTGATCTTTCTGGAAGATCTTACTCAGTCACATTAGATAACAGACAGAAAGTTTTCCAGACAATTCCACACAGCATCCAGTTGTCACGTTGAATAAAGTAATGTTCTGCAAATTGCTTTTGGTTGTAATGGTTTTTTTCAGTGTTCTCCAGTGTTTCCAGAACATAGTGGTAGGGTTAACCAATAGTTCTTGAGAATATCGCACCACAAATATATACACTGTGTACACAAATGTTTTTATGACAATGTTCACCTTGAGTCCGGTGAAGGTCAGGCATAGCTTTTCCCCGTTTTGCAGGCAAAGACAGTCTTGGGTCGTCTACAGTCAGCCCCAGAACACACCCTGCTGGGAGCTCAGCCGTAGAGTATACACCTTATTCGTAAAAAAAATTTAATTACACACTTTTTATTTTCTGCTAAATGAATCTCAGAGTCATGTGTCTGTCTATGAATGAGCTACATTTGCTGCTCCAAGGGAGAGGAATTTCTGTAATGCTCTTCTTTTATATTAAACATGGTTGAACAGAAACTGCCACAATAAAACTAATTATGGCATGTTAGTGATTGTTTCCTGGAAGGTAAGTGTGAGATGGCGATAAAAACTGCATACCTCTCAAGAGCTGAAAAACATCTGTTTGCTGGCGATGCAGGGACATGCTCTCCTCTTTCTTACACTCTTCTGGCCACCAGAAAGGGGATGAAGTCATTTTGATATTATTCTAAAAAAAATTATTATTTTTAGCAATATTGTAAAACCAGCTCACACATGAATGCTAAGAGCACTAGCATTTGTACTGAGGCATCATAATGACATCAGCACCTCTGTATTAACAGGACCAGAGTTAGCTCCTTTCTGCTCAAGCTGCAACACGTCTCACCTCACAGTCAGTTGCAGGCACAAGTATCTCAGTCAGGACAGAGTGGGAAAGCGGACCGATTAGACGATACCGTACTATTTCCATGGTGAGATCACTGTAAGGAAACCCAACATATAGAATTCGCATTTGATTTTTTTTAGAAATATACATGTGATGCCACTAAACCGCTCACCTGATCACAATCTCAGTTGTGCTGGACTTCCAACTAACCGGAGTCGAAAGTGATCGAGTGCCATCACCGACAATCTTTTTGGCAGGGCAGCCATTTTCATTATCAGCTTCCACTTTCCTCTTTCTCCTGGAACACTGTGGCCCAGAGCTTAAGTCAGAAGGTGCAGGTGGAATGGGACTTGCTTCTGCCAGGTTCTCTGATGGGAACACTTCTACAACAGCTGGAGCCACTGCTTCAAAGCACTGGCATACTGCCTGCAATTCTGGCAGAAGATCCTGAGGTACACACATACACCAAAACATGCATTGCTTGCCACTTTATTAGATGCTCCTACCAAATGGCCAAAAGTATGTGGACTAGGGCTGGACGATACCGCCAAATAAATAAACAAACAAACAAACACATTGATTTTTTTTTTTAAAACATTATGAACGATTCTCGATTACAATTTCAATATTTTTTGTTCTTACATAATGCAATTAAAAAAATTACATTATGCAAGAACAAAAAAAATTATTTATTAGAATGGGCTTTGGGAAATGTACGTAGATGTGCAAAAATAGTAACAGCACCATCTAGAGCAAACAGTGCAAACAATGATTCTTTTAAATAAAGTATATTTAAAGAAAACATTTTTTTTTTTTTTTTAATTATTTGCACCATTTGCTATACATGGCACTGTTACTGTTACGCTTGTGACATTGAGTGAAATATACCAGTTTTTCCACTAGCACTGGCCGAATGACAATAGACAATTTTCTTGATTATCATGGCAGTGTATTATTATTATTATTTTTATTGTTTTTTTTCAACAGTTAGGTAGTTAGATATGAGCTAGACTTTTTTCACCTGCTGCATCAAAAGCAGTGCAGAGCAAGAATTTTGACTTTGATACGCAAAACAGAGAAAGACAGGCGGAGCAGATTTTCCCACTGTTGTGTCTAATGCCCTTAATGACTGTAGTATGTTTGTGTATTCTGGACATATTTTTAATGGAACTGCACTTGTAGAAATCTGAAAAATAAGGTGAGATTGTTGTTTGTGTATGCACTGTACACTGCTATTTCCCCCTTCCAGCTAGTCAAAAAAGGTATACTGAGCAGCATAGTGTGGTATTGCAACCACGCAGGAGCAGCGTGCTTATTGCGTCTGAAATAAAATGGTTTAAAATGAGCTTAACTATCCTCACGTGTGACTGGCTACTATCACACTCATTAATGGTTTATGGTCACAAGCATTACTGATAATGCGTGGCAAAAATCAGATTAACTTTGTTATTAACATTGTTCTGTCTATAACAACTGCCCACACTTAAATACTAGCAGTGTAACAGAATATAAATACATTCGTCTGATTGAAAAGATAATAGTTAACTAACAATTGTAAACTAATACAAATGCAGATAAAAATAATTGATGCAGTATACTTTTTTTGTTTTTGTTTAATAAAGCTTGCATGGTATCTGCATCATTTACTCTCACTGCAACAGAAAAACAAGGAAATGCAATTAAAGAAAGAAGCAGCACCCAATCTGGTCTTACGCTGGTCTCTCTAAATCATTGCATGGGAGTGAAAAAAGTGAACTATATGATAGGTGTAACTGATCAAGGGCCAATTATTGTAGGTATACCTAATAAACTGGCTCCTCAGTGTGTACACACATGCACACACACACACACACACACACACATGCACACATGCACACATGCACACATGCACACATGCACACATGCACACATGCACACACTACCTGTTTTAGGGAAGGATGTAGCCAGATCCACAGCTGTCTGTGAGGTGATGTAGTACTGCAAGGCCTCCAGAGGAAGCACACAGGGCCCAGGGGCTGGTGAGGATACTGATCAGCCTTGTAAAGCATAACACTCCCCTCTTTCTGCCCTGACACACATGATGCTGCTGCAAATGTTGGGCCTGCAGCGACACAGAAACACATGCACAACACTGACTGACAACATAGTCTGACTATGTCTGCCTATGAAATTACAGTATTACACTTATACCGGCAGTAAGAGGTTTTGCACATTTTTATGTTAAAGCTGTTCAGTTTATGACTTTGGGATTTGTGGATTAGAAGCCCTACTATTGCAAGCTATACAACATAAAGGATGTTACTTTCACTCAACATGTGTTTAGGTGAATGTGCATTGTACTAGCAGTAGAATTATATGACGCTTTGTGCTGCACTGTGCTGACTCATTTGTCAGCGTTTCCTCCTCGCTGCATGCTTCTCGTTCTGAAAAGATTGTATGTCATCCATGCATCCTAATATATCCATCAAGAAAAAAAAACAGATCCTACCTACAGCCAGATTATGAAATGTTTGTGGCTCAGCATGTGGTGGAATTTGGGAAAATGTGCCTATATCAGTCATAGCATTGCGGTGCATCGTACCACCAAGACATACACTATATAGCCAAAAGATTGTTGTCACCTGACCATCACATCCCATTCCAGATTTAGTCCTCCTTTTTGCTGTTTATAATAACCTCCACTATTCTGGGAAGGCTCTCCACTTGATTTTGGAACACAGCTGGGGGGATATGCCCATTCAGCCTCAAGTGTATTAGAGAGCTTGGGCACTGATGTCAGTCAATAAGGCCTTGCATGCAGTAAGCATTCTAGTTCATCCCAAAGGTGTCCAGTGGGGTTGAGGTCAGGGCTCTTTACAGACCACTTAAAGTTCTTCATGGTCCTCGCTTTGTGCACAGGAGTACTGTCGTGCTGGAACATGTTTGTGTTGGCTCCTTAGTTCCAGTGAAGGGAAACTGTAATGCTACAGCACACAAAGACATTCTATACAGTTGCCTGCTTCCAACTTTGTGGCAACAGTTTGGGGAAGAAGCACATATGGGTATGATGGTCAGGTGTCCACAAACTTTTTGCCATACAGTGTGTATGACCTGACTGGAGTGTGTTGTATTTAAACATAAATATCAAATGGAAAAATTAGTTTTTGTAAGTCAATACGGAGTAGTCTTTTTTTTTTCTTCTTTCTGGTTGTTGGATAGCAGAAAAAAAACAGGGATCATCACATGAGCAACCTATTAAACTTTATCTGGTTGCCCTGTGTATTCAGACTGATCTGTCCACCTCTGAGGATTTCCAGGGCATTCTCAGAGCACATATGAAACTGTAATGTACTGCAGCTGTAAAGTGTTCATTCTGCTGTATAGGATGGAGCTTTGAAAGGCTGGTAAATATACACCTGCATCTTTGCTGGTCAGCCTGGAGAGTGCATTCAGTAGTTGTTCCTCTGGACCACGGAGCTCCACGCAACAATAGTATGAGAGGTCCTGAATGAAAGAGCAAAGAAACATGTAAAAGAAATAAATACATGAATCAAGAAAGAGAGAAAAACAGGGGGAAAAAATGGATGAAGGTAGAATAGCTTGAGAAGCATAGAAAGCAGGGTAGTAACTGGGTAATAAGTTGAAGAAGCCACCGACATTAATGCTACAGCTGAGAGTGACTGGGAGACAAACAGCAAGCTGACCTGCAGCAGACAGCCAGAATTCATGGCCCTATAGCTGGCTCTGTAGCACTTGTACGTGGGTCGGTCTCCAAGACAGTAGCCCCATTTCTTCAGCATGTGAAAACGCTTGGCATGCCAGATGTGAGTCTCTAACCATTTATTCTTACGCTGCCGTCGGTTAAACTCCAGCAACAAGTTGCCATGGCGGCGGCGGGCGCGCCGACTTTTGGTCTTTGACTGCTCTTTTTTCTCTTTCTTCCCTGCCTGCTGACTCTTCTCCAACTAGACAACAAAGATAAGTTCACAGCACTACAAGCACAGTTTCTACTCACGCAAACCAAATATTAAAATTAAGCAATAAGCTACAATAGGGTGCACGTTACTGTGATTTATCACGAGTGAAGGTGTTCTTAGGCATGACATGAAGCAGAGTAAAACCCCCTTAGCCATGATAATCACTGTAACACACACCCTTGAGTGGCTTAATAAGAATAACATAAGAAAACAATGACAAAAACAACTTATAAAATACATTTATTAATTCAATAGATTTATTGACTTATGGTTACATCCATAGAACACATTTTTAATAAAAGTGTCATTAGATGCCAGTTGACATTACTTATAGGCATACCAGTTTTAACATAGGGGGGGTTGTGGCAACAAACTTAGAAAGTTACAGGCCCTACTTTGAGATCCTAGCAAGAAAGTCCGTACCATTCTCTGTGCCATCTCTCTCAGTCGGCAAGGCAATCTCTTGGTGTTGTGGCTCATGGCTCTTCGGCGCATATGCTTTGGCAGAGCTCCAAATATATGGGAGCTACCTGTGGTCTTTGAGACAGCCCTCAACATGGCATTGACTTCTGCAGCTCGTGCTTTGGCAAAGAGTGATGCTGCAGGAAAAAATGTAAAAAGCCAGCTTCAGCGAAGGAGGAGAAAACATGACTGGCATACAGAAGGAAGAAGGAAGAGATAGGTAAAGTGAAGATGGATCAAAGCACTTAGTTTAAATGCTGTTTCACTGTTCAGATCAATTACCAGTGATGTATTTGGGCAGTGCTTGCTCATGTCTGACTCCTCCATCCTGATGCCCCCTCATCCAGCTGCTGGGGTGCTGTGTGAGTCCCCTCATCTGCTGCTGCTGAGAATCGGAACTGCGACCTAAATATGAAGAGATGTGTTGCACGAGAAGTTAAAAAAAAAAAACACAAGATGGGGGTATTTTCCAGCTGTCTTTTTTTTCCTTACCAACCTGTGTGCGAGTAAGTCACATTACTGGGCTGATTTCTCATTTTCTTATGTCGCATTCTGTCTTTGGCCCCCGACATCTAAGGCAAACAGAAAGCTCACACATGAATCTTTGCAGGAAATTCGCGCACACATCACGTCTTGTCTTCTGCTCGAGTTGTTTGGCTGTACCCGGCTAGCCACTTAAATCGCACACACGAGCACAAACTACCTCAGTTTCCAACTGTAAAATACATTTACCAAATTATAACCTCCGTTTACATCAGACATGGATGTCCAATACTTACTGTGTATGCTGGTTTGAGCAGGAAAACCTAATTAACTAAGAGTATAGAATGATCCTGTCCTGCAGTCCTCAGCACGCCAGCGCTAAAAAACCACGTGTAGCAGCACTTCCGCATCGCGCTGCTCATGGGTAATGTAGTACCGCGTCTGTGTGGCTCGTGTGAAAATCAGGAAGACCAGTTATTACTGTAGTAATTATGACAAAGTAACCAGCACACAAAAGACAGCAAGCATCACCATGTCCATATCATGGGATGTCATGGTCTTGTAAAAAATTGTTTTGGAGCAATATATTTGACCCTTTTAACATATTTCAAATATTTTAATATTTCCTAAAATATTTAAAATAAACCACAAACAAACAGAAAGAGATAAAGTCTCTAAACTAAAAAACTTTGAGCAAGTAAAAATAATAATGAACTATAAACATTGTTAAAAAATGTTACAGTGTGGGACATAGTGGGAGATATTGGACATACAGTACTCTAAATATGAATGTACTCTAAGCATGTAAAAATAATAAACTGTAAACATTGTAAACATTGCAGGCCCGGGTTGGCTAATCGGGAGCACCGGGAGGATTCCCGGCGGGCCGGTCTGTTTTTGACCGCGAGGGCCGGTGTTGTCATGCCACTGGGTTGAAATACGGATGATGTTCTTAACTGCCTGGACGCACAGCAGCCCCACTTTTTTTTTATTATTATTATTATTTTACCGCAGCCCCAGTCTTTTTATTTATTATTGTCTCGCAGCGCCACTCGCAGACTACTGTAGCCTGCAGGTTAATGATGGCGTGATTATCTTTCGACTCCCCCGACAGCGGCACCTTGCTCAAAAAAACAAAAAGACACGCAAATTGTTGGTGATATGCCAGCAAAAAATAAGAGCTATAAATAGATAATAAAAAGCGCAAAGGTGGCGCTGAAAAGGCTAGAATAAAAAAAAGAAAGCTCTCGAAACTGACGCGGCCAAATGTACTAAGCTGAGTACACATGAAGACGAGGAGTCGGATAGTAAGCTAACGTTAAGCTAATGCAAAACAACGCTGTCTGCAAACCACTGTTCATGTTTATGTATCAGACTTTTTCTTGTAGCTCTTCAGCAGCAGCTTCTAGTCCAGTTTGCTGCTAACAGTGAAGAGCCAAGCTCAGTAACGTTACCAAGCTCCAGTCATGAGCCCAACACACCAGAAAGGGCAGGTAGGACTGTCACTGAGTGAATAGAAGAATTAGAAGAACTAATATTAATGAAGAGCGTGGTGTAAACCTGCTCAGTGAAAAATGCCCCGAGATAATTAATGATACCAGATGAGTCAGCAGCACTACATTAATGAAACTGACTTGACTTGATCAGAAAGCTTTGTAAAAAAAAAAAAGGGGGGGGGGGGGGGGGGGGGGGATTTTGTAATGAGAAATATGGCCATTTTTAAAATTTCATTTTAGTGTTAGACTGATGCTCTCACTGTAGAAGACACAGGTAAGCTGTTGTACCACAGTGTGTGAGTAAGCAAACATGATCACTGTGATCATTCATAGAAAAACAGACTCAGGAACACTTTAACCCAAAAGAACCATTCATGCTCATGTGCACTGAGAAAGAAATTCTCATGTCTTTGGCCAATGACACTGTGATAAACAAAGTTGCAGAGACCAGTGCACTGCTCAGGCGTTTATTAATGTTTTAGAGTTGGCCATGTTTCCTTGAAGCTACACTTACGCAGACGAAAAAGAGATGTAGCCATCATTAGAAAGTTATACTGTGAAAAAACAATTCTTGCAGATAACAGTGCAATGCTTGATTTTTGCTTGATTATTTTTTCTTTATTCGTGTTTAAGGATTGGATATCTGTGAACAATTTTGCACAGAATATATATTCAGTATTCATGTTCTCATATTTGTGAAAATATTTGAAGTTGTAAAGCCGCTGTTTCCTGACTTATGCAAAGGACAAATAGATGATAGTACGACACTTTCATTAGAAAGTGCAATACATTTTATTTTAATTTTATTTTCAATTTTTATTTTTTATATTTGTATTTATTTGATACTTCAAGGTTTTGATATTTATGAACACTAATTCTTACAGAAAATAGATTCGGATACTGTTAAACATTACATTGTGTTGTTGTAAAGAATACTGTTATTAACTGTTCTAATAAATCTTCACTGTGAAGCAACACTTAGGCTACTGTATTAGCACTGAACTGCAAATGAAATTTTTGAAAAATACAATGAATTACAAGGCTGTAGATAACAGTGCACTATTGCAGACGTATAGACTGAAGTTTTAATTACATTAAAGTGGGCCGGTCTATGTCATGAAACTCCAGAGCTGAGAATGAGTCCCACTCCGGCCCTGAAACATTGTATGCAGTCAAAAGTGACATGTTGGGAGATATTGGACATACAGTACTCTAAATATTAATGCACTCTGGGCAAGTAAAAAATAATTATAAACTGTAAACAGTGTATGCAGTGAAAAAGTGACATAGTGGGAGATATTGGACATACAGTACTCTAAATATTAATGCACTCTGGGCAAGTAAATGTAAGAATAAACTGTAAACATTGTAAATGTTACAGTGTGGGACATGGTGGGAGATATTGCACATACAGTACAATGACAGTCAGAGTCTGATGTCAGTCTGTCCATCAGTCAGACTCCAGTGTAAATGTAAATGATAAAGTATGCATCGTGTGTTGGGGGATTTTGTTTTATTAATGTACTAACTGTATACTGTGACATACTGTATGCGCCATGGTGGGGTTAAAATGCGCGCAGCCGCCGGGGGGCGTCAGAGACATCACATGGCTTCACTTTTCGACCGCTGAAAAGTCCAGCTCTATACGCTCTATGGATTCTCGTTGACTTCGTAGTTTCGCTGATCTCCGTTTCATTACTCCGTGTATATGAAATACTGATCATAGCATCTGTACGAGTTCTACTTTACTGAAACTCATTCCATCAGTCCCAGGAAGTGTTTAGCTCCGGAGCTAAGAGAAGAGTTTAAACTTTGTTTTTGCAGCTGCAGAATGTGACGGAGAACAGGCATTTCCGTAAGTGGGATACATGAGCTCTACAGAACAAAACAACACTAACCGACACCGACGGAGATCCAAAGTAAGCTCATTTATAGCATACGCTGTGTATTTGGCTCTAGGAGGAGTCATGAAAACACGAAAAGTGCGACTGCTGTGAAATGGTCGGCATGAGACTTCCGTGCGGGACAAAGAAAATATCCGCTCTGTCGAACTTCGCCTAAATGAGCAACACTAACACTCGACTAAGCTCGTTCTTGTAAGCGTGTAGACTTCTGTGTATTTTGAACTGATAACGCTATCAATGTAGGCTGCTGTAATTATACATACTGTGACTTAAAAACAACCAACTTCAAGGCGTGGACTGAAAAACGAACTTTCCGACATTCCAGCATTAGCAGCATGTCTGAACCAGTATCCTGTTAAATCCTGTATGTTTCATCTCCAATTCTAAGTATCAGCTTCCGGTTTCATTTCCCATCAACACAGATAAAGAATCAATACAACTCAATTGAAAGGTTAGTGTTGTCGCATTTTGATAGTCTCAGAGCATTTATTCTGGTCCTTTTTTTTTTTAATTTTTTTATTTTATTTTATTTTATTTTATTTTAAAAGACTAGCTATGGTAGCTCAGTGGTTAAGACATTGGGCTCTTAAGTAGAAGGTTGTGAGTTCAAATCCCAGTACCCTATGCCTCCACTGTTGGGCCCTTGAGCAAGGCCTTTAACCCTCAACTCCTCAGGTGTATAAATGTGAGTCCCTCTTGATAAGGGTGTATGCCACAAACCATTTTTAGCCTCTACGTAGAAGTTTAGTGTTCTCACATTTCACATTCGTCTCCCACCACAAATCTGACTATATAAATGGCTGTTTCTGAAAACGTATTTCGTATTCAGAACTGTGTGCACCTTTGTTAAGACTGGACGATCTGACATGTTTAAATTGTGTTGCATGCTTACTGCATACTGTAATTTCCGTGACTCTGTCGTGTCCCTCTCTGTTTCAGACTCCCCTGTGTGTTGGAGTGATTAGTGCATGAATCTGGCTTGTGGTCACAAAGTCGAGGTGCTGCTTGTCTCCATGGATACAGCCAGACCTTCTGCCCAAAAGCCTACCAACGTACTCTTTCCGTTGTGCCCATGTTAAAGGACTGAGCAATTTTAGTTTTGTACAACAGAGCTGAACCGTGTGGAGTAGCTATTCACCATGTGGAGTTGCACCTGGCTCTGGCTGGGTGTGTGTGTGGTGCTACTGGACACATGCCTGGGACATAGCTTGTTCACGTGTGAACCGGTGCAGGTGCAGTGGTGTCACAACATGCCGTACAACATGACCTTCTTCCCTAACATGCTTGAGCACTACGACCAGGACATTGCTGCTAGCCAGATGAAGGTAGGGCTTCATCTTAACACTAGCCACAATAAAATGTATGGTATTTGTGTTTACTCTGCTCTCAGTAACCCATTGTTAGGTATTGAGTGACTGTGACACTGTTTCAGCTGTCATTAGTCAGTCACTGGTCACCTACCAATTCAAGACACAGTAAATGGCTGACTGGGTTTTAACTTGCCTAACCAGACCCAACAAACTTGGGTCAGATATCGGCAATAAGTGGCACATAATAAGTGCTGAGTGATCACATGAGAGAGGGGGGCGACAGCATCCAAATATCCCAGTTTACCATAACCCAGGTCTGCACCATTACAAAGGAGAAAGGCTGTTTAACAAAATGCAATCAGCATAGACCTAGAGATTGAGACTGTATCTGAGTCTGGAACACTAATTCATAAAACATTGTTCCATAACTGGGAGCTTTGTAAAGTGCTTGCCCCCTGCTGTAGATGTCATTATTCCAGGTACTTATAAAGAACCTGTACCTTTTGAATAAAGCAGGTGTGGTAGTTCATAATAGACCAATATTTTAGTCAGTTACTGTGGGTGAGACTATTCAGTGCTTTATATGTCATTAGTAGTGTTTTTTTTTATTTTATTTTTTTTTATTTATTATATTTCATACACCATGATAGGGGCATTATGGTCTTTCTGGTTCTAGTAAGGAGTCTGGCTGCTTCAGTTTGACTAACTGGAGCTTGTTTATGCACCTACTGCAACAACCAGATAGCAAGTCTTTACAGTAGTACAGCAGAGGTAACCAGAGCGTAAACTAGTTTTTCTGCATCGTTACAGACATTATATTTCTTAGCTTAGCAACGTTTCTGAGAAAGGAAAAAAGCGATCCTAGTAAAAAAAAAAAAAAATGCATTGCATTAACAGTTCTTGCATTTTAATCCATTGTATGCTTTGATCTTCGGGTGTGGACGAAGACCAAAGCAACAGGTAGAGCGAGGCCTTCCTGAGGAATCAAACAAAGACACTGAATATAAACGTAAACGCTGCTTTTGTGTCGGAATCAACTTTTTCGCATATATACTGGCCCTGATAATGATAAATAACTTGTGCTTTCCGCTTGGTCCATTTCGGAAAATCAAATTGTGAATCTACTTGTTGCTTTGGTCTTCGTCAACACCCGCTTGCACCACCTGCTAGTGGAGACGGACTAGCAGCAGGTGGAGATTATGCGTCGGTACACTACTGTGTTTCCTGCAATACCCGGATGTGAATATCCAACCGAATGTGAACCAGTGAATTTGTGGAAGCAAATTCGTAAAGTGAAATGAAATGGACCGAAATGTGCCTGTCGAATATTACAGGTGGTATTTTTAAACAAACTGAATATTTTGGAAATTAACTTTGGAAGGTGGATATTGATTATTGAATTTTTAATAATGAAATCGTGTGTGAAATGTTTCCAGCTGAAATATTCACAGCTTAAATATACAACCATTTTTAATTGCAGCCCCCAAAAATTTTTCGATTAGTGCAATTCAGCATGCTTTTTTTTGTTTCGAAGACATATGTGATTATTTTTACTTCCATACAGATCGATGACTCAGCAATATGTGAATGCATATGTGAACGCAACAGATGAACTCGGACCCCTCTAACGTGACCCACAAGTGAACCGTACTCAGACCACATTCAGAGGTGGTGTGAGTATGGTTCTTTTGTGGTTCATTTCGTGGTCCTCTTGATTTGTGCATTGTGAACACAAAGTGGTCTCAGTTCGCGTCACATTTTGCTTTACAGATAAAGAACTTGAGAGTTGCTGTACATACATAGCTCCAGTTATCTTTCACCTAACAGAAGACCAACTGGCTTTCCGTGGGGTCATGCGGTCCCGCAATAAGATCAGCAGTGTTAGGTGGCAACATGGCAGATAAGCTAATAGAACCACTCTATGCTATAGAGCTTAAGTTGTTAGGCAGCAGTAATAACAGTGTTGTGTTAGCGACAGGAACTCTGTCTGCTCTGCTCTGTTTCTCAGCCAAACTTAGTTAGCTAGTATCAAGTGTCTTGTTCAGTTGTTTTTATTTTTTATTATTTATTAAAATGTTTTTCCCCTCATCACAGGTAATGAAGTATTAATTCTCTTCTTTCTTGCGAGTACAATGATATGACTGAGGTGGTGGAGGGGCCCCTGAGTTAGTTGTTGCTTATGGCCCCATAATGGCCAGAAACAGCCTTGGCTCCAACAGCCTTGGCTGTTTCTTTGCTTTGCTTTCCTGCACTGCAATTATGCCATCTACTCTTCGGGATATTTGTGCAAGTGTGCATTACAGTTTATAGTAGCCCCTTTGCGAGGGGGCGCGGAAAATGCTTAAACTTATTTTTCACACATTCTATCAACTAACACTTCGTTAAACACATCCTACCAAAATCATCTTATAAGTATTCAGACTTGTATATTTATAGTTTATATTTATGCTTACTACACAGAAAGCTTTATTAACAAAAATGTGCAGAGCTTAAAAGAATTAAAAGTAATATAGTTGCCCCTCAGAAGCTGTGGGCACTGAGCCTATGTAATGCTTACTGCACAGAAATGTCTTAGTATTATAGCAAATTAAAAATAATTCATTTTCAGTCACATTAAAATCACATAAGCTGATTGGGGGCTTGTGCAAGTTCTCAAAAACTGGGAAGTGGGCTCATGGGGAAAAAATTGAATACCTACTGCCAACGATGTAACTTAAAGGCCGTCCAGAATTACTATATAACAAGAGTACTTATGTCTTGTCAGAATTTAGTAGGAGGACGTTACTCAGCATCCAGTGTCACATGTCCTTTACACATTCCTCAGCTTTATTAAGTTGATGGCTTTGCTAAAACTTATACTAGCTGTCTGCCTTTGGCATAGCAGTGGAAGCTAACATCATCTTTATGAATAATTGTACCCAGGGGTAGCATATGTAGGTAAAAACGCAGTGGGCCTAGAACAGAGCCTTGTGGAAAACAAAATTTGTTTGCCCCTACATGACCTCAAAATACCTGATCATATGCTAAATGTAATATCTGAGCCCTATATACAATGTGCACTACAAGTTAACTTAATTTCACCTTATGTCAGCAACCTGAGGTGTCCATTTATGCATGAGCTTTTCATCACAAAAAGAAGCTACACTCTTACTAGATATATCACTTTTAGGAATAACCTTAGCAGAACACGGAACTAAGGAACTCAGTTTCAACAAGGTGCTTTCTTACCACTTTTAGAGTTACTCCTTGTCCTTCACACTTTTGAGGCATCAGGGTAGTGGGCCAGTTAATAAAAACATTTGGTATATTCAGAAATACAGCCATGATGAAGGCAAGGATATTTTCCATTATGCCTAAGACATAGTTCACCCTCTTTGTTTTTGCATTTGCAGCACTTCATGCCCCTGGTTAGTCTACACTGCTCGCCAGATGTGCATTTGTTCCTGTGCCAGGCCTTTGTTCCAGAGTGTACACAGCAGACACAAGTGCGTCGGCCCTGTAGAGAGCACTGTGTGCGCGTCCTCTCTGACTGTGCACAAGACATGTACACCTTTGACATCACTTGGCCACTGGAGCTATCTTGTGACAGGTCACAAAACACACACACAGTATATTCAGTATATTCTTCTTTTCTTTATTTTTATATTGAGTAAAAAAATTTTTTTTCGTTTAGTCATGTAAAATACAGTTACTCTTTCCTAGATGATTATTTATCCATTCTTCAGCTCCATAAAGCACATTTTCTCTGTGTGTTTTAGGCTAAAGCCCTGTCACACCTCTGCAGATGAATCTACTGACCTGTCCCAAAAAGACATGACAACACCCAAAGCATCTTCCTCAGCCAGTAGAGATTTGGGCTTCTGGTGTCCCTTACAGCTGAAGACCCATCCTGGTCAGGGTTCCTCCTTCCTGGGTGCTCAGGACTGCGCTCCTCCGTGTGACAACATGTACTTCAAAACACATGAGATCGAGTTTGCCAAGACATTTATTGGCATCTGCTCTATTGTTTGCTTGTGTGCTACACTATTTACTTTCTTTACCTTCCTCATCAATGTCAAGCGTTTCCGCTACCCAGAGCGGCCAATCGTCTTCTATGCCATCTGCTACAGCTTTGTGTCTCTCATCTACTTTATCGGATTCCTGCTGGGTAATGAGGCGGCATGTAACAAGCCCAGCATGTCCAGCACTGTATCCACAGTGGTGCAGGGGAGCCAGAGCAAAGTCTGTACACTGCTCTTCATGATGCTCTACTTTTTCTTCACTGCTGGCATGGTCTGGTGGGTCATTCTCACAATCACCTGGTTTCTTGCGGCAAGGCCCAAGTGGAGCTGTGAGGCCATCGAGAAGAAGGCTGTGTGGTTCCATGCAGTGGCCTGGGGCCTCCCAGGGAGCCTTACTGTCATCCTGCTGGCCCTCAATAAGGTGGAGGGGGATGGTATCAGTGGTGTGTGCTTTGTTGGCCTATATGACCTGACAGCCCTGAGATGGTTCGTGCTGGCTCCACAGGCTCTTGGTGTGCTAGCTGGACTCTCACTCCTCCTTGCTGGCATTGTTTCACTTAACCATGTGCGACAAGTGATTCAGCATGATGAACGCAACCAGGAGAAGCTGAAGAAGTTCATGATACGCATAGGGGTGTTCAGTGGCCTGTACCTGCTTCCTCTGCTCACGCTGCTGGCCTGCTACCTGTATGAGCAGGCCCTGCGGAGCAGCTGGGAGAACACGTGGATCAATGAACACTGTCAGGAGTACAGCATCCCCTGCCCCTACAGAGTGAGTCCCGATTTTCTTGTATTGCAATGATTGAAAGATGAGCACACACATACTTCAGTGAATGTGATTTAAGAATGAATAAATGCTCATCTGCCTCGTGTGTTTTTGTCTGTTTTCTAGAAAATTTATGCTGCTCGTCCAGACCTAACTCTGTTCCTGATTAAATACCTGATGAAACTTGTAGTGGGTATCTCAGCTGTTTTTTGGGTTAGCAGTAAGAAGACCTGGTCAGAGTGGGCCTATTTTTTCAACAGAACACGCAAGAAAGAGTGAGGACACTGTTCACTGTTTATCTCTTTAATTCTAAAGCAATGATTTACACTAGTCAATCCTATTAAAATTACAGTGTTTTTGTTAAGAAATAAAAAATGTAGTAGAGTAAAAAAGTAGAGAAAAGATTCAGGAGTGCTGGATTTTTAGCTTTTTTTCCCTTGTCGAACAATTTATTTGTTCTCTAATTGTGTAGGTAGCTAGCTAGTGAATCATATAGTCAGCTGATTGCTCTTTGTTGTGAAATTTGTATTGGTACCATGTTGTGAAGTTGCTTTAGCTATAAAGATGGCAGCTGGTAACAACTCATTGGTTATATCTAATGATGTTCTACTGACACAGGGCTTCATAGTCTAATTTAACAGGTCAGTCTTAGCTTTTGATTACTAGACTGAATTGTCTTCACTGATTCCTCAACTGGACCTGCCTCATTTGCTCTGGTCTGCATTGGGGAGTTTTCACTTCTGCTGTTATTTGAGTGTCAGGGTGTTCATTAGTAAAGCTGCTCTTTTCAGAGGAAATATAGTAATTTGTTTTGCATTTAATGAAAGATCTCTTTGTCAAGAATTTATTCTCTCTCTCTCTCTCTCTCTCTCTCTCTCTCACAGCCCTATCAGTGAGAGTCGTCGTGTCTTGCAGGAGTCTTGCGAATTCTTCCTGAAGCACAACAGCCGTGTGCAGCATAAGAAAAAGCACTACAAGTCCAGCTCACACAAACTCAAGGTCATCTCCAAGTCCATGGGCACCAACACCAGTGCTCAAACAACTAACACCACTAACCATGACTTAGCTTTCACCACTAGCAACTACTACAAGGGAACACCTGGCTCAGGGTCTGAGATGCGGGGTTCGTCTAAATCATCTGTACAGGAGCAGGCTGCCTCAGGAAAGGTGTCTAGCCAGAGCAGCAAGGAGCAAAAGAGCAGCAAAACTGGCAGTTCCATTAGAGTCAGTGGCAATGGGGAGCCTCTGCAGAGCCCCTAATATGAGTGATGTGTTTGCACAGCAGGGGTGTCAAACATGCAGCCTGCAGGCCGGGACTGGCCTAGTAAAGGTTCTAATCCAGCCCTACAAATGAAATGAAATTTAAAGTTGCCTTGTAGACCCTAATTGAATTGAAAAATTTAAAGAAGAGCTAGTCTCTGTTATTCGACTGAGGGCCAAAGTAGAACAATAAACTCAGGGCCAGAAACTCAGCTACTGAAAAAGTGCTAATGATGCAAAGGTAATTCTTCATTAGAAGCTAAAAATTTGACACTTTAACCTTGTTTCCAGGTTTTAACACTACCAAATTGGGGGAAATGTTCAAGGGGGTGAATACTTTTTTGATTGGCTGAGTCGCGTTATAAGCCTCTGTAAAATTGAATTCCGTATTATTGCGCTGTTTAAAAAACTGTTATCTTTAAGCCATTGTTCTCTCTATGGAATGCTCTAACCTTCCCCTTTGGGTTAAGCTTGGCATAAACAGACTATATTGCATGGTGAACGAATTTTTTTTTTTTTTGCGTATATTATTAATAATAAATTATTTATTGAACACTGGATTTTATAAATTGTTTTTGTTGCCATTTTATGAAAGCCACACAAGGACATGCCTTAAAGTAATTTGATCATGGGTAAGGGACTTTTACCCTGTTCACCCTGTGCCTAAGAACACGCTTTCCCGTGATAAAATCACTGTAATGTGATTACTATCATGGCTTATAGTTAATAAGCACAGGCTCTTATATATTCTATATTGATGGCCTAAGTGTAATGTGGCCTGATGAGTTTGACACCCCTGGATCAAATTCTGCTGTCCCTTTTTAGTTTTTTTTTTACACTTAATCTTACTATTTTCAAGATAGAGGTTATGTGTTGACAAACTTGCCATGCAGGTCAGATTTACTTTGGCCACAAGACACTGCAGCCATCATAACCAGTGCAATGTTCCCCAGAATGCCATCTTAGCTGTCTTGGTGCTTCGTTTGAAGTATGATGCCAAAATACGGTGCAGCAGCCCATTGTTTGTTCTCGTTTCGAAAGCACCATTATCTGTTCTGCCCTCAGGCCAGGGACAGTTCATGAGAACTATGCACACACCGCACAGAACTGTTCCTTTTACCTCCAGATCCCATCAGGCC
Organism: Pangasius djambal; assembly: GCA_022985145.1. Classification (NCBI taxonomy): domain Eukaryota; kingdom Metazoa; phylum Chordata; class Actinopteri; order Siluriformes; family Pangasiidae; genus Pangasius; species Pangasius djambal. The sequence goes on along the minus strand of CM040996.1, from coordinate 7,723,917 downwards.
AAATCTGTTGTCTGAATCCTGAAATATGTTGCAATGAATTTTTCATGCTCATGGTAACCACACATGCTGAAAAACCCTGAAATATTGTAATCTAGTATTTCAGTCATGGAAAACACCTGGAAAATGAGAAACTCGATCAAATGTTCTGGAAATATTACTGAGGTGCTGGAAACTTGGATTATGAATCTACTGTTATATAGAGGTGATTTCTGGCTGTTTTCTTTTTTTTTTTTTCTTTTTTTTTTTTTTGGTACTGTTTGTTTTTTCTGAGTCAACTCTTACATGCAGAAGTTACACTGGATAAATAGCACAGTTTTTTCTGTGGCATAATTATGATGCAAGTGGACTGGAAGGGTATTAACCCTGTGGAGTCCAAGTAGTTCTTTGTCAGACATTTAGTTCACAGCTTTTACTGTATGTTCATGTAAACATCCATTTCCCCTTAACTAACCTGTAGAAAAAGAATATTGCATTTGTTATAGCTTTGCATTTTAAATTCTAAGTATTACTTAAATACTTATTACTTAAATAGTTTTAAATTATATGTCTAACACATTGCATATATATATATATATATATATATATATATATATATATATATATATAAATATAATTTGCTTTTTTTTTTTTAAAGATGAAATCAAAAAGGCACAGTGCTTTTCAACAACGATCTTTTTTTTTTTTACTCAAAAAACATTATGTTCACATCTCTAAGTTGTGTTTTTGTAAATTAAAACACTGGATGCAATACACCCTGGATGGGATGCAAGTCCATCGCTGGGCATCACACATATACACACACACACGCACACACGCACACTAGCACACTCATTCACACCTAGGGGCAATTTATAATTGCTAAATCCACCTACTGGCACTATTTTTGGCCGTGTGAGGAAATCGAAATGTGAAACAATGCACAGACAGTAACGGGACCTCAGCATCTTTAACGCAGCAACACTACCTGGTGCGCCGCATAACACAACCTATGTTTTCTCTTGTAATCAGCAAATTACGATGAGGCTAGTTTCAAATAGCTTTTTACTGGATTTTTGTTTTATCTTAGTCTTGTCCGTACCTTGTTTCTAGTATCGCTATGATGTTACGGTAGTCATTTTCAGAAATGCCACTGATTTTTTTTTTTTTTTTTTTTTTTTTTTTATCAGAGCAAGTTTATAATTGTCTGCTCTATCATATGTTTTCGATTCTGTTTCTAAGTACATGTTAAATGATCTGATAAACACTTTATTAATTTACTACATTGTTTGTGTTCATTTAAAGTACTTGTTACCGCAAGCACCTACACTAAAAAAAAAGAAAAGTAGCAAATATTTCATTGTTAGTAAAGAAAATGACAATTGTTTTAATGTGGGAGAAAGAAGTCATTGAGTGCTGTTCATTACCAAATGCTTATTAATATCTAGTAAATAACCAGCAAAACTTTAAATTACGTGTCATGTTAAAACTACGTTCTTTTCAAGGAATGTACATATTTGAACTGTTACATTTGCAAAGTGGGATGTGTATTTATGTGGTAGAGGGGAAAAAAAGAGTCTGGAATGAGGTAGAAAAGCCTGCTGGCACTCTATGACTTCATGCCACGGTGTGAAAGGAGAAATGGATTTATCTCATTTTTCATATTTTCTTAGATTTCTTTTTTTCAATCAGTATGTATTCAATATAATTTTGTACCTTGTACTTTGTTCATTATAAATGTTGCTATAAACATTCACATTTTAAGTGTTTTATAATAAAACTGCCCTCAGTTAAAAAAGTAAATGCATCCTTTATTGCTCTCCTATTCTTTCTTGTACACCAGGCTAAAGCATGCAATGTGTCATACAAGAGAAAATCTAGCTACAAGAGGAGAAAAATAAAATCATGTCCCACTCAGATATATAAACCTGTGCACACCTCTGTTGATAGACTCGACACTTGGGTGCAAGGCCAGAAAGTAGCTTTGTTTTCTAGGCTTTATCATTTACATGGCCTGCACAATACACCAGGTTGTCAGTTATGCAGCCTTTAATGTTAAATATGTGAACGGAAACCATGCAGGAATGTTAAATGTGACTTTCTTTATTAAACACACAACTAACTCCTGCCTTCCTAGTAGTCATTAAACTCTTTGCTTCGCTTGTATTTGTATACAGTCCCCTCCGAAAGTATTGGAACAGCAAGGCCAATTCTTTTGTTTTTTCTATACACTGAAGACAGATTAGGTTTGAGATCATGAGACCATATCAGAGATCAGAATTTTTGCTTTCATTTCCTGGTATTTACATATAGATGTGTTAAACAACTTAGAACATAGCGCCTTTTGTTTGAACCCACCAATTTTTCAAGTGATCAAAATTACTGGAGCATGTGACTGACAGGTGTTTCTTGTTGCCCAGGCGAGCCCTGCTAGATTGATTAAATAATTAATAGATCTTAATGTCTACTCTTGTTTTGAGCCCTGGGTTTTGCCTTTGAAGACTTCATTTGTTGTTAAACATATAAACCAGCATGAAGACCAGAGAGTTGTCTATGGGAGAAAACCAAACTATTTTGAAGCTGAATAGGGGAAAGAAGGAAAATCAATCAGAGCCATTGGGCATAGAAATACAGAGATGAGCCCCAAGCTTCTGGAACCAAGATTAACCTCTAACAAAGTGATGGAAAAGCCAAAGTGTGGAGGAAGAAAGGATCATGAACATACAAGCTCATCGGTCAAGCATGGTAAAGGTAGTGTCATGGCTTGGGCTTGTATGGCTGCTTCTGAAACGGGCTCACTAATCTTTTATTGATGACGTAACTCCTGATGGTAACAGCAAAATGAATTCAGAAGTCTACAGAAACATTCTGTCTGCCCATTTACAGAGAAATGCATCTAATTGGTAGGAACTCTGGTAGGAACATCATCAGGCAGCAAGACAATGATCCAAAACACACTGCCAACACAACAAATGACTTCACTGGGAGAAAAGTGGATGGTTTTAGACTGGCCAAATCAATCACCAGACCTTAACCCAATTGAGCATGCATCTCACCTCCTGAAGATGTGACTGAAGGGAGAAACCCCCAAAACACACAACAACTGAAAGAATTTGAGGTACAAGCCTGGAAAAGCATCACAAAAGAAGAATGCAACAGTTTGGTGATGTCAGTGGGTTGCCGGCTTGATGCAGTTACTCAAGTGGTAGGCAAACAAATATTAAGTCTTTTAATATTATAAATGAAAACATTAAGCTCTTGTCTGAGAGTGAATGTGAATGAAGGCCTTTTAACAGGTAGTATATTATGGTCAGGAGATTTGACAATTAGGAGTTCTGAAATTGCACAATGTGAGTCCTAACAGTGATCCCTTTAATGTAAAAGTTTGTGTAGTAAAAATTTAATAAAGCGAGTGTTATACTTAATACATAGCAAAAAAATATATAAAAATTGAAAGATACAGCTGCTTATTTATTATTATTATTATTATTATTATTATTATTATTATTATTACTATTAAGCAGTTGTATCGTTCTTTCAAATTTTTTTTATTTATTATTATTATTATTAGTAGTAGTAGTAGTAGTCTAGTACTTTTTTTTTTCTTTTTTTTTTTTTTTTTTAAACCTTCCGTTACCACGTGATCTGCAAGTCCTATTGTCTGTAACTACCGCTCAGGAGAAATTATGCTTATTTCTGCCATACTTTCTGTCTAACCACATGTCGGGGGAAAACACTAAGATGCCCATGAAGGGGACTACACTCAAGACATTTAAATCGAGGTAAAAGTGTTTATTGCATTCTTATTCAAGTAGCGTCATGGGTATGTGGGCGTGGTTAAATGACGTTGACGCAGAAGGTAATACACAGCGGTGGAGTGAAAGTTTGACATGTTGATATTTATCGTGTACCGTTTTACCATTAAACTTGTTTATATTAATTATACTTACAATTCTTACAGCCAAGTTTCTAAAACAAAAATGACGCCTATTATCTTTTTGAAGACGTTTGCAAAAAGCAAATCTTCCCGTGATGCATTGCGGCATAGACCAGTTGGAATAAATCTCTAATTCTGAAAGCAGTAAACATGAAAGATGACAGTATTATGAGTAAATATGTGCATTATATGTATTTATTACAATAAAGCCCAAATTTAGTTTACCACTGAACCATCATACAGTCAAGTGTTAAGATCTCTGGCTTTAAATAAGGTGTTGGCGTTAGAGTTTACCGGTTGGTCCGAAGGCAGTAGGTATTTTCAATTGATTGCGACGGTCAGTTTCAGAATCCTCGTTTCTTCTCTCCCCTCTCCCTCTGCCGATCTTGACCAACCTTTAGTTTAGTTTTTTAACACTGAGATACCACATAACCAGATAAAAGAATATCCAAAGCTCTTCCGTACCCAGACTTTACTCTCCGTTAAACTCTGCTTCTTAAACAGTGCCAAGTCTGTGTAAAAGAAGCAGTCCAGTGACCTGTTAAAAACAGCTTAATGCCAAAATTCAAAATATTCAAACCTACTCTTACATTATCAAACACAACTGTAATTGTAACTGTCATACTGTAATGAAACAGTATGAAGCTTTGTCCAGAGAATGCATACATCCCTGCAAGGGAGAGACATAGAATGTGTCATGCTGTTTGACTTTTCTGATGGCTTCATCACAAAGTGTCATAAATCAAAAGACATACAATTCTCAGAGGAATAATGGGGCGACGACGACCCAGGAACCTGCTGGCACAAAAATTGGACAGTCCAAATTTTACTCTGTGCCAGACACAGTGCCTGTGCCTAAAAAGAAGCTGGAGAAGTCTGGAAGCCATGATACAAGTGGAGTGGATCAGGAAAGGCCCAAATGTAAAGAACGTAGAAGACCCTACAGTAGCTGCAATCAGACAAAGCTGACAGTATGACCAAGACACCCAGTGAAGATGAGGCCACAGTAATGACAAATCCTCTGGATTCACGTGCAGAAGTATGTATTACTGTCTTGTTCTCTCTTGTGCTGTCTGCACATGTTTGCACTTGTGCACTTTATGTATAAATTATGTAGTCCCTGTAGTTCTGTGTTGTTCTGTGTTTCTTATGTAGCACCTTGGTCCTGGAGAAACGTTGTTTTGTTTCACTATGTACTTGTATATGGCTGAAATGACAATAAACTCCACTTGACTTGACTTGATTACATTTCATAATTTCTCTTACCATCTCACTAAATGAGTTATACTGTATTTAATAGACTGAATGGAAAGCAACAACCTGCCCGATTGCTTTAGTTTACCAAAACTTTTGCATCAAATGCAGGCAAAAGCACTGTGGATAAGGAGTGGTTGTGAAGTCGTCGTCATTGTGCTAAAGTCTCCAGACAATATTACCTCTCTGTCTCTAAGACACAATGACTTCATTACACTGCGGTCCCACAATCTTCTGAATGGAGAGGTTAGTGCAATGTTTTCTTCCACTTTTAAGAACTATTTTAACAGAATATAAGATTCACTTGAATACGTTAGTGGTCAGAGAAAAATAAACATGTATACTATTTCTCAGGCAATAGAGTGCTACATTCTGAATAAATTATACCAGCTATAAACCATTACACCATAGGTGTGATTTTGTTTGGAGGAATCCAACAAATTAGATGTCAGAATTTTGAGTAATGCAAGTACAATTCAACAAAATAATATGATGCATAACATATACAGTTTAATTTGGATTGAAATTTCAGACATGGAGCTGGAGACCTGAGTTGTGGGTCTAGCAGTAAAAGTAATGCAGATTTTGAAATTAATCTCGAAGTCAATTGGTGTGTCCAATGAGAAATGTTCTCAGTAAACAAAGAAGCCCATATTTCCTTAATATTTTTGCCCATGAAAGAATTACAAACAAATTATTTTATGTAGTTAATGTGGTTCGGTTCATAGGCACCACAGCCAAGAACCAGAAGGTGCTGTCCAGAGTGGTGAGGGCAGCGGGGAAGGCCAACAGGACTTCTATCCTCTGCATCACAAACATCTACAACCAGCAATGAAAGACCAGAGCCAGGAGAATTATAAAAGACTTTCACCACCCCAGAAAGAGTATCTTCTCAGTGCTCTCATCAGGGAAGCGCTACCGGATTCCTGAGGACCAACACCGAGAGACTCGAGGAGTTTCTACCCTCAGGCAATCCGGCTACTGAATGAAACTGTTTTCATTATGTATGTGTATAGCTAGTTCGTTTCCTTAGTGGGACGAGGCACTAAGGAAAAACATTTCATTACATTACATCACATGTATGTGACAAATAAAGAACCTTATTGAAATACTGATGTATGCAGGTTACAGTGAAAATTGTAGTTTCCTCCAGGGGGGTCCCTTTCAACTGCAGGTTACATCAGTCGAATCTGTCTTCTACTAATGAATACTAATTGATTAAAATGTATTCACAGGTGAACTGGTGCTATCAGATTTGTGCATGTACACCAGAGCCACTGGAGGTTTGTGGTGACAAGCAAAACCTTTTTCATTTCAAATTATGAGCCATTGTATAGTTTCTCTGTAACTACAAATGTAAAAACAAACACAAGGGTGAAGTGTCTAAAACTTATTAATGGGAAAAACGTATGTAAAATTGAAAAGAAGTAAAATACGTTGCCAATCTTTATCCTTCCTTCTTTCCAAACGTGTGTCGTGAACATACAGTGGAAACCCAGCACCATGTGTGTTTAACTCGGCTGTAATTAGTTAGTAAAACTTTAGTTTATAATTTAAAAGCAACATGAACAGTCTGGAACATATTTTACCTGATACATATAATTCTTCAATAATTATTATTATTATTTTTTTTACATTTGCCTTCTTCACTTCAGATGGCAAGAGAGGTGATATCCAAGTTTCCAGAAATCCCAAAGGTATTCAGTATTGATCCAAAGCGTAAGAACATTGCAAGGATGAGTATATTCTTCTTGCATCAGGTAGTTTAAAAGCCTTTAAGTAACTACAGTTATGGATAGATACCCAAAAAACTTATAAATATGGCTAAAAGGAAGGATAAATTTAAGTAATTGTAAAAGGGCATAACAGGTATACTTTGATAAACAAGACAAAAGAGTAGTATTTCTTGCTAATTTCTAAAGACAGTCCATTATACCTCCCAGTAGCTCTCCTAGACGGGGGATGGCACACATGCTGTCTTTTATTGGTTGTAAATATAATTAAAGTGTAAAGTTTGTTCTCCCTTAAATTATCATTCATGTGCATATATTACATTACACAATATGATTTCTATATTATGCTTGTATCATGGAACCAGATGTTCATCGTAATTGCCTGTAGTATATACGCTGACTAATTGATAGTCTGTTGTTGATATGGTTAACCTCAGCGCATTTTCACATTGTAGCACATGGTTATTAATTGTGTTGACACTGTGCTGACTGAAAATGTCTTTTAAGCATCTAAGGAAGAATACTGCTCCTTCTGTGGCATGAAGACTTGGCAATTGAAATCAGGAAACATTGTTTGGGTGAGTATCAAAATTTCAATACAGCTGCAACACCAGAATACTAAAATAATGTAAAAGTATGTTTGGATTTGAAGATCCAATGCGGAACGTGCCAGAGATGGTACCATGTGTGCTGCCTTGGACTGTCACCAGACAAGCTTCCTGCGAAGGATGCTCCGTGGTTTTGCACAGTGTGTGTTGATGTGTGGTTACTATTTGTTTCAAGTTATGAACGAATTAGTAAAACAGTACACTTGTGTGTACTGTTTCTTTTCAGTTATAGAAGTGTTAATGTGTTCATTTGTAGGATTTAAATGTAAATTACCTGTACATAAATAATAAAACTGTTCATTTACATAACATCTCATTTGTACTAGCCTGCTGGGGGCCAACTATCTAAAGTTAAGTTTATTTATATTGTTTTTTTTTTTTTTTAAATAATTCACTAATTATTAAATTATGATTTTCAAGAATTCATAAACAGGTGATGCTGGCAAACCTGTAGTAAATCTGCCTACTACATTTAAAATATGAAAATGCCATATAGTTGATTTTTAGTGAATTATTTTCTAAGAAAGTTAACATTACGTGTCCATGTAACTGTAGTAAGTCAGTCATCCTACTAGGAGTCTACTGCAACATTTAGAATATGAAAATATGATTTATTTGATTTTTAGTGAATTATTTTATGAAAAAACTGTTCCTGTTTCCATATAATACAACATACATCATCCTACTGGGAGTCTACTACACCCTTCTACTACACTCTTCATAGTATAAAAATGTCATTTTCTAAAGGTCAATTAAATAATGTTTGCACCATGTTGTAGCCCAGTGGATGGAATTTGCAGACGGTCTCTTACATACCATAGCTGCTTAGCGCATTTGAGCGTTTTCAGACATAAACCTGCAGTGACAATAAGTAATTACTTTTTTGAGTATCCCTACTTTTCCATTATCACTCATAGTTTCAGACTTGGCGTCTGTTAGTAAGGAAACAGAATGGGACAGACACCACTAGAAAATGAATTATCTTAATTAAATGTGCTATTATGTCAGTCACATATCTGTGTTTATGTAGGTCTGTTTCATTGCACAGGTTCCAGAACTATTGTATGCCTTTAGTTGATGAAAGCAAGGAGAAAATGTTCATAGGTTGTTTTTTTTTTTTTTTTTTTTTTTTTAAATGATATGCCTAGATGTTAAAATGCCATATGCTTCACAGCCCCCTCCAAAAGTATTGGAACAGCAAGGTCAGTTGTTTGTATTTTTTTTGTTTTGCACTGAAGGCATTTGGGTTTGAGATCAAAAGACGAATATGAGACGACAGATCAGAATTTCAGCTTTCATTTCCTGATATCTACATCTAGATGTGTTGAACAACTTAGAACATGGCACCTTTTGTATGAACCCACCCAAGTGATCAAAAATATTGGAACATGTGACTGACAGGTATGTCTTGTTGCCCTATTAGAGTGATTTGTTTAAGCAATTAATAGGGCCCAAACCAAGAGTAGATATTCAGAGCTGAGTTTCGCTTGTAAGGACTGTAATTGTTGTTAAAAATGATAAACCACCATGAAGATCAGAGAGCTGCCTATGGGAGAAAAGATTATAAAGAAAATAAAATACAAGACTCACAATAAATAACATTATCAGATACTTTTATTCAATTAAATCTTTTTACTACAAAGTTTGAAAGATGACAAATAAATAAAGGCATGATGTATCCAAACCTTTGTACAAAAGAAAAAAAAAAAAAAAAAAAAAGGCTGTATCTTCTTGCTGTAGATGAAGGTACAAGTCTCAAAATACATGAATCTCTGCCACGAAACACATTTACATTGGCGTTAGACAAAACAGTGTAATATGATGATCATATTACACACAGATGATCATCTATGAGTCCCTAATTTCAGTAGTCCGTTGGGCTTTCTCTTCTCTGTACCCTTTTAGAAGTTGGTTAACCAGGTTCAGTTCATTAGTACGTTTAACAGGAAACAAGGGGGGGAATGGGTTGCCCTTATACTCGAGAACAGCCATAGCAGCACGGTCCAGGTTCTCCCTGTTTGGAATACGGGCCATCAGTGTATATCCATTGGACTGGTTTTCAAACCTTGGAGCAAGTACTTTGAAAAGCTTAGGAATCAGATCTTTCTCCTGGAAAAAAAACAAAACAAATGTATTAAATCCATTGAAATATATTGTATACTTTTCTTCAAATAACATTTCCATGGTCTATATTGCAGCAGTTCTCAAACTTATTAAGTTTAAGGTGCATTATGCAAGTAGATAAAGTGAACAATAAACAAGCAGTACCTACCGTAAGCCAAAAATCTGCCATTTCCATTGACTTTTTATTAGTGTCTCCTTTTTTGGCATAGTCGATTAACTGGCAACACAAAGAAAAAAAAAAAAATACAACGTTTAAACACAACAATCAAAAGACTTTTGTTAAGCGCTGTTCCAAGGCTGCTGATATTTAACAGCACTGGGACGTATCACTCTGCTTGTCTGTGTTCACCACATAAAATTCCAACTCTAGTAATCATTTGTTACCTTGAAACGGTTGCTACTATGGGCTGTCAGTCTGTGCGTTGCAAGGCAACATGCAATGCGTTATCCAGCTGTGGCTTCTTTGGGAACTATTTCCAGTGATGAAACAAAAATAAAGTATACTTTGGCCATACTGCATCTGAAACCTGATATTAATTTATTATTAAAAGAACTGTTGTATAAAAGAAATATGACACTCGCAATCGTGCTGTTATCATCAGTACTGCTCTCCCCTTGGCATGCCCATTTACTTATGATATACCATTACATTTCACTTATCCGGAGTGACATA
>CM040996.1:7649487-7713512 GCA_022985145.1 Pangasius djambal | reverse complement strand
TATGGTCATGTTACCCAATTACCCGTTTTTGCCAGAGTGGGCATCAAGCTCCTTTGTCTCCTGTGTGCAGGGTGGCTGATGGTGTTAGTATTTCCCCCTGGTCATTCTGATAGCTGACTTATAAAACTATAAACACATGTAATTCAGCTCATACTGTTTGCAAAAACGGTCAAGAGTTCTTCGACTGTTCTGTTTTTCTTAGTAATGAACTCCCATGAGTTTTTGAGCTGACCATCATTAACAATGTGAACTATTTACCATGACCAATCTAGATGGATATGCATTTCTCTGAAGGTGGATCCTCCAAAGCTTCACCTTACCTGACTCTCTAAGTATTAAAAATGCATCTGCTTGATTTGGTATGTAAATCTGGCTATTGAAATAGTTCATAAACACATACATTTGCAGAAGGAACGTCACTAATTCAATGTCCAACTTTATCCCCTTCACCAGGAATAATTTTCTCCATCATGGAAAAGCACTACCAGTGTTTACTCTAGTTTTACTATGCTTCTTGTTATTAATTTTTCTGGAAGCACAGGGTGATTTTTTTTTTTTGCTCACAGTAAAATTTGAGCACTTACTGGATTCCACCACATGCTACATTACAAAACAGACTGAGCTCATTAGTGGCGTGAAGTGCTGCTTATAAAAAGACTGACAGGAGGCCCACGTAAACAAGGACAAGCCCTCCACATCTGCTGCAGTTTTCCAAATTGTTTTTATCAGCCACATAATATCCTCGGGATGACTCTGTGGCTTATCGTATTCGACATATAGTTTGGCCCATGTATATTTGGCCAAAGTTATTGTTAATTTAGCTGTCTACCAGAGTACACTGTAGTTGAACTCAACATACAGGTCTTCAGCTTATCACCTAAATCTGGAGAAAAATGTGGGAATTAAAGCACGTTTTATATTTTAGGCTGAAGAGGCAGTGAGAGACAGCAAAAAACATTAGGTGTGACCAAAACAACTATTTGGTACATTCATAAAAAGCAAGAACACACTGGCAAACTCAGGAACACCAAAAGGCCTGGAAGACCACAGAAAGCAACTGTGGTGGATGACAAGAAGTATTTCCCTGGTAAAAGAAAGCCAGATCAAGAACAGACCATCACCAGCAAAGAAACCCAGTGTCTGGTGATGTGAAGGCTCCAGGCTTCAAGCAGCCATTGACTGCAAATGATCTGTAACCAATTATATATGATTGTTAGTTTGTACAATTACTTTTGGTCCCTTAAAAGAGGGACGGGGACACACATAAAAAGTGCTGTAATTCCTGTAAGTTTGTATAGTTTTATATATTTGTCTATATCACTTTCACCACCATGGTCGATTAATACTGTGATATGTTTTGACACCAGTTATCACACTAGAGATTTCACACTGTAACACCTTTTTGCTTGACAGGACACTATCAATGTCAGGTTATTATGTAGACAAGCAGGTAGCAGACTGGCTACAGTCATGTAGTCTTACCTTTTCAGCGTAAAATCTAACCTCGTCGGCTCGGGCTCGTGTAGTCTCGATCCGTTCATGTCGAACCAAACCCGTAAGGATGTTCCGAAGCATGTTTATTCGGGACTCAGGCCCGAGGCCCATTCGCCGAGCCACGCGCCCGTGCGACACCAACGCGCGGACACTGAGACGCATTTTGCGAAGGTACTATGAAGGACACCGTCTGACGAAATCTCAAGGAAACACTTCCTGAATTTGGATATATCTATATGCATATATCTATACGTGGCAAATATCAGCCTTACGTATTTGGTGTCCCTAAGCAAATATCAATAATAACTTAGGTTTGTCTTAAAACTCTTCACAGCAACAACCTAATCGTATACACGCTTCCGTGTATACCGCGCATGCGCACTACTGTATATGGTATTTTCTTCGATTTGAGGTGTTTGTCATCCAACCGTTTTGGTGTTTTACCGCCACCTACTGGACTGGAGTGTAGGTACAGCTGTCAAGACGCTCATTTTTCCATTTGCTTAATCTCTATGCTGTTTATCTGCCCTGTATCCTTTAAGCCTTTATATAGTGCTGTGCTAATCCTTTGTGATCAGTCATGTAGAAGACTTTTCGAGCTGCTCAATATCTAATTCTCTGCCAGTCTTATCCTGGTTGCAGTGTTTCACTGCCATCACACCTGCCCATGTTACACTTCACAGTCACTTCAGCCTTGACTGTAGACTCCAGGGTCCTCATTTCCATCCCTTCCTGTTACTTCTCCTGGAGCTTCTTCTAGATGTTAAAAATGTGTCTTTCATTTCTCTTGCTTTGTGTCCCTTACGCTATTATTATCTGCATTTATTGTCCATATTTACTGAAAAAATGACAAGCTGACTTTGACTCTGACTAAGAGCCTCTGCTTATTCCAGCCCACTTTTATTAATTTTTTTATGCGTCCACATTAATTGTTGGTTTCAGACTCATATAATGAGTTTGATATATAACAAATTTTAATATTTGTAGTGATTATATGTCATGTAATGATGTTAATATCTTTAGATTAAAGAACAATACAGTTATACCTTGTGGTACCACACGTTTATTTTGCTTTATATTTTTATCTAGTTCCCACGTATCTAGTACCTGTGCTTTTCGTTTTTATTAGCAAAATGCTAACAGAATGCTAAATTAGCTAATGCTAAAATGCAATTCCCTCTAATCAGCCTTCCACCACCTCTTATTGATTAGTAACGATATGTGACTTTTATTTTGGAAAAAGACTTCTGCGACTAGTACTACTACAAGCTTCACCAGGAAGTAAACGAGTTAACTTGCCCCTTGTTCCTGGTGTAACATGTAACTTGACTTAAAATTGAGTGAGATTTATTTAAAGTTTACTTAAACATGAATCGTGCGTGTGGCTGACATGTTTAAGCGAAGATGAAGTGATCCAGTGAGATTAATGGAGCTCGCACTGGATTGTGGTTTTGGATTATTTTATTCACTAACAGCCAGTGAATTGGGTTATGTCACGTGGTAACATGTTTTTATTCCAACTACTGAAGTTTGGGACGCTGCACAGCGTCGCATTTGTTATCCGTTTATTTTTGGTTGGCTTTGGGATTTATCAAGACAAAACCATGGTGGTTAAATACACTGATATCGACTATCATGTCTTTATAGACGCATCCAGACTTGTAACGCAGGTGAGTTCCTCTGTAGGAGAGATGACAGGTGAGATGTAGTGAAGAAAGCAGGCTATTAAAGGCCCCCTTTTAAATTATTTTTTTTCCAATCAATGCTTTATTTAAAGTCACAGCAGACACAACAAATGCAAAGAATAGATTTTAAGAAATTAAAAAAAAAAGAGAGAATACATCATAATTAAAAAACAAAACACAGAAGTAAAGAGCTATATACATAGGTGTACTGAAGTCTAAGCAACATTAATCACTAAATCCAAAGTCACATGTACAAAATTATTTAAGATGAATAAAAGATCAAGGCTTTACAGCAGTCCATAGTTTGGTTTTGTTGTTTTTTTCTTTGCCTTGGTGTTCGTTACACCCTCCAGTGCTTCAAGGTAATGATAAAGCTGGAATTTAATCTGTACAAAGTTTGGTACCTTTTTTGAATTTCAGCATTTTTCAATATTATATTTACCTAAAATAATAAAGAAAATAAGTAGTAAGTAAAAAATTAAGAACGAAACCAATTTTCTTTTCTAAAGGTTTGTCGTTAAAAAAAAAAAAAAAAATCTTCCAAAATAAAGTCAGCTCCAGTAATCTCCTTAACCCTTGTGTTGTCTTAGGGGTTTACCGCCACTATGTTTACCAGCCGAGAAAAAAGAGTGGTGTCCACTGCTTAAATGCAGTCTTTCTGCACTGCGAAGAGGGAAAACCCAGATATTCACAAAGTTTCTGATGAATGACAGATTGTTCCTTCGTGAAAAATAGATTAGGGGTTTAAAATTCAATGAAGCTGCTTTATTTTTAAGGGGTTGGTGAAGGCGGGTCATTTTTGACCCTTAGGACAAAGGGATATGTTAAGAAAAAATGTTAAGACCGCACAAGGCTTAAAAAAAAACCTTAAAGTCAAACCAGAACAGTTAAGTACAAAGTACAATCAAAGAAGAGATGAGGAATACTCTCGTCATTCAAAGTGCAAAACACACGTCAGATCAATATCTTCCTTAAATCTTTTTATGATCTGGTTTTCTGGGTAAATACAATGAATAATTTTTGATGAAACCTCTCAGATCTTACTGGTGGCACAAAATCTCCTAGAAACCATGAAAGCTTCCTCTGACTTAATATTCTGAAAACATGAATTCCAGAAACCTTTAGCTGGGGGTGCCCCAAACGACTGACATGTCTATCTAAGGCTATTAAAGGCTTCACGTTGTTTTATTTTCAGGCATTTTGCATCGTTCCTTATTAAGGGTGTTACAGTTTGAAATTTTTCACTGTATGATAACCTAGTCTAAAAATATCGCAGTTTCACGCTTTCACAGTATTAACAAACTATTTAAAACACAGACAAACTGGTCATGATATACACCAGAAGCAAAAAGTTGTAATCTGCATATTGTTCTTTTCTTAGAAAGATATTTTTTGAAAATGAATTTTTTCCTTAAAATCTCTTACATTGTCAGTATTTATGAGTATTTATCAGTGTGCAGCAGTGCATAGCCAAAAACACGGAGCCGTTTGGTTTAGTTCTGTTTCAGCAGTGCCGTGTTCTTCTGTGTTTGATAGCCATCGTGCGTGATGCAGTTAGGAACTAGAGGTGGCATCAGAGACAGCAATGTCCCATGTTTTCAACAGTGACAGATTAAACACAGCCCACACAAAGGGTTTCAGTGCGGTCATGTCCCTTCACTTAGAAAGAGTATGTGGTATGATTTACGCGCAGTCCAGAGTATGGAGAAGATTCCATTCCAGATAATGAATTGTTTTTCCATTAGTAACACAAGGCCAACATGCCACAATGAAAAGCAACATTTCATAAACGTTAAGAGCATTATCTTGCTCTTACATTGCTTGATCTCTTCCGTGAATAACATGAGGATATATCTTCTTAGGAAATAAACAGCTTGATCATTTTAAAAGGTGAATATTATCCACCTTTAAAAGCAGTCTATGCCAGTGCATTGTATTTTACTGTGTGGTTCTGTTTATGTGAATTATAAACAGAAGGCACAAGGTGTATTGCTGTTCATTAGTGGCATACAGAAAATCTTCGCAGTGAAAACAAAACCTACATCGCATTGCTCTTTTGTCGTATTATCTCGTCAGTGAAAAACAATCATTAGGGCATCGCATCTTATGACTTAAATGGGGACTTTGTTCAGAAGTGAATGTAAGAATTCCCCTGTGCGTTGCATTTCACTTTGCTGTGCACATGGGACTGCTGCCACTTCGTACACCTCAGCTGTTCTCGGGGGAGCCCCTATAATCAGAGAATGGAAGAACGACCCGAATGTGTCATTTTCCAGGAGGTGTTTTCCTCCATATAAAAGAACACGCACTAAATTTCTTATAGGCGCATTGTTTGTTCATTCTTGCTGCATTGAACCCTTAATCATGAAGCTTGTCAGAATTACTAAAACATGCTAAAAGTGTTCATATGACTTTGTGGCTCTGGCGTTCTCGTCCACGATCAAAGATCAGTATGTATGTGCCTCTTCTGCAAGTGCTCGTGCAGTGTGCACACCTCTACGTCCACCAAACAATCACAAGCTATTCAAGTCGTATATTGTGAGCAGATCAGCAATTCAGAGATCTTGAGCGTCGTGTGTTATACACTCGATTTTCCAACCCCCGCAGCTGATTTGACAACCCCCAGCTAGTTAATATACATGAAGAAGTCCTTTCCCTTTATCATTAATGTACATCTTGCTAATAGATTATTCAGTACAAATAAATCATTTCAAGGTGCTAGTCATTTCAAGGTCTCCGTACCTGCTTCATGCTCATTTTAAAATGGTTTCATCACTTACACCTTAAATGAAGTTTTGGAGCACAAGTACAAATGTTTTTCCTTTCTTTGTGTTATACTAATGTTTAAGGAATTATATATATATATATAATTATAACCTTCTTGCTTTCATAGGGTGAGTCTCCATACAACAGGTCCACCTACCGGTATACACCACTCCTGGCGTGGATGTTATCACCTAGCATCTACTTGACCTCTCACTTTGGGAAGCTGCTGTTTGTGATTTGTGATGTACTCTCCGGTGTCCTCTTATACCACATATTGACTCTTCGAGGTTTATCCGGTGATGCAGCCTGTCGTTTCTCAGCTCTCTGGCTTCTGAATCCTTTACCAATTGGCGTATCAACGCGTGGAAATGCTGAAGCACTGTTGGCTGTTTTGGTTCTATCCACTCTCCTGTGTTTACAACTGAAGAGACATTTTACAGCGGCATTTCTCTATGGTCTCTCCGTCCATATGAAAATCTATACAGTAGTATATGCCCTTCCCATCGCCCTCTTTATATCAAATCGCAAGGAATTGAAGAACAATTACAGAGGTGTTTTTAAGGTTATCCAAAACCTTTTCAGTAAGGACCTGGCTCTGTTCGCTGTCGTTGCAGGAGCTGTGTTTCTTGGACTGACTTTGACTTTTTATTGCATGTAAGTTAAAATAAGGTGAGGGGGGAAAACAAAGAATATAGCCAACTGGGTCAGCTTGGCAGAGCTGGAAATTAAACTCATTTTGCTCAGAAGCCAAGAAACTTGGCTGATGAGCCGCCATTGCTTAATAGTTTGATTTAAAAGGTGCAGAATTTCTAGTGTGAAAATGTGTAAATTTTCCATACTCGGAGTGGCAACTCCCAAAGTTGGAATAGAATATCTCATCATACAAGTACAATGTAAGTAGGTTTACATTTCCAATTGCTTTATGAATAAAGAATACAGTATACACATAATAGAAAGAAATGTGCAGTATACAATCCGGCATGTGCAAGTCAGCATTAGTCAGTAGTACAAATAATACAGTAGCGACTTTACAGTTAGAAGTACAAAATTGCAATAGAACAGTAGAAAAACAGCATTAAAACTGTTTCTACATGTCAGGAGCATTTTATCAGTGGCAGAAACGAGCATTGATGCAACCTCCATGTCTGCACCATCCGTGCAGTTTATTGGTGTTTAATGCAGTGCATCAGTGTTAAGAGTTTATGCATGTGGGGTGGACAGTTATAGAGGATTCAGTTCTAGTGGGTCAGTCTGATTCATTATGATAGTGGCTCTGGCAGCTCTGTTTTTCAGTCTGAAAGTGCACGAGGAGATGGTTCTGTACCACCTGCTGGATGTCAAGGGTGATTGGGATCCATGTTCATGTTCGTTGCTTTGTATAGGCAATGTGAGCTGTAAAATGTGAAGGTTGGAAGTTAGGTCCTTGACTTTCTAAGCACAGCTGATAACCTGCTGCAGAATCTTTTTTTGGCTTATGTGCAACTGGCATACCATAGCAGAATAGAACACAGTATGCATTCTGTGGTGCAGCAGTAGGAGGTCACCAGTGGCTATTGGGCCACCTTGACTTTCTTGAGCCTTCTCAGAGTGGTATTGACTGCCCATGAGAGTTCCTCTGAGATGTGGACCCAGGAAGCAAAAGCTGGTCTCTCACTGGTCTCCACTGATGAAGACTAAAAAGCATAGTCATTACATCTAGACTACCTGAAGTCAGTGATGAGCTCCTTGGTTTTGCTGGTTTTGCCTCACAGGGCTCTGCAACTCCTCTCTCTAAGCTGATTTTTCATTGCCAGAAATAAGTCCAATGACCACTGCATCTTCTGCAGGCTTAATGATGTTTGCGGCATGTGCAGAGACAGATTAAAAGATGTAAGGTTAGTGAAAACTTATGCCACCCATTTAGCACAGTACTTTATTTCCAGCGATGCCATCAGGACCCCTGATGGTCCCTCTGGAGGGACAGGCATAATGGTTGTTCTTATAATCAGTAATGGACTAGATACACTAAATTGCCAAAAGTATGTGGACACCTTCACACTCATCACACCTGTATGTGTTTGTTGAACACTGCACTCCAAATCCATGGGCATTAATATGGACTTGGTCCCCCTTATGCTGCTTATAACAGCCTCTATATCTTCTGGGAAGGTTTTCCACTAGATTTTAGAACATGGCCGTGGGGATTTGCCCATTCAGCCACAAGAGCATTAGTGAGGTTGGTCATTGATCAGTGAGAAGGCTTGATGCTCAGTCAGCATTCCAATTAGAGGTGTGCAAAAGATTTCATGATGTGCATCCTGAGAATGTGTGATTCACATTGTGGGAATCAGCATTTTATTAATTATGCATCTAATGCAGTTGTACTGTTTGTACACCAGAGGTCCTAATCTGCACAACTCATGAAGAGAGAGATAGAGAACACCCTGGACCCTATAGCTTCAGTTCGTGCAGACCGACACGCAATATGAGTTATACGGTTACACAGCCACACTATAACAGTTAAAGAGAGCTCTTCAGTAGCTTTCAAACAACAGCAGCCCTGGGCCACTACAATCTACAGTGCCCGAGAACAAGGCCACCGACTTTGGCGTCGGCGTTTTAGCCGACTTTGACGCATTATTTCCAGTTGCGATGACAATTTAAAAACATTATTTAGTTATTTATTTTTAAATATATGGTGAACCTGTAGTACATGTTGTTTACAGTAATAAAACCTCTGTTCCTAGCAATTTTTTGAATTATTTAGTTTTATACAGACAAAAATTCACATTATTTTACGTTGTTTATGATTCAGAAATAAAAAAAGAGTCTTTTCGGTCCAAATTTCTTCTCCATTCGAATTTTGTTAAAAATATTCTGAGAATTGAATCGTGAAACATGTAGCCAGTATTGTGAACTGAATTGTGACCAGAGTGTATAGTAACGCCCCTCGTCCCAATTCAACCCAAAGGTTTTCAGTGGGGTTGAGGTCAGGGCTCTGTGGAGGCCGCTAGAGGTCTTGCACACCAACCTCTGGAAACCATGTCTTTATGGACCTCGTTTCGTGCTCATTGGCATTGTTGTGTTGGACAGGTTTGAGCTCCTTAGTGAAGAGAAATCTTATTGATAAAGCATACAAAGACATTCTAGACAATTGTCTAAAAAATCCAACTTTATGGCAGCAGTTTTGGGAAGACCCAGATATGGGTGTGGTGGCCAGGTGTCCACATACTTTTGGCCAGATGGTGTACCTTACCACATGCACCGGGTGTGTGTGTGTACTTGAAGTGGTCCTCAGTCTGCTGTCTGGGGTTGGCTTTGGCTCTGACATGAATTTGGATCTGGCAACACTATATGCTTCTGATTTGGAAGTGCTTTTATGTGTCAGTTGATAGTAAGGTTGTCCAGCACAAAAGTATGTAAATGCTTCCAAGATAATTTTTGCCTTTTAAATAAACGACCATTGGCCAAAGTTAAGCCTGTAAAATGTCTGGTGAAATCTGATTGGAGAAAGATTGCCTTGTTTTTCCAATTATCATGCTGACCTTAAACTTGCACTTCCAGACTCATACAAAGTTGTAGGAGAAAAAATGTCAGCTCCATTAGCTCCATTAATATTTAGCAAAGTTGCTAAATATTACCCCGTAGTACTCTTGCAGTCTGTCCTCAGATGGTTATAATGAACATTTACACCATTCATTAATATCTTTTTGTTTAAAACTGAATAGTAAAATTCTGTAAATTCTCTTTAAATTTTTCAGGTATGGCTGGGATTTCCTCCAAGAAACCTACTTCTACCACTTAACAAGGCGGGACATTCGTCATAATTTCTCCCCATACTTCTACATGTTTTACTTAACAGTGGAGAGTGAATGGAGCTTTGTTCTGGGTCTAGTGACCTTTCTTCCCCAGGTTATACTCTTGCTCCTTACCTCTCTGGCCTTCTATGCTGACTTGCCTCTCTGCTGCTTCCTCAACACAGCCCTTTTTGTCAGCTTCAACAAAGTCTGCACCTCACAGGTAACACATGATAAACTAGAATTCACATGGGCTTTGCACAGCAAAATGTTTTCTTCTTCTTTTGCTCTTATTCTTAATGTACTGAAACAATGACTATAAGTAGCTGATGCTTCAGTAAATTTCGGGACACTGATTTTCCAGGTCAGCTCTGAGCATAAAATGAGTCATTATGTATCAGTACACAAAATCTATTATTCAGTTTTTCTTTTTTCAGATGTCTGTTTATCAATAGTGCCAAACATTTTTAATGTAGAATTGATGCTATAAGATTAAAATATTTAGTAATCAAATACATTGGAACATTGATTAGTTTATAATTTCCATTTTGCACAGTCAGAACAAACATTACCAGTAGTGCTATAATATGTGTATAATAAATTCATTAAAAATTAATTAATAATTAAAAATTTCCCGCAAGAACACAGTTACACCAACAGGTAGTCCTCAAATGGATTTACAGTGGTTTCAGAAAGTATGCAGTCCCCTTTATTTGTTCTGCGCCTTATTGTGTTGTGTTTGAATGGATATAATTGCCATTTTTACCCATCAATCTACACTTAATAATCCATAATGATGAAGTGAAAACATGTTTTTAAAGATTTTCAAAAATTAATTAAAAATCAAAAACTGAAATCTCTTATTCACAGTATTCAGACCCATTATTCAGTACTTTGTTGAAGGCCCTTTGACAGCAATTACAGGGACAAATCTTCATGGATATGTCTCTACAAGCTTTGCACACCTGGATTTGGGCAGTTTATCCCATTCTTCATGGCAGATCCTCACAAGCTGCGTCAGACTGGGTGGCGAGCGTTTGTGAACTGCCATCTTCAGGTCTCTCCACAGATGTTTGATGGAGTTTAAGTCTGGTCTTTCCCCGAAGCCACTCCAGTGTTGTTTTGGCTGTGTGTTTAATGTCATTGTTGTGTTGAGAGATGAACTGTTGCCTCAGTCTGAGTTTGCGTATGCTCTGGAGGACGTTTTCTTCAAGGATGTTCCTGTATTTGGCTGCATCCATCCATTCCTCAATTATTACCAGTCTCCCTGTCCCTGTGAAGCACCCTCATGACATGATGCTGCCATCACCATGTTTCACCGTAGTGGTGGTATTAGCCAGGAGATGTGCAGTACGTGTATTTTGCCAGACAAAGTGCTTGCTCTTCTGCCTGAGTTAAATCTTTGTCTTATCAGACCAGAGAATCTTTTTCCACATGTTGCCAGAGTCCTTTACATGCTGTTTAGCAAACTCCAAGCGGGCTGTCGTATGCTTTTTACTCAACGGTGGCTTCCTTCTTGCCACTCTACCATCTCTGCACAAGACATTTGGAGCTCTTTTAGAGTGATGGTTGGGTTCTTTCTTACCTCCCTGACCAAGGCCCTTCTTTCTCCGATGCCCAATTTGGCCAGACGGCCAACTCTAGGAAAGTTCAAGCTTGTGCCAACTTCCATTTCAAAGTTATTGAGGCCACTGTGGTCCTGGGAAAGGCTCAAAGCCTTAGAATTTGATATCCTTGCCCTGATCTATGCCTTGCCACAATTTGATCGTGGAGATCCACAGACAGTTCCTTGGACTCCATGGCTTGTTTATTGTCCTGACAATGGCGTGTAAATGGCGGGCCCTTATAGACCCCGATGTGTGTCTTTCCAAACTATGTCCAGTCAATTCAGATTGCAACAGGTGGACTTCAGTTGAGCTCTAGACACATCTCAAGGATAATTAAAGCAAGCAGGATGCACCTGACCCCCAATTTGGTGCCACAGCAATGGGTCTGAATACTTTTGTGAATAAGAGATTTCAGTTTTTGTTTTTAATTAATTTCTGAAAATTAATTAAAGTATGGGTGATTAAGTGTAGACTGATGGGTAAAAATGGCATCTATATCCATTCAAAACCAAATCCACAACACAGTAAAGTGTGCAACAAATAAAGTGGTCTGAATGCTTTCTGAATCCACTGTATATAAGCTTTATAGGTTGTATGTGGTACACCACTATGTATGCATGCATTTATATATAGCTTTGTACCACTTCCGTAATGCAAGTGTGGCATTTGTTAAACAGCCACTGAAAAAGAATTACTTCAGTAAGCGTCTGTTGGAGATTGATAGCTACTGTTTAGGACACATACTCTGCTCATTGTATGTAATTAGAGAATGGATACATAATTTTATTCCACAGCACATTTAAATTCTGAAATCCGTTTGGTCAGGGGGTGTTGATTAATTTTCTGTAACAGCACAGTTCTGACTGTAGGTCAGGCTGTAAGGTAAATATATATATAGAATATGTATGTATGTCATATTGGCATATGGCATATTTTTATTTATTCATTCATCTTCAGTAAGCACTTTATCCTGGTCATGGTTGTGGTGGATCTGAAGCCTTTTCCAGTAACACTGTGTGCGAGGTGGAAGAATTCTCCCTGGATTAAATTCAGATTCAATCTAAATATTAAATCTTTGAAATAATTAAAATTTGAATCTAAATTATAAAGCCATTGGCAACGTGATTTTTAATGTCAAAAACTCTTTGTGATACTAAATATCTGCCATTTAAATAATTAAATACCCACAGAATATATTTTCCTTGTAAAATTATTCAAGACAAAAGATCAGTGCATCTAATAATCCATGATCCCCCCCATCCCCATCCCTATCCAAAAGAGATTTTCTACTGTTATCTCAGCTAAAGTTACGGAAAGTTTTCTTTACATTGTTTTGTTGCAGTATTTTCTGTGGTACCTGTGTTTACTGCCTCTGGTCCTGCCACACCTGAGACTCACAGTAAAGCAAGGGATTGGGGTACTGCTGTTGTGGTTCACTGGCCAGGTATGAAATATGTTTATGCTTTACATTAAAAAAATGACATGCAGCTATTTTGATCAGTTGTGATGAATTCATTCTGATTGCAGATTCTGAATAAGCTGTTAACCTTAACCCTCCCTGGTTTAAAGCTGTTGTGTGGTAGGGGAGAGCAGGCTAATGGCGTTTTAAAAACAAAACAAAAAAAAAAACCTTTGGCTATTGAAAAATTTCAAAGACTTGCATTTTACTCATAATTCGAACCAGATTTTTGGCCATGAGCAGTGTTGAGTGTGAGTGTTACTGTGACAGTGATAAGTAAGTATCCTCTCCTTGTGTAACATATAGCTAACATTAGCTTAGCAAGTGTTCAGTTTTGTCGCTTGTGCCTTAACAAGTCTACTGTGTTCCCGCTAAATGTCCTCCAAATTACTTTATTAAACATAAGGCAAAAAAAGCTGTTGTGTCCAGTATAATTCTGCTCCTAAATATTAGTTGAAGCAACCATAATGAAGAGCGGAGAGGTGGTAGCATTATTTACCGAGCATCACTGATGAATGCAGGTTTCAATCGTTTCTCTGGTGTTGTTCTTTTCAGATTTTTAAATATGTGTAACGTGCAACTTGTTTCCTCACAGGAAACTTGTTTCTTGCACCCAGCGTGCCTTTTAAACACACACAAAAGCTTTCCACCTTGTTCAGTTTGATAGAAATGTCATTTGGATTAGTGTCAGTTAGTTTATTCTGATTATCATTTGGATTATTAATGGATTATTTGGCTGCATATAAACATAGCTACTAACAGAAATAGCTATGTGTCTTAACAAGTTATATTATATATATATATATGTGTGTGTGTGTGTGTGTGTGTTTGTGTGTGTGTGTGTGTGTTGAACATATATAAATATCTTGATATTTGAACAATTGTAACTTAGTGTCACTCTGATACTTTAATGGAAATATCTTTAAACTAGAGGCTCTGTCCTCCTAAAACAGTTTATTCAGTTCACAGTAATAAGAAAAACAGTCTCCATAGCGCTCGTTAGTGAAAACGATTTGTGTGCACTTGTAATAAGACAGTTGTGTTTGTTTTCAAGTGTCTTGAGAATGGTATTTTGCATACACTAAAATGTGGTGAGTTTTACATTTTCTTTCTTCATGTTCCCCTCACAGGGCTTGTGGCTGGCACCTGCTTACTACTTGGAATTTGAAGGACACAACACATTTGTGTTTATATGGTTTGCTGGCCTGCTGTTCCTCATCATAAACACAGTGATAATGGTCCAGATCATCAATAATTACGTACCCAAAAGAGCTGTCCAACAAAAGAAGAAAATGAAATAAAGGCTGGAATGAACATGAATGAATGAACATATAACTGAAGCTTTTTTAATATGTGTATGTTCATTTTCTCACTTCTGCCGCTATTGTGTGGCAAAATGGCCTTAAACAGAATAACAGTGCAAGTACTTTATTAGTAGGCAGCTTTACAGTTTCTTGTTTATCTGTGTTATAAGCTAGTAGCACATAGGCTATAAAGGTTAACTTTCCATCTGTTCTCATTCTGGTTTTAATGTTTACTTATAATTATAATTATATTTGATATATAACTTATAATTATATATCAAACACAATACTTATATTTGTATTTCTTTAATGGTATGGAATATAGAGATAACAGTGAAAAAAAGGGTTTGTACAAAAGTACAAGGTTTGGCCTAGTCAATGGGGAATAAAAATCTATACAGTCGTGGCTCCATAAAATACCGCCATTCATTTTTGGAATTTTCTGGGAAGACTTATTTGGAATTTTCTGGGAAGAGAATTATTGACTCTAATGCTAACAAAGAAGGGTATTGACTGGTTTGTGCTCTTGAAATAGAATTTCATTTTATATTTAATATTTCTATTTAAAACTCATGGACACAGTGCATGCATCCATGAGTTTTATGCTGGCAATGCTGATGTTCAGACAGGAGCTGCGGACCTGGCGTTCTGCATGACCAGACCCTCTGGAGCTGACATCATGGATTACGTGTACGACTTACAGTCTAGGATGGAGACTGTACACTCCCTCACATGGCATCAGCAGGTGGTGAGCAGCCACCAAAAGCAGGTTTATGACAATGCCAATGGAAGCCTATGTGCAGAGGGGTAGCGGATATGGCTGTTCAACCTGCGATGTCACAAGTGATGCTGACCCAAGCTTCTGAGCAACTGGAAGTGGCCCTGTGTAGTGGGGAACAGGCTCAGAAATGGTGTACTGGGTTCGGACAGCCTACATGTGTATGTAATAGATCTTAGTGTAAGAACTATTCAAGGAAGCTACATACTGCTTCCTCTGGTCATAGTACATACACTGGGAATATATACATTATTTTCCTCACACCTAACAAAGTAATACAATACAATAAATAGGATTTTTCCACAATTCCAATTTCCAGAATTCAATTTTGCATCATAAGGTGCATAATCATTAAGGCAAAAAAACCAAACAAAAAAAAGCAAAATGCAAAAAGATGCAATTCTCCATAGATCCTGTTAGTAGATCAGATTGCAAGTTTTCGGGGGTTAACAAATACAGATTTGTTTTTACACAAAGTAACCTTTAGTAATTTAGGCCCAAAATTGTGGCAAAATATGACATAGTATGTGTTTTGCAAGAATTTTACTGCATAATGTCACATTTGATAAATACAAGATAAGAAAAAGGAGCAAGCCGTTTGAGAGTCTCCACTTTGCGGCGACGGTTTCCAAATAATTAGATCACTTCAGATCATGAGTATTTTTTTAAAAAGATAGTAAAGAGTAAAGCCCTTTTTTAAAATATTTGATGTAATAACGAGTTATAATAATTCTGGTATGATAATAAATACAGTTGGATGTGTAGTATAAAATAGTACAGAAATGTTAAAAAAAAAAAAAAAAAAAGAATTTGGTAAAATTGAGATTAGGTAGCTGCTAATGCTAAGGTAGCTGAGTGATATCGTTTTCCAGTCAAAGTCACTTTAAGAATGCCTGAATTCTCTGTTTGTGCCAGGCCCCAAACCAATTAGTTTGTGTTTGGAATGTGTAATGTGTTTGGAATATTTAACCTTTAAATAATTTAATTTAAGCCCTAAATAAATAACATACGTAACTAATTGCTGGTAGCTAAATGTTTTTTATTAATTCCTTCATCTTCAGTAAACGCTTTTTCCTGGTAAAGGTTGTGCAAGGCAGTAATACACTCAGGGTGGAGCGCCAGTCATGCGCACATACACACGTTCACACCCAGGGGAAATTTAGCATAGCCAATCCACACATCAGCATGTTTTTAGGAGGTGTTAGGGAAACCGCAGTACATGGAGGAAACCCACACCATAACTGCCGCACCACTATGGCACTTAAATGCTTTGAGTACCATTTAAAATTTTGTTTGGATGTACGTTATGACTACAAAATGTAAAAATCATTTCACTTTGACAGGTAACATCAGTGTAAAACACTTGAATGACATTCTTCCCACACTACAGTACACATACTGCAGGTCAAATATCAAGATTCAGAACTATCAACAAATACTAATATGTACACAACGAGAGAGTTAGGCAAATATTAGGATATCATTTTATCAAAAGTGCATTAAAAAAACCTGAAAACACTTGATTAAAATACAAATTTAATACAAACGTTTATTTAATGCAATGTAATCCTGCCCCATATCCTGACATGTAAAGGACTTGTAACTATAAATGTCTTGTGTAATTATCCTGAAGAAGTTGACCTTTTTTTTTTTTTTTAATATATATAAGAACCACAAGTGTTTGCTAAAAGTTTCATTAAGCATCTTTGATCTTTGGTTCAATAATGATAACAGAGGTAGCCATCACATGGCAGACTATCATGTTACATTACTGCATAAAGATATATGGATTAGCTTTGGGCTGCCCTAGATTCATTATACAATTTGGCATCATATTCCATTGCCCACCTATCTGTTCATATTCATTTTCATGCCAGGGTGGAGAATCCATAGGCTCCCGCTTGATGGAATGAAGCAATCCTTGTCCTTTGACCTGATAGCCAAGTTTGTAATCCTGATGTAAGAAGCCCTTGTGCTCCATAGTCCCAGCATTGTAGCTGTCCATACAGTTAGCACTTTGGCTACTGCAGAGTGGATGTACAAGTCCCAGCCTCTGGTGACGGAGATATTCAGGATCTTTATCAAGGACACACTTTAGAGGTTGTGCAGTTGTTCCAAAGGCATTTGGGTACTGGCTACTGTACAGTTGTCCATTACTCCCTGGGCTTTTTTGGCAAGGCATGTACTGTTCATAGTAACTATCTTCTGCTTTCATTTGTAGGCCATCATATGAGCTGAGATTATGCTCTTGGTCTGTCCAAGCCTGGTCATAAAAGTCATGTTCGTTTTCAGCATCAGAGTCTTTCTCTACCTTGATTGGTAACTCAGCTATCAGATGTGCATCACAGATTTGTCTTTGGCCCTCATAACAGGCATTTTCACTTTTTCGGATGTCCACATAATTACCTTCCACCACTTCTTGGGGTGGAAGACTCCCATAGATTTTTGGAATATAAAGCTCTGTCATGCTGTTGTAATACACTGGGGATATTTTGTAGGGCTTCCCATAGTGACCATGCTTACTTACTCTACCACCAAGCAACAAGTTGACTCCATGACCAGTGCAGAAGGGCCCATAAGAACCTCTGGGAGGCAATGTTGTGTCCAAGTCAGGGGCTTTCTGGCCACCTAAAGAGTCCTTGCAGACATTGAGAGGCTCTTCCTTACTATAGTAGTCCTCGTTCTTGAATTTGGCATTTTCTTTGGAAAATGGTGCCCAGGGTGTATGGTGGAGTAAGGTGGCCACCGGAGTGGAAGAATTCAGAGAGAGTCTGTCTCTGCCGTCGTTCATCGATGAGTGCCTTCTTGCGTGCTCTTCTCTGTCACTGCAGGCGAAAAAGATTTTAAGCATTTTAAAATTGAGATTTGTTTACATTATAAAGCACACAGTTTAGTAAGAACACATCTGTGTATAATAGCAATTTTCCATTGTTTCATGAATTAATAAAAAAAAAGGTTATTCAGTCTAGTCTAAATTATGCAATAACTCAAGATAAGACAGTGAGGCATACCTATGATCTAAGAACATGTTATTGCCTGTGATTTTGTGCTTGCCCCTTATTATTGTGTTTTTCATCTTCATCTCTGTGATGGACGACAAGAGCAGAGGCATGGCCACACAGAACAGAGCCAGCTGTGGGGGTAAGGAGGTGCCAGATGATGTCGTCTTCTTCTGACCATACAAGAACTTTAGATGCCCTTGGAATTGCATAGTCTTAAAAGACAAAAAATATTGATACAGGTAGGTCAAATGTTTATCTTCAGTGAACAAGAATAACCTCAGAAGCATGTTCATCCAGACCCACCCATGTTGTTTTTCGGCAAGTAAGTGAATTCATATGAACTGATTCATACATTCCTCTTACTCAGTCAAGTCATAATCAACAAATTACTCTAAATTGTGCAGGACTGATTTTTCATATGTTTGACTGTGATGGGATAATGCATACTGAGATATCCCATTAGAGCAAATGATTCTCTTTTCTCTAAGGATTCAGATTACACCTAAAGCATTCTCTGATTTACTTGTAGAGTGGAGGAAACATACAATAAAAGGATATGTTAATGCCATCCTGTGTTGCTTTTAAGAGCAATCTATGTATTTATGTAAAACTGAGAGATTAAGTGACTTGTGACACCTTTAACAACATAATTAAATCAACGTTAACAACTATTTAAGTTGTAGATTAAATCTAGATTTATATGAAAGAAATCTCTCAGGGCTAAGCTGGCCATCACTTACAAGAAATCCTGAGGTGCTGTCTAGCAGACAGCGCACTCTCGAGATGAAACACCGGTTAAGGAAAGAAGAAAACTCTGGAGGAACACCAGCTGCCTTCTGGGAGTGGAATAAACTGCTAACCACGAAATCTTCCCCTGTGAAACACACATTTGAGTAATAAAAGTTATTACTCCGGCTCAGTCACTGGTGTATAAATTGTATAACATAGTGCGTTTTGTGACATACAGTCCCCTCTGAAAGTATTGGAACAACAAGGCCAATTCTTTTTTTTTTTTCTTTTTTTTTTGCTATGCACTGAAGACATTCGGGTTTGAGATAAAAAAAAAGGGGGAATATGAGAGATCAGAATTTCAGCTTTCATTTCCTGATATTTAAATCTAGATGTGTTAAACATGGCACCTTTGTTGCAGACCACCCCATTTTTTTGGTTAGCAATTTTTAGTGGATAGTCTTAAAGTAAATGCCACTTAATATTTGGTTGACATCAGACTGTTGCATTCTTCGTTCGTGTTGCTTCTCCAGGCTTGTACCACAGCTTATTTCAGTTGTTGTTTGTTTTGGAGGGTTTCTCCATTCAGTCTTGTCTTCAGGAGGTGAAATGCATGCTGAACTGGGATAAAGTCTGGTGGTTGACTTCGCCAGTCTAAAACCTTTCACTTTTTTCCCCTGACGGTCCTTGGCTGTGTTAGTATGTTTTGAGTTATTGTCTTGCATGATGAAGTGGCTATAAATTGCCAGGCAAAATGTGTCTGTAGACTTCTGAATTCATTCTGCTGCTACCATCATGAGTTCCATCATCAGTAAAGATTACTGAGCCCATTCCAGAAGCAGCCATGAAAGCCCAAGCCACGACACTACCTCCACCATGCTTGACCAATGAGCTCGTATGTTTTGGATCGTGAGCAGATCTTTTCCTTCTCCACACTTTGGCCTTTCCATCACTTTGGTAGAGGTTAATCTTAGTTCCAGAACATTTGTGGCTCATCTCTGTATTTCTTTCCAACTTCCAGTCTGGCCTTCCGATTCTTACTGCTGATGAGTGGTTTGTATCTTGTGGTATGGCCTCTACACTTCTGCTCTTGAAATCTTCTTCGTACAGTGGACTGTGATACCCTCATCCCTGCCCTTTGGAGGTTGTTGGTGATATCACTGACTCTTGTTTTTGGGTTTCTCTTCACAGCTCTCACAATGTTTTTGTCATCAGCTGCTGTTGTTTTCCTTGGCCGACCTGTCCAATATCTGGTTGTTAGTACACCAGTGGTTTCTTTCTTTTTCAGGACATTCCAAATTGTTGTATTGGCTACACCCGATGCTTGTGCAATGGCTCTCATTGATTTTTCCCTCTTTTCTCAGCTTCAAAATGACTTGCTTTTCTCCCATAGACAGCTCTCTGGTCTTCGTGTTGGTTTATCCTTTTTAACAACAAATCAGGCAAAATCCAGAGCTCAGACCAAGAGTAGACATTCAGAGCTTTTACTTATTTATACAATCAGTCTAACAGGGCATACTTGGACAACAAGAAACACCTGTCAGTCACATATTCCAATATTTTGGATTACTTGAGAAAATGGGTGGGTACAAACAAAAGGTGCCATTTTCTAAGTTAACACATCTATCATCTCATATTCATCTTTTGATCTCAAACCCAAGTGTCTGTGTATAGCAAAAACAAAAGTATTGTCCTTGCCATTCCAATACTTTTGGAGGGGACTGTAAATAATAATAATGACACTATGCTTAAAATACAAAATACTATAAATACTTACCATTCCCTGTGGCTAAATCTTGATCAGAGGTTACTGAGGGATTCATGGACCAGTGGAGCTGTTGCCTGAACTCCTGCCTATCATCTATGTGGATGTAGTCAAAGAAGTTTTGGTGCATCACATCAGTCTATAAATAGAAGAAGAAAGATAGAACGAGCAAGAAAATAGTAGGAATTAGACTGACAGTAGTCAGAGAGAGAGAGAAAAGGCTTAAGAGAGAGGAAGCATTATGATGACAACTGTCCCCCAAATGCACTGGATATTCTCATCTGAATATCCAAAAAAAAATGCACTTAACAAGAACTGCTGTGAATGTAAACCCTGTCTTATATCTCAGGACTCCTATTCACACTGTGCTCATGCCAGATATTCTGTACCTTTTTAGCACATTAGCTGTTTCCAGTGACTTTATCCATAATGCAAGCAATGAAATGAAAATGTGTCATATAATGACATCAATGCCTCCAGCACCCTGATGTCATAAATTTTGCCCTGTCTGTTAAAAAAAAAAAAAAGTTGTTCGACAAATTTCTATCAAGATTTTGAATATCCTAAACTAGAAAATAGAACAGACAGAACATATAGACCACTAATCTATACTGATTAATATTGTTCGGTTTCTTCTGTCTCAGCAAATCTCCACGGTAGATAACATCAAGATAATATCAACACACAGGATATGATCTGGTAAGCTTATAAAAATCACAGCACCATTTAAAAAAGAATAAAACAAAGGATTCAGGCAGATGAATGTAACAGAGAAAGGGAGAATGTGACAGCTATCTGAAACACTAGTCAAAATAACATACTCTTCATTTTCTACTAGTTATATAAGTCCTACTACCAGAGTTTAAGTTTATTAGGTTTATAATCAGATTATAAGTGAGCAAAACGTATATAAAATATAAAACTTACTTGATGGAAGCCCAGATAGTCCACTATAGTAGAGGAAGCATAGAAGACCATTCCATCACTGCTCACAACAAGAGCAAAGCCTGTTAGGGACTGAACAAGAGCAAACAAATAAATATTTTACACCATTTTACCACTTGTATTTTTAAAATATAGTTTTTAAAAGTTAGTGTAGGATAATAACTACGCATAATGCTAGTTTTGTTTGTAACTGGGATTCTATGAACCCAGGATAATTGGCAGGAGTGGTCAGAATCACCTGGATATCTTCTTTTGTACGTGTGCATGCATGCCAAGGCCTTCAACAAAGTACTAGTTTAAAACATCAGTGATATGCTGATTTGTGTTATTATGTGCATAGATGTATTTAAAAGGGATAAGGTCAGGACATTTGATAAAGTTCTTCACTTTTATCCTGATGAAACATCTCTATCTTAAAAGGAGTGGTCACTTTCTGGATCACTGAGTGACTTCCTGCATGACTGAGTCACTGAATGGGTTGATGAATATGAAAATGATATAAGTCTCATGCAAAGACCTTCACAACCACACCAGTTCAGCTCAATTGAGCACCTAAGGGAGATTTTGAAGTGAAGTGTTAGCCTCTTCACTACCATTATCAAAAAAAATGGGTCTCATTTATCAACTTTTTACTAAAGTTGCTTGTAAATGTTTACTTAAGCCAAAACAAACAAATATTTTGGATGATTTTCTTCATACTCGCATGCGTGTGTTGTGACACTCACAAAACTCTATAAAAGGTCAAGTGCAAAGACTGCTTTTGACTCGAAATGAACAAAGAGGGTAAAGGCTGAACGGCAAAGTGAAAGTTTTTTTTTGACTCACTTCTATGCCAATAATAATAATAATAATACACTCATCTAGCACTTTATTAGGAACACTATACTAATACTAAGTAGGGCCTCGTTTTGCTCTCAGAACAGCCTCAATTCTTCGTGACATGGATTCCATAAGCTGTTGGAAACATTCCTTTGGGTTCTGGTGCATGTACATGATTGCCTCATGCAATTCCTCCAGACTGTTTTCTTTCATGCTGCGAATCTCCCATTCTACCACATTCCAAAGGTGTTCTATTGGATTCAGATCTGGTGACTGGGAATGCCACTGAAGAACAGTGAACTCATTGTCATGTTCATGAAACCAGTTTGAGAAGACTTTTACTTTGTGACTTGGTGCATTATCATGCTGGAAGTAGCCATTAGGAGATGTGTAAATTGTGGCCATGAAATAATGCACATGGTCAGCAACAATACTCAAACAGGCTGTGGCATTCAAGTGATGACTGAATGGTATTAACGGGCCCAAAGTGTGCCAAGAAAACATTCCCCACACCATTACACCACCTCCACCAGCCTGAACTGTTGACACAAGGCAGGTTGGGGCCATGGATTCATGTTGTTGGTGCCAAATTCTGACCCTACCATCTGTGTGCCTCAGCACACAGATTAATCAGATCCAGTTTTTGAGCCGGTGCACACTGCTGCCTCATGTTTCTGTTCTTGGCTGACAGAAGTGGAACCCAACATGGTCTTCTGCTGTTGTAGCCCATCCGCCTCAAGGTTCAACATGTTGTGCATTCTGAGATGCTTTTCTGCTCACCACAATTGTACAGAGTGGTTATCTGGGTTACTGTAGCCTTTCTCTCCGTTGATGTCTCTCAAACAAAGTATTTCCATCCACAGAACTGCCACTCAGTGGGTGTTTTTTCTTTAGTTCACCATTCTGAGTATACTCTAGAGAATGTTGTGCATGAAAATCCCAGGAGATCAGTGGTTATAGAAATACTCAAACCAGCCCATCTGGCACCAACAATCATGCCATGCTCAAAATCACTGAGATCACATTTTGTCCCCATGATGACGGTTGATGTGAACATTACCCAAACTTGCTGGCCTGTATCTACATGCATGTGCAATATGTATTGCACTGCTGCCATATGATGGCTGATTAGATAATTGCATGAATGAGTAGGTGTACAGGTGTTCCTAATAAAGTGTTCGGTGAGTGTATGTAATATTAATAATAATAAGGAAAGCCCCAAATCATCTATACCCAGACAGAGCTCCATTTATATGGTGGCATTTCTTTTTCATAATTAAATAATTAATTTTATTTGTTTTATATAAGCAATTTAAACTCGACAGTATCTTCCATATATAAAAGTGCAGTAATCCATGCAAATTATATGATTTGAAGTCGATCAAGGTCTAGGTTTACATTAGTTAAGTAAGTAGTTAGTTTTTGTGCATAAATTTACACACACTCAGTTGCATGAGTAGAATACAGATGTTTTTCCAAATTTAGGGGATTTTCATGAACATCAGATTTTTTTTGTGTAAATGTTCGTATGAATGATTTATAAATAAATCCAATAAATGGGGCCCAATGTGTTCAATGAAAAATAAGCTGGAGGTCTTCTGAATAGCACAAGGGGACTACCACCACGCTCTTGCCACCACAAGAGCAGCTTATTTTTTAGGATGTTGAAACGTCCTTAAAACAAGTACAGTACATAGTGGAGGAGAAAGTGAAACGTGGCCTCTGAGTATTGTCATCTGTTACCAGCATTTGTTTCTATTGTGAGATGATTATCGCGTGAGTTGGAGTGTGCTGTGGGCCAAGCCTTGTCACCTCCACTTTAATATGAGATAGAGCAGGTCAGCAGTGTGATGAAAGCCAGAAACTATGAAGATAAAAGTCTAATAACCCTGTCTGTTGTGATCATCCTATTGGGCTGTATGCATCACTTTGTCATTGTGTGCATTTAGAGAATTTAGCTCTTTCAGTGTATGCACTGTGTTTCTTTAGTAGTGCCAGAAAAAGCACACAAAGGAACACGTTTGACTCATTGTTGTTCTAATGTTGAAATGATACATCAGACTTTACTCAGTTATTTATCTTAAAGCATTTGGTTTAGTAATTTCTATGAGTGTGAAACTATTTGGAAAGGTACCAGAAAAGTGAGGATTTGTAAGTTTGGCCCGAGGGGAATTTAA
This sequence comes from Pangasius djambal, assembly GCA_022985145.1. Classification (NCBI taxonomy): domain Eukaryota; kingdom Metazoa; phylum Chordata; class Actinopteri; order Siluriformes; family Pangasiidae; genus Pangasius; species Pangasius djambal. The sequence goes on along the minus strand of CM040996.1, from coordinate 7,689,206 downwards.
ACCCTGGACTTTAAGGGTTTAGTAGACCATCATTATCTTAGATTCCACTACAAGAGTTTCTTATTTTAAAAAAGAAAGTTTTGTTTTGTTTTTTTTTTACCAGTACTTGGTTTTATGACTTAAAAATAACATTCTTCTCCTGAGTTGTTGTTCTCCTTCACCAGTTGAGCTGACATCTTGCTTTCTTTTTCACATTGTTGGTGAGACTTCAACAAAGTATTGCCAGACTTTACAAGCATTTCAGGGTCATCCAAGGAAAAGGGTGGGGTGACTCGCTGGAATAGTTTTCTGGAGGCTAAGCAATCTTGACTCCCAGAAGACCCACAACAAAAAAGGGGCAAAACTTTACCACAGCCAACAGAAAGTCTGTTCAAGACTAAATATCGCTAGGTCTGTGAGCAGCAAAATTTCTATGTTATTGTAGGGTTTTGTTTGAGGGAGAAAAAGCCTTAATTTACACCTGATGCAGCACATGAGGGGTCAGCCAAACCTTACCATTCATCATCAAGAAGATGACTAGCAGAAGGCATGACAATATAGTCTCTAAAGGTATATACAGTCAGGTCTGGAAGTAAGTTTTGTGATTTTGCCTTTATACACCACCACAATGGATTTGAAATAAAACAATCAAGATGTGATCGAAGTGTAGACTTTCAGCTTTATTTTAAGAGGTTCCACAAAAATATGGCATTTACCATTTAGGAATTACAGCCATTTTAAGCAAAGTACTTCCATTTTCAGGGGCTCAAAGGTATTTGGACAATTGACTGACAAGAAGCTAATTGACCAGGTGTGGTCCATTCCCTCGTTACTTCAAGACAAATGAAGCAGATAAAAGGTCTGGAGTTGATATCAGGTATTGAGTTGGCATTTGGCAGCTGTTCGACTGGAGCTACCAATATGAAGTCCAAGGAGATCTCAACGCAAGTGAAGGAGGCCATCATTAGGCTGAAAAAACAACATAAATCTATAAGAGAGATAGCAAAAACCTTAGGTGTGGCCAAATCAACAGTTGGGTACATTCCTAAAAAGAAAGAAAGCACTGGTGAGCTCAACAACATTGAAAGGCCTGGAAGACCACGGAAGACAACTAAAGTGGATGATCGCAGAATCCTTTCCTTGGTGAAGAAAAACCACTTCACAACATCAAAAGAAGTCAAGAATACTCTGGAGAAGGTAGGCGTATCATTGTCAAAATCTACAATCAAGAGACGCCTTCATAAATGTAAATACAGAGGGTTTACAACAAGGTGCAATCCATGTAACATTCAAGAACAGGAAAGCCAGTTTAGACTTTGCCAGAAAACATCTAAAAAAAGCCTCCCATGTTCTGGAGTAAGATTCTTTGGCCTGATGAAACCAAGATTAACTTGTACCAGAATGATGGGAAGACAAAAGTTTGGTGAAAGAAAGGAACAGCTCATGATCCAAAGTATACCACATCATGTGACAAACATGGTGGAGGAAGTGTTATGGCATGGGCATGTATGGCTGCCAATGGAACGGGCTCACTGGTGTTTATTGATGATGTGACTGCTGACAGAAGTAGCAGGATGAATTCTGAGGTGTATAGGGCTATTCTCTCTGCTCACATTCAGCCAAATGCTACAAAACTGATAGGATGCCGCTTCACAGTGCAGGTGGATAATGACCCTAAACATACTGCGAAAGCAACTCAAGACTTTTTGAAGGAAAAGAAATGGAATATTCTTCAATGGCCAAGTCAGTCGCCTGATCTCAACCCAATAGAGCTGCTTTTCACTTACTGAAGACAAGACTGAAGGCAGAAAGACCCACAAACAAGCAGCAACTGAAGGTGGCTGCAGTGAAGGCCTGACAAAGCATCTCCAGGGAGGAAACTCAGAATATGAGTTTTGAGAACATGGGCTCCAGACTTCAGGCAGTCATTGACTGCAAAGGATTTTCATCCAAGTATTAAAATTATGGTTATACTTTCAATTATGTCACTTTGCCCAAATACCTTGAACATGGAATGGCTGTAATTCCTAAATGGTAAAGTGAAGTGACTTGTGGCCAAGTATGGTGACCCATACTCAGAATTTGTGCTCTGCATTTAACCCATCCAAATGCGCACACACACACAGTAGTGAACACCCACACACAGAGCACTGGGCAGCCATTTTAGCTGCAGCACCTGGCACAAGGGTCTCACCTCAGTCGTGGTATTGAGGGTGGCAGAGAGCACTGGTCATTCACTCCCCCCAACTACAATCCCTGCCAGACCCGAACCCATGACCTTCGGGTTACAAGTCCGACTCTCGAGCCATTAGGCCACGACTGCCATATTTTTGTGGAGCCTCTTAAAATAAAAGTCTACACTTCGATCACATCTTGATTGTTTTATTTCAAATCCATTGTAGTGATGTATAAAGGCAAAATAAAAAAAAACTCTGTCAGTGTCCAAATACTTCCGGACCTGACTGTAGAACAGACCCACAGACCCAAAAAAACACACTCCCATCACTAAGCTCATTTCAAGATATATCCAAAGACAACAATTATGGCATCCACATCATTAACTTATTTGACTCCTTATGTACTGTGTAATGTCCATTTGTTGAGAAAGTTATCAGCTGAACCTAGGCAATAGGAAGATGGACACTGGAGACACACACCTCCAGCAGCAGCTCACTCTCAGTACAAAGCTCCCCCCTGATGTCATTAATGGACGGAGGGCTGAGATGCTTCATCAACTGCTTCTCTTGACTGGCTGTAGAGAAAATACAGAGCAAAAGAATCTTATAATCATACAGAAAATCTTTCTTATCTTATAGTGTAGCAATAAATCTAGTATGTCCTGTAAGATTCAGTTTATTCCTAAATGTAATTAGATGATGTTAAGAAACAAGATGATGATGTTGAGAAAATTTAAGCATTTTCTTTTTTTACATGGAGCTTTGAAGAGGCACAACTCCACATTGAGGAGGCTGAAAAGAGGATGGGCTGAGCAAATCTGAAGCTGTTCACCTGCATGCTCAATACTGATAATGAATTATAATATTCTTCTTTCTAAATAAATACTGCACAACAATAGACTTGCTTTAATAATGTTAAAAGTAAAGGTAATATTTGTTAAATACTAATGTGATTGAGTATTTTTAAATCATTGTAAGTCATAATGGGAGGGCACAGAGGCTTGGTGTTTAGCACTGTTCCCTCTGGCTTTGAATCCTGCCTCCACCCTGTGTGATCGGAGTTTGCATGTTCTCCATGTTCTCGGGGGTTTCCTCCGGGTTCTCCGGTTTCCTCCCCCAGTCCATAGACATGCTTTGTAGGCTGATTGGCATTTCCAAATTGTCAATAGTGTGTGTGTGTGGTTGTACAATTGTGCCCTGCGATGGGTTGGCACCCTGTCCAGGGTGTCCCCCGCCTTGTGCCCTGAGTGCCCTGGGACAGGGACAGAGAATGGAATGAAACAGTCATAATTCCTAAATTAATTCCTAAAAGGTCCTGTACTCTAATCACTAGCATTCACCATGTTCAGTGTACTGAGCTGCTGAGTATTGTGCACTGTGGTGCTTTGAGCATTCAAATGATCACACTAGCAAGTTACTATCAGTATGGAACAGAATCATTTTAATCAGATCATTGGAGGGAGAAGATACTCAAACAAAAATTCACTATAATCAGGGTTTTACTCTTGTACTTTATGATTACTATGGTTATACTTCTTTCATTTTGGGCCACCATGGCAGTTTCCTTCTGAACCATTAGCTAGTTTCCTTGCTGAGTACCACTAGCAAAGTTTCCAACTCATGTCTATGACCGTGACTCAGTTTGAGTTCCCTACAAAAGATCCCCACTACATTACGTGGGCCCTCCCTTCCTTGTCTTGTGGCAAAGTGGAAGTAGATTCAAAGATGCCGAGTATAGCACTCTATCCCTTGTTTCTTCTAATAAGCTACATCTGCACCATCTGAGTGTACTGATGTCCACCCTGAGTGACAGAATTCTAGTATTTGGCTATTTACTGTTTTTTTTTTTTAACACAGCTGACTGTGTCACTGAAGCAGATACATGGCCTCACACACAGCTTTGTGGGAGCTGCAGGAAGAGAGTTACTAATAACATTAATACGTCCATAAATTTCAAACTTGTGTGTGTCACTGAACTTTGTCAAGTTTCCCAACCTACTGTAATTTGAAGGCAGGATGGTGAACTTTTTGTTCTTTCAGGTCCTGATGGAGCCAGATTGTAGATATGATCAATACCCAAACTGTTTAGGACTGGAACATGCACAACTAGCACTTACAAAGCTTTGCCCCCACTGCAGCTTAATACTGATAGCAATGCATGATGCCTGCCTTGCAGGCTATGGAAATAATGCTGGCTATTCATTACATTCCTCTGATGCAGGAGTGGAGCAAATAGCACTTATGGCTGCAGAGCTTAAACCCAAACCCAAAATCATTCACTCTTCCATGTAAAACCAAACTTTTCACTCAGGTGACACAAAAGCAAGCAAAACACACACACACACAGTGAACTGCAGTGAACCAGGAATAACTTGCTTGGGTAATTATTGATGTGTTGCACAACATTATACTACAGCCCTCAAAATATAATGTGGAATTATACAGATACTAAATGCTGCAATTCAAAAGTACAGTCAACTGCAGAACAAACATACCCACACAAATCAATGGAAAATCCATCAAAGTATAACTTCATCAACTGTCAGAGAAATTCACTGTCTCTGGCTTGGGGTCACATGATCTGATCTATAAATGAGGCCCATTTCATGTTTGCCATCCCAAGGCAATGGAGGAAATACGTTATGACTCTGCTCTGATTTTCTCATAGGGGAATAATGATGTTCACCATGACTGTCTTCACAATTGATGTTTACTGTTCATCGGACAAGAGTCATTGTCTGCTTCCATTATGATTTCTGCTCAAGTGTGCAAAAATACAGAATGACAAGTACTGTTACTGTATCAGGACTACAGTCATATTTTTTTATGAACTAATACTACAAGTCTTACAGGGCTATAAGATTATGGAATACAGTAAGTATATTCACTTCATAGTAAAAATGTATTGTCCTTAGTGCACCTCCTTGTAGTACACTGAACTACAGTATTACAGTACATTACATAGAGTATAGTGCATAAATGAGAACAGAGTGAAACACTACTGTGTTTCAGTTGTGTACAGTAGAGTACTGTACTACATTCTACTGTTCCTATAAACAGCAGACTGCAGTAAATTACCTGTTCTCCTGCCTGAAGGTGTATACTATAGAAGCAACCGTGAAGCTGCTCAGATTTGGTTGGACTCGTTGCTCAGCTGTCGCTGTGAGTCCGTGGACAAGGACATGGTTAATCACAGTGGCCCAAAATTTCATTGTATTAAGGTGTTCTTCTGTCCCTGCCTCTTCCTTCCTCTTCCTCCTTGCGCTCTTTGTTGTCTTCTGTCATTGTTTCGGTCCATTGTTGAACAGACATATGGCTCTTTTTATACATCCTGAAGCTATAATTTGTGTGAACTGTTCGCTGCTTAGTGTTTACACCAGGAGAGCTTTAGGAGTGGGATTTGTGTAAAGTTCTGCTGAAATAGTGCAATCAATCTGTAACATGAGTGCAAACACATGAACAGTGTTTAGCGTTCTGGGAAATGTGTCACTCTTTTAAGAAAAGAATTGAAGCTTATGGATATCTTATTAATTGTTCCAGTTTTAGTGTGTATGCAGTTGAGTATGCAAATAAAGCTTTAAACACTAAGTTCCTTTGCTGTGTTATATGAAAAGTATACCCGGCAGCACTGTGCAACAGAGACAGATTAGTGGTTTGCCACTGGGAGAAGGTGCGATATATGTCTAACCTTCATGCAAAACTCTGGTACCACAGTGGGACCTGGACTAATCTGTTTCTGCAACTTGCCACATGAACCAGTGGAAGAGTGGACTATGAAGTGTTTTTTCTTAAGACAGTTTTATTTGCTGGCCATTACTACAGCTGGACGAGTCATTAATTGTATGTGTTATTGGTCAATAAAGAGCAATTTAAATTAATACATTCTATGGGATCCTATACAATGAAATATTTGTGCAAATCTGGTTTATTGGTTTTAAATTAGATTAGTACAATAGGCCAAATTGGAACTATTCTAACAAAATAATTTAAGATCATGGTGCAAAAATGAGTACACCCCAATGAATGTGTTAGGAGAAACCATAAAATAAAATAGTAATTAACAGGAATTCACCAGCAGATGAGTCTAATCAATCATCACACAGGTGGCCGCAGGATAATTAACAATTAAGAGTGGTATTTAAGAGAGAAAATCCACTCCCATATAATGCTGACAAAATGGCACCACATGGAAAAGAAATCTCACAAGACCTGAGAAAGAAAATAATTTCTTTGCACAAAGAAGGTCAAGGTTATAAGAAAATTAGTAAAGCACTGCTAATAAGTTTGAATACTGTTGCAAAAGTGATCCATCCAGGGCATCCACGGAGGTTAACACCTCGTCAAGAGCGATTCGTGTTGAGAGAAGTTGCAGAAAATCGCCATGCAAGTTCAGCACAGTTGACTAAATCATTAGAAAGTCAAACTCGGGTAAGTGTTTCCCGTGACACCATACGACGTTCACTGCAGAGGAGTGGCATGCATGGCTATCGTCCATGAAGGAAGCCACTGCTGAAGCCCATGCACAAAAAAAGCCCGTCTAGAATTTGCCAGGGCTCATGTTGACAAAGGCGAAGACTATTGGGACTCTATACTTTGGAGTGATGAGACAAAGAATAATGTTTTCGGCTCTGATGAGCCCCAAACTGTATGGCGTCGCAAGCGTGAGGAGTGCAATGAAAAATGCACGGTACCAACAGTAGAGCATGGTGGTGGCAGTGTTCTTGTGTGGCGTTGCATGAGTGCTGCAGGTGTCAGGGAGTTGCATTTCATAGATGGCATCATGAATGCACAGATGTACTGTGAAATATTGAAAGAGAAGATGCTACCATCACTCCGTGCCCTAGGTCACCAGGCACTCTTTCAACACGATAAAGACCCAAAACGTACATCTACGGTCACTGGTTCATTTCTGAGGAAGAACAGGGTAAAAGTGATTCAGTGGCCAAGCACGTCACCAGACCTCAACCCAGTAGAACACTTGTGGGGAGTTCTGAAAAGACGAGTTGAACGTCATTCTCCATCCAGCACCCAGGATCTAACAGGGGCCATTCTTCAAGCATGGAGAAAGATAGATGTAGGTGTATGTCGTCAACTTGTTTATTCAATGTCTAGAAGAATTGGTGCTGTCCTTAAAAATCAAGGAGGCCATACAAAACATTAGATTTAGTTGAATTTGTTGTAGGGTATAATTATTTTTGCAACACCTTATTTGAATTAAATGTGTTATTATTCTTTTTTCTTTATTATTGTATCTCTGGGGATGAAGCATGTGTTTGTGCACTAGAAAAAATAAGCAGAAAGTCTCTGGCTATGAGCTATGGTATTCTCTCTTCTTACATAAGCTAGCATGGCCCTTTTTGGCTCAATAAGGCAGTCGTGGCCTAATAGTTAGAGAGTCGGCCTTGTAACCCAAAAGTGAACCTGAAGGTCATGGGTTTGAGTCTCAGGCTGGCAGGGATTGTAGGTGGGGGGAGTGAATGACCAGCGCTCTCTTCCACCCTCAATACCACGACTGAGGTGAGACCCTTGAGCAAGGCACCGAACCCCCAACCGCTCCCCGGGCGCCGCAGCAAAAAAAAAAAAGGCTGCCGACTGCTCCGGATGTGTGTTCACTACTCTGTGTGTGCACTTGGATGGGTTAAATGCAGAGCACAAATTCTGAGTCCGGGTCACCATACTTGGCTACACGTCACGTCACTTCACTTCACTTCACTTCACTCTTTCATGTCTCCTCTGTCTGTGTTTTAGTTATACTAAATGTTACTAGTATATAAATAAAGTTGCTTACCCACATCTTTCAATTAATTAAGCTAGGTAATTAGGGGAAAAAAGTTGTTTTAAGAGTTTTTCTATTTGTTACCAAACTATCCAACAATTCGTATTAAATATTTGAATACTTATTTAAATACTTGTTGCTACAACTTGCTAAAGTTAATATAAATCATACTGGGCTACGCAGGTATTAATGTAAATGTAGTTAGTGTTCAGAAGTCTTCATCTATTGTTAGTTTATTATTTCAAGTATTTCAAATTATTTCTAGCTATGTGTTGCATCTGAATTTTGCAATGTGAGCAACACAATTAAAACAATTACTAAAATTTACATGCCATTTTGCCTGCAGGTTACTTTCCCTTTGAAGTACATATGCTCTCATGTTTGAGTAGGTCTATGTCTCAGGGCAACACAGAAGGCCAACTCTTCTCATGAAACGTCAGTCGCTGAAAACCCCTCCTTCATTCAGAGAGGCTGGGAAGATCAGAGCAGAGAGAGACAGACACAGAGCTAGGCGCTGTTTTTAGAGCCTGGAGTTGGCTGACCGTAGTATTCTTGTCACGCGAACAAGCCTTCTGTCAATCTCCTGGTGTCCCTGACAGACTGCTGGCAGCCAGCCAAGCCCTTGCGTGCAAGACTGTAAAGCCACATTAGCAGTAAAAAAAAAAAAAAAAGGTTCATAACAACAACAGCTGTTAAATATTGATGACTACTGGCAAAGCATGAGTGCTCTTTGCAACAGGTTGGGACTGCAGTGTGAAACTAATTCTTTGACATTTGCTAAAGAATGTGTGTGGGTGTTTTTCTTTGTTTTGCAATTCAAACTAAATACATTTTTAGCACGAGAGTTACGTTATTTTAAATCTGTAACTGTAGTTCTTTCTCTCATTTACTGTTACAAAAGACACATTTCTCACAAGTTAATCCCCTTCTCTGCTCTTTAAAAGACAAAAATGTATTAGTGATACTCTGATCAGCCATAACATTAAAACCACTGACAGGTGAAGAGAATAACATTGATTATCTCGTTTCAGTGGCACCTGTCAAGGGTGGGATATATTAGGCAGCCAGTGAACAGTCAGTTCTCGAAGTTGATGTGTTGGAAGCAGGAAAAATGGGCAAGTGTAAGGATCTGAGTGACTTTGACAAGGGCAAATTGTGATGGCTAGACGACTGGGTCAGAGCATCTCAAAAACGGCAGGTCTTGTGGGGTGTTCCAGGTATGCAGTGGTTAGTACCTACCAAAAGTGGTCCAAGGAAAGACAACCAGGTGTGTATGCATCGCTTACCTGAGGAAGCGATCGTTTTGGCAGCACAAGGAGGACCTACACAATATTAGGGAGGTGGTTTTAATGTCATGGCTGATTGGAGTATGTGGCATTATATTATTGTATATGCTTTTTACAGATACCTATGCATAAAGTGGCATGTACACTTTTACGTGGTATTTGGTCACTTAAATTCAAAACCTTGTGTTTTGTATTCGGACATCTTGAGAGAATAATCACATGATACATCTAATGGACAGATGGATGGCCAACCCCAAAACCTAATGCCTCCACCACCTAGAGACAGAAGCATAAAAAAGGTAAAATGATTTGATGGTGTAGTATCATACATGATTTGAGTGATAATAAATATAGTAGGTGAAGCTAGGAATTACAGTTTTTCTCAATTGCTTCAACACACTTCACTGAATATTATCCCATTTTCTCAAAGCCTAACACATAATCCCAAAACCCTTCAAAGCAACCACGAAACCCAAAATCATTCACTCTTCCACTTAAACCAAACTTTTCACTCAGACGACACACAAGCAAGCAAAAAGCACACACACACACACACACACACACACACACACAACGTCTACTGTACACTGCTAGCATTTCCCACTAATGAGTGCAGCAAATGAGGAGTTGCTGCTGTTGCAGTTGAACAAGGGTAGTTGCACACACAAGCATAATATGACTCTATATATGTATGTATCCCTTGTGTTTTTGTAAAATTCTCTACTAGTGAACAACTTTGGTTTTCATGATGGTGACTTTGTACAATCTGGCACTCTCATCTCTTGCACATGCTCTAAATTCACAGGTTCAGAACTCCCCACGGAGCTTCTGGGTAGGTGTTACAGTGAAACGCTAGGCGTAGGGTCTGACTTCTGGCTGTGTCTATGCAGCTGTATCCTGAGACATTCTGGAAAGCACAATAAAGCCTGACCTTGATGTGTAAACGAAATGGCCACCTGCATCTTCATAACAAAGCACTGGAAAACTGGCAAAGGCTCACATTCCCAGTGCTGATGGTGTGTGCCTACTCTGACAGACAAACAGTGCTTCCACTTCAGTTTTCTCCTTTTTTTAGCCTCTCCACAGTTTATAATATTGACATGTGTTCGCTGAAATATTAAACGCAAAGTCTAAAAGAAGCGTAAGCAAGTGTAAAGGTCTACCTGTGAATCTGAAAGGTTTGTGAAAATTTCAGTTAAACTCAAATAAAGGGTCAGTCTGTACAACTTTTATAAAGTATCTAAATCTCACAGCATGGCATCACTACTTCATTAATGTAGTTATATTTCTAAACAGGAACGCTGTAATTGTCAGCAAAAGAATTTCTGAAATATCAGCAGTCAGTAAGATTCAGGATCACATGTGGCAGTGATCTGTGGTACACTTTTCATATGCCAGTAGCAACTATTGTTGCCAGGGTAATGAATTTCCTATAGCGTTCAAACGACATTCATAGGTTCAATTTAAATAGCAAAAAGGAAACAAAGGCAAAAACTATTCCTTAAAAATAGCAGCATTTTCCTGATGCCTCTTCTCTCACACTTCTTCAAAGAAATTCCAAACAACAGAGTCAGAAATGACCTTCATCCTTCACAAAAGCCTAGTCTTGATGTTATTCTCATGAGGAATTGCTAAGTTAAATTTTTTTTTTTACTTTTTTCCAGCTTCCAAGTTGAGGAAGCAAGACAAACCAGAATACATTTTGTGGAAACAATAGCCAGATGAAACAATAGACAACATAATGCAAATATGAAGTTGCAAACTATTTAATAAACAACTGTGAGCAAGTTCTACAAGCATTAAAAGACTTTGCAAAACAACACAGTTTTTGATGAGCACTTTCGTCATTTTTCAAATCTGTTAGCTCAGCGTCACAAAAGGTTGGTTGAACGAGACAGGTCAAGTAAGCCGAATGAGCAGACTAATGCTGCATTCGACTAGACCAGGAGTGCCAAACTCAAATTCTCCCCTGGGGCACATCGGCATTTTTGTGAGACCCTGAAGGGCCGTAATCGAAGTCTTTAATTTTTATTCTACATATTTAACATATTCAATTCGATTTTATTTGTGTAGCGATTTTAACAACGGACACTCACAAAGCAGCTTTACAGAAATGAATACATTCAAATTAAATTAGATCAAAATAAATTGTAAATATGTGAATTTATCCCTAATGAGCAAGCCAGAGCTGACGGAAAAACTCCCTGAGACAATATGAGGAAGAACCCTTGAGAGGAACCAGACTCAAAAGGGAACCCATCCTCATCTGGGTGATGATGGATAGTGCGATTATAAATAAATCCCTTCTATAACTGGGTACTACACGGACAAATAGTGCAATTGTGTAGCCAGTAAACTCATTACAGTTTTTACGTGAAGTCTGGTTTATTGAACCTCTCCACTGTCCGCTGATGGAGACCTGAGTGCAAAGCTGCTCGTAGCAACCGCAGCCCCAAAGCCACCACAGCACGCGCGGTCCCAAGCCATCACAGATATTGTATTAACACCAAAACATTGACTAACACCAAAAGTCTATAGGCTCTGAAATTAGAATAGGATGTTTCTATAGGAAAAAGAAGAGATAACAGAAACTATTAAAGTGTATACCCCATTAGGCAATAACATTTATTATAAGAAAGTTTTTTTTAATTAATGCATTTCTGTGATTAATCACATTTTATTGGATACCAGTTGCTGTGATTGAAAAAAAACAGGATTAGCCTTTTGGGATGATGCAATTTTCCTGGTTCTGTTTAAAAATTACTAGCCAGTCAGCTGCACTATAAGCACAGAGATATGGAAGTGAGAGCCAGTGAAGTAGCCTGCTGGAGTTTACTGCAAAAGAAAAGTATACATTTTCCCCGTTTATTTACAACTGGAACTGTCATAGAGGTGTATGTAAAATATCTTCCCACTTCCCTGCCACCAGTGTATGCTTTGATGTATGATTTCCCATTGTGGAGGAACACTGCTGATCTTGAAAAATCTTAGCATAAAGATATGTTTTATTATACATCCACAACTATGAAGCTAAAAAAAATACCTATCAACAGAAACAGCCACTCTAATGTTAGCCATCACGTCAGTCGGGAAATATTGCTAACCATGTTATCAGAATGTAGAAGCATGTCTTATTATTATTATTAATAATAATAATAATAAAAACCAGAAGAAGAAGAAGGAGAAGGAGAAGAATAATACTGTTTCTTGTGTGGTGTTTATTATCCAGTGCCTTTTTGTCTCCCACACACTGGGCTGTGGTGTTTGAATACTGTATCCATTCCATTCACATACACTTTGTCTTTTCCGACCCTCTGTGGTTTTGGGTTTAGCTAGCTGATCCGGTATGAAATGTTTGCTAAAGACCGTCATACGGGTGGAAATGGAGAAATGGTCATGAGGTAGATTTGCTAACCATTGTCTCCTGAGATCATTCTGAGCTGGAAAGCTGTGGAGGCTTAAAGCTGTTAAATTTCAAAGACACGGCAGAGAAGGACACAGCAGTGCTCATGATATTTCTTCATTTGTCTTTGAAAATATTCGGTCTTAAATACCTTATACCGGAAACTCATTTTGACATGAACTGTACTGGCAAATGTAAACAGTGCTAATGGAAACTCGAGTACAGTGCAACATTTTGAAGTGAAGTGAAGTGTGGCCAAGTATGGTGACCCCAACTCGGAATTTGTGCTCTGCATTTAACCCATCCAAGTACACACACACACACACAGTAGTGAACACACACACACCCAGAGCAGCCTTTTTTTTGCTGCGGCGCCTGGGGAGCAGTTGGGGGTTCGGTGCCTTGCTCAAGGGTCTCACCTCAGTCGTGGTATTGAGGTACTGAGGGTGGAAGAGAGCGCTCTTGGAGGAAGATGGTGGATTTTGGTCTACTTCTGGGTTTTGAGGATTCGAGAAGGGACTGATTAGTGTCAAGGCAAAAATGGAACCGTGTGGTGTTAAATCTTTTTCTTTTTTAAATTTATGTACATTATTAGGAGTAGATGAACATTATTTTTTTGTGAGAAATTTTCTCACAATCAGTTGCAGGTTGCAAGCTGGATCATTTCTGTGCAACTTGACAGTTACAGAAACCAATAAAAAAAAATATCATCAAAATTGTGTGCAGCACATACATTAATGGCAGGCTAGGAAAGTGGAACCAAATACCACTCACAAACAGCTATTCACAGAGATGTCATGTTAATTTTACCAGCTAAATAGGTAGTTAAACTAACCGGTTACCAGCAAATACTAAATAATAAAACAAAGAATTTTTGGGAGATGAGAATAATCATCTAAAATAAGAAGAAATTTTCGTAAATGCATTTCTTTTAGTTGTAATTCATGCCATCGCTTTCCACACTGCTGACGCACAAAACTGAATTATGTTAAATATAAATGCTAAATATGAGATTTAATGCTATACTTATGTTAAATACGTTATTTCCCCAAATGTGTGATTGGTGTTCGTTTATCTCTTGCAAATTGTTTGTTGCTGTCATTTCTCTGAAATGATTTGATGCCAAAATTTAACATCATTCTATTTTCTGGTCATAAATGTCACCAAAAACTACACGAATTACGGTATAAAATATACAGATAATCACTACTGACACTAAAGACACTAACTACTTCTGGATTTACTTGATTATTCTCACCTTTTAAACATTCTGTTCCACTTCTTTCTCTCTAAGCTGGGCTCTGATGGGAAGCATCCCGGTCTCTCTTCCTAGTTCTCATGCCTGCAACTAACCAGATGTCAGTACAAGCCAAAGCCCACAAACGTGCCAAGTTCAAACATGACCACACATATAGTACATGTATATACGCATGCGGATTCTCTGTTTTTATATGACTGTTGTCCTCTCCCACTTGAATTCAGTCTGTAGGTGCACCACTGAGAGCATCTTACCAGTTGCTCAAGTCTCTCCTGAGTGGTCAAGACGGCACAGGCAATCACAGACAGAGCTCTCTCATGGCTGGTGGACATTTATCACACAAATCACCTAAACTATATGTGAGATGGTCTGCAAAAAAATCTGTCAGATGTTATTGTGGCAGAATTCTGGAAAACAGCCACAAAAAAAAAAAAAAGCAAGACTGGGTTTTGAAATCTTGACCTTAAGGAAACAAATATCTTTTACTAAAACGACAGGGAAATGTTTTTTATTTAGGTTAATTTTCTAACCTTGCCATAGCTGCGGTCTGCCTGTAGAGATCATATTAGGTAAGGAGCCTGTTTTACGAACACAAATGCAGTCAGTCTGCCTAAAGTTGAAGGAAACTTTGCTAGCTAAGTCTGATTTTCTCCGATTTTACACGCCATAGTGAAAAGTACATAAGGCTAATCATTCAATCAAGCAATAATAATAATGATAATAATAATAATAATAATAATAATAATTAAAAGAAGTTGTGGACTGTGTTCCTTTCCAAATATACACGAAAAGAATAAACAAGAGGCAGAACTGCATATAACCTATTAAGACTTAATGTGTAATAATAATAATAATTATTATTATTATTATTACTACTACTACTAAAATCTTTTACTTTGCTTTTACTTTGACAACCAGGGAAGAGCATGGAAAGTGAGGATTCCAGTACTCAGTTCTACCTGCTTCTCTATGCATATAGTACATTACTGCACTGCAGAAATAAATCTCAAGTTTGCACTAAATGGAGTTTGTAACTACGTGGAATGAGTAGAATGTAACAGAATAGGAGAACCCTAGGTGAACGTTCAGAAACATTTACCTCAAGTTACCTTTAAGTACCACTGTCATGTGAATGTTGACTGAAAGCAACAGTCTCCTCTTACTTCGTTTTATGATTGTCTTAATGTGTTATATGCAGTTCTGTCTCTTGTTTATTCCTTTTGTGTATATTTGGAAAGGAACACAAGTCCACAACTTCTTTTAAAGCTGTTTTTTCTTCTAAGCTTCAGTACATACTCTATCTCCGTGTGTGTGTATTTGTGTGTGTGTGTGTGTGTGTGTGTGTGTGTGTGTGTGTGTGCGCGCACACAGAGGAAGTACCCTGTCATTTCTGCAGGGCTGGTCTCCTGCACATGATTCGTCAGATCGTTTTCATAACCACTTCTCTGAGGTCAGCTTCTAGTCAGCTGCAGTCACGCAATCCCCCCTCCCTCCTCTTCCTCCTCCTCCACTAATACTACACACACACACACACACACACACTTACTTTCTCTCTCTCTGTCTCTCTGTCTCTCTCTCTCTCTCTCTCTCTCTCTGTCTCTCTCTCTGTCTCTCTTTTAAAGAGACAAAGCACACTTTTTTCAAGTCTACCACTGCAGGGCATTAATTCTCTGTTCCCATTGATGTGTCTCTCACTCAAAAGGAGATTCCGGGCCACACAACAAACAATCCTTATTCTTAGATTTACATAGTATGTTCGAAATACCTTAACTCGCACAGCATGATGAATTGCAGAAAACGCTGAAAATAGATTCCTAACTAGTTATTTATGGCTGTATTCATGGTAATACATTTCATGGTAAGTGCAAAGGGAAATACAAGGTGGAAGCAGTAATCTGAGAGAGTTGCGTGTGAGCATGGAGGCTAATGTCACATCTGGCTGAGTTAAGTCTCTTAATTTAATCCAAACTCTCCAAACCACAGCCGATTCAAAAGCCTCATAACGCATGCACCACCATGGTGGCTACAGATGGTTGAAGTATTTTTGTACAAATTCTGTTGATTTCCCCTAGCAGCAACAACACGTTTTGGTTACAATAATGTCGTCTGCAAAGTCCCCTATTCAAACGATATTTATGTGAAAAGAGTAGAAATGTGGTGAAACTTTAAATGAATTTGTTATTTAGTTTACTGTTTAGTCTATTTATTTAATTCTTTCATAAGAAATATTCATAGAAAACAAATTTGTTAGGCCAAAAACAAAGATTAATGTCACCAGGTACTGTGTTATTTGTGGAGATTAATTACACCTATTTACTTTGCAACTCAGAATAGCTACTTCCCCAAAAGTTGCCTCCAAATAAAGACTAGACTACACTGAAAATCCAAAGAGTATACAGCGAGTATACAGCGTTTCATATCGTACGATTATATACCAGTTTTGTTTTATCACTTTACCAGTTCACTAAGCATGTATGCACACAAACACACAACAGTGTCTTTTAAAAAATGTCACAGAAACAGGCGTACCTGAAATTATCCCATTAGCCAATCATGTGGCAGCACTGCAGTGCATAAAATCATGCAGATACAGATCAAGCTTCAGTTAAAGTTCACAGAATACATCAGAACGGGGGAAAATGTGACCTCAATGACTTTGATCGTGGCATGGTTGCTAGTGCCAGACAGGCTGGGTTGAGTATTTCAGAAACTGCTGATCTCATTGAAATTTTATGCACAACAGTTTCTAGAGTTTACACAGAATTGAGCAAAAAGCAAAAGACATCCAGTGCGTGGCAGTTCTGCATACGGAACTGCCTTGGTGGTGAGAGAGGAGAATGGGCAGACTGATTAATGCTGACAGGAAAGTAACTCTTTAACCACTCTTTACATCCGTGGTGAGCAGAAAAATGCATCAGACCTTATCGTCCTTCCCAGTATTAGTATGGTGTTCCTAATAAAGTGGCCGGTGAGTGTCTGTTGTCATGGACGGATAGCTTTGTGTTAACCACCATAATTCAATAAACACGGTAATCTATCCTGAACAATAATATGCAGCCAATCTGTTGTGTTTATATATTGCTACAGAGTACACAACATTTTGCTTACCATTTACTGTAGCTACATAAGACTCCAGGCTCACTATCAATTTCCACTTGCATTTTTCAGTGCATTTTCATTTTTCAATGGCAAAATAACAAAACAGAATAATGTCTTTGTGTGGATTTGCTTCTGTTTTGTTGCTCTTTGTTGGTGATTTGAGTTTCAGACAATGTGGGCTAGTCTACTACTGACAAATTAAAGCAGCCAATGCTAAGTGACGTGGTACACAGGACAACTGCTGTGTAAAAACACAGCATCAGTGGGAAAAAAAAAAAAAAACTGCAGTAGCAAAGGTGAAGAATGGTGGCTGCAAATTCGTGTTCACTGACTAGCATCCACATACACTAACCACATAGTTACTAATAGCTGTAAAGCATCCCTATGTTACATTCATGAACAGCCAAGACATGCATTCAGTCTGTCTATTGCATCTGGTAAACATGGTGGTAGATCCATAATGGCGTGGTAGTCATTAGGCTCAATCATTGCACTACAAGGCTAAATAACAGAAAGGAATATAAATCATATTTACAAAACATAAGTTTTTCCTCTGGTACCTTACTGTGTTCTCAGGATTCCAAGATGGCAATCTAAACATATGCACTACTGAATCTGAAGAGCTGTTTTAACAAGTCAAAGTATTTACTTGTTCTTCAAATTGACCAGATTGCAAGCATCACTGGCCAATTATGAAAAGTTCTGGTGTGCGGAATGCAAAGTTATTATTATTATTATGTAATAATTGCATACTTGATATTAATATCAAAATAAATTGTGCGTAATCTCTCTATGTCGACTACAAATAAAGAATGCTTTAAATATATTCATTGGTTTACACGAGCAGTAACATTTCTGTGTGGTAGAATGCAATGTTTAAAATGTTTATGTTAACTGCATAGCATGTTTACTGTATTCACATCGGCCTGACTTCCTCCTCCCTAATGTGGAGAGAAGTGTTTCCCATATTTACAGACATTATGAGGTGAGCCAGGGAAACGAGTGTAACATGATATGGATCAGCTTGACAGTAATTTCCTCAGCAAACGTATTAAAGCTCACTAACAGTTCCACCTGGTGAAAGTAAATGCATGGTTCACTGCATTTTGGTAAATGCAAGTAAGGGATGAAAAAGTATTTCAGATAATGGGCCTATAATTTCTTGAATGTTGTAATACTACTTCAAATCAGAAATCAAATACAGAAACAAAACAATGCACATATTATATTGCTGTGGTTCACCAGTGTGGCTCCACTGTCTTATTTGACAAGAAAAAAAGCCCACACTGATGTCTGGGACCCAAAGTCAAAACATTGCGTGCAAAGGACTGGCTAACATGGAGATCTGGTGACCAGCTAGAAGGGAAGATGCATCTTCATGAATGTGTCCTTTGAGTGGCGCCAACCATGGACTGGCAGCATTTATATTCTAATGGAGGGTAATGAAACTTCAAACAGGCCCCTTCACTGTGAGTTGTGTTATTATGGTCTAACATAATAGGCTAGCTTAGTCATATCCATGGTCTCTGCTATTTGTGTCCCTAAATTAGTGTTACAGTGAATGAGTGCAAAGGTTACTGTGGAGGCAGAACAGACAGAAGAGAGAAAGGAGAAATGTAAAAAGAACTCCAAACTCAAATCTCATGCTTAGTCTCCCCATCTGGGAAGCATCCAATCGTTATTGGGAAAAAAACATGCAGTGTGTGGAACTGCATCTGTAGTACCTATTTTAAACGGGGCATTAGGTGAAACATACATTGCATTCGGAAAGAATTCAAACCCTTTCACTTCTCCTCATTCTCATTTTGTTATGTTACACCCTTACTCTGAAATGGAATAGACACATTATGTCTCAAAAAATACAGTGTAGGTTTTCATAAAGTTTTGCAAATGTATCATGTTTCTCGCCATTCTGCCTCCCAGACCCTGCTGTAGACAAACATCCCCACAGTGTCATGCTGCCACTACTATGCTTTACTGCAGGGATGCAACTGTCCAGGTGATGAGGAGTGTCTCGGCCAATCAGACCAATCAGACCATGGAATTTTGTTTTTGGGAGCCTTCAAAGCTGCAGAAAGTACCCAGATCTGTGCCTCAACAGAATCTTGCCTCTGAGGTCTACAGACAATGATCTTTTTTGCTCTGACTGTTAGTCAAGTTTTTAAAAAAAATCTCGGTGATCAGTGGAAATCGCATGTACCTAAGCTCAATTTTAAGCATCATAGGAAATACTCATTTAAATGATGATATTACAAAACTTCACAAACATCTGTTCATGCATTTAATCCATTTTAGAGTATGACTGTAATGTAATAAAATGAGGGAAAAATCAAGGGGACTGTATACTTTCTGAATGCACAGTACCTTCAGACTCTTAACAAAGACAGTTTCTTGTCTGCATGCAAACATTATAATGGTAAGCCAGACACTGACAGCTGCAGAATAGGCACAATAATCCTCCAACATCAAATCAGCATTTAAACTGATGGCCATCCAATTCCACTACGTCTGTATATAGTAAGGCATTGATTCTACGCAACAGGCAGAAAAGTCACCGTTTGCTCCATTTGCCATTTATGATTTAGGAGGTTAACAGATGGGTGAAGAAATTACTGAGTTCATTCATTCATTCATTCACGAAAGAGGAGTTTACTGGCTACAGTCCTCTTTAATTACAGTCACACAAAAAATTATTTATATTTACACACTGTAGCGTTAAGAATTTATTTCCAATTTACACCGTATTTGACATTGATAGTCCCATTGACACTGACATATTGACACCCATTGATATATTTTAATAGTTTTTCAGCTAAAAGTTCTGATGTTAAACGTTAGAAATTAATAATTAGTATACACCAATCAGCCATAACAGTAAAACCACTGACAGGTGAAGTGAATAACATTGATTATCTTGTTACAATGGCACCTGTCAAGGGGTGGGATATAGTAGGCAGCAAGTGAACAGTCAGTTCTTGAAGTTGATATGTGGGAAGCAGGAAAAATGGGCAAGCATAAGGATCTAAGCATCTTTGACAAGGGCCAAACCGTGATGGCTAGATGACTGGGTCAGAGCATCTTCAAATGGAAGGTCTTGTGGGGTGTTACCGGTATGCAGTGCTTAGTACCTACCAAAGGTGGTCCAAGGAAGGACAACCCTGTCAACTGGTGCCAAGGTTATGGGCGCCCAAGGCTCACTGATGCACGTGGGGAGCGAAGGCTAGCCTGCCTGGTCCAATCCCACAGAAGAGCTACTGTAGCACAAATTGCTGAGAAAGTTAAAGCTGGCTATGATAGAAAGGTGTCAGAACACACAGTGCATGGCAGATTGCTGCGTATGGGGCTGTGTAGCCACAGACCAGTCAGAGTGCCCATGCTGACCCTGTCCACCGCTGAAAGCGCCTACAATGGGCATGTGAGCATCAGAACTGGACCAGGGAACAATGGAAGAAGGTGGCTTGGTCTGATGAATCACATTTTCTATTACATCATGTGGATGGCGGGGTGCGTTTGCATTGCTTCCCTGGAGAAAAGATGGCACTAGGATGCACTAGGGGAAGAAGGCAAGTGGGCAGAGGCAGTAATGATGTATGCAATGTTCTGCTGGGAAACTTTGGATCCTGGCATTCATGTGGATGTTACTTTGACACGTACCACCTACCTGAACACTGTTGCAGACCAAGTACACCCCTTCATGGCAACGGTGTTCCCTAATGGCAGCGGCCTCTTCCCTGCCACACTGGAAAAATTGTTCAGGAATGGTTTGAAGAACATGACAAAGAGTTCAAGGTGTTGACTTTGCCTCCAAATTCCCCAGATCTCAATCTGATCGAGCATCTGTATTTTTTAAAGCTTCTGAAAGAATTAGTCGCTGCATTTTATTAGTCATTAGTCATTTTTTTCTTTTTAATAAATCTGCAAAGTTATCACAAATCTGGTTTTTGCTTTGTCATTATGTGTCAGGTCGACTCCATCTGTGAACTCAGTTTCCCAGAACACACCACGGCCTACAGACATGGCCGCCTCCAGACTTTTGATCATCCTCACCTGTTCCCAATCACACACACACACACACACACGCACACACACACACATGCTATAAAAAGGATTCTCACATTGCACATTTGCAATTGCACACATTGCAAAGTAAAGTACTCCCCATTGTGACATTACGGGGTATGGAGTGTAGATTCATGTGAAAAAAAATGTAAGCATTTTAGCATAAGGCCGCAACATAACGTGAAAAAAAAAATGAAGGGGTCTGAATACTTTCTGAATGCATTGTCATGTTTAGCTTTGTATATCACCAGTTGCATGTCTACTTTTACATTTAGTACAATCTACATACAACAGCTACAACACTCTATGGTTATAATACTCTTTGCCTTCTACAGCCCCTATACAGAGGTCTCCTGATGCGAAGGAAAACTCATATGAACCAGCTAGTTGAATATTTAGCTAGCCAGGCTGCAAATATAAATATGTAAAGTATTAGTACAGAAACATTAAATATGGTGCCCTCCGGTGGACCGGCATCCCATCCAGGGTTAATTCCCACCTCACGCCCAGTGTTCCCAGAATAGGCTTCAGGATAAATCAGTTACTGAAGATGATAATGACTGAAAATTAAATATTGACACTCAGTTAGCTCAATTTATCACTGAATTTATACACTTATAAAAATTTATTCACTATACTAGTTATTATATCTGTTTTTCCTTTTGAAGGAAATCCATAGATCTTCTTATATGTTTTGTCTAATGGTTGAAACTATGGTGTGGTGCACTATTAAACACTCTATCACATTTCCAATAAAAAAGTGTCCATTGATGTATATTACCACCATATACACTCATTGGCCACTTTAATAGGAACATCTGGTCATTCAAAAAATTTTCCAATCAGCCAATCATGTGAAATAATATCACACAGATGCAGACCATGAGCTTCAGTTAATGTTCATATCAAACATCAGAATGGGGAAAAATATGATTTCAGTGGCTCTGACTGTGGCAAGGTTGTTGGTGCCAGACGGTCTGGTTTGGATATTTCAGAAACTGCAGATCTCCTGGGATTTTCACGCACAACAGTGTCTAGTGTTTAGACCTGGTTGAGAGAGGTCAGAGGAGAATGGCCAGACTGGCAGGAAGGCAGAAAAGCCTCACAGAATGTACAATATGCCCAACCTTATGGTGGATGGATTACAACAGCAGAAGACCTAGGTCTCCACGCCTGTCAGCCAAGAACAGGAATCCCGAGGCTACAGTGGACACAGGCTCACTGAAACTGGACAGTTGAACCATGGAAAGACATTACCACTGTAATGTTCTTCCAACTTCTCCAATTTTGGTGAGCCTGTTTCTTTACCTCAACTGCATGTCAGTATATGCAAATATTTTCCTTTAACTGTCATAATTAATTCATTAAAGAAGGGCGCTGACGATTGTATAGTTTTCAGAATAAGATTAACTAATTGAAGGGTGAAATTCTTTACATTTTCCCTCAAATCCAAAGGTCCTTACATACACAGTGTTTTGGTAAATATTGGAATACACAGACAAGTGTGTTAAGAAATTATTATTACTAATATTACTATGCATACATATTAGGACAGTATTGTTATAGATATATGATATATGATTAATCCTATTATTTATTTATTTATTTATTTAATTTTGTTTTTTGGTGTTATACTGAATCCTATTGGAAAAGTTATTTTAATGTTCATAATACCCTGCTGGAACCCAGTATGGCTCCTCAATATTCTAGCTGTTCTTCTTTCATCACTAGGGATACCTTTACGTGTACGAAGTGCAGAGTAACAGGTTAAAAATGAAAATTTCACTGAGTTCCCATCTGAATATCATGACAACTAGATAAATACCAAAGAAACACCACTCTAAAATGTGTATTTCCAGCAGCCCCCCCTCCCCAACACTCCACCATTATTAATTAATTATAATGTGACTACCGTAAATTAAATGTTCGTATATATTATAGTTTTTTATACTGTGACAAAAATGTTGACTGAGTTGACTTTCACAAGATATAGTTCAAACTAGTAGTAGTAAACACAACCCTCACCTGGGGTTACAGGGAGTGACATACCGTATAAGAGCTGTGACATATTATCATGATAAAATATTACCCAGAAATCACGGTATGCTTTTAATTCAATAGGAACTATTGTTCCTAGTGCCACAATCCCAGGAACAGTTTAAAAAAATCTTTGCAACCTTTCTTATAATCCTACGTCATATTTACCAAAGACATACAGTGAGCTTTAAGCGTTTATATCAAATATTCTAGTTATAGTACATAACTAATAATGTATGCATAATATTCATGAGGATGTAGTATGCAGCGTTCATCCTGGCAAATGTTCAACCGTTAAAAAAATTACACATTTTTATTATAGTCCTGATTGTGCTTAATGGTATTGTTTTATATATTATGTATTTTTACCCAACAAAGGTATGTGTGCAAAATATGTTATATTATTTGGGGTTCACCCAAAATGTACCAACCATGTTAAGCAATTATGTTCCATTAATGTACAATTCACATTTTCCTCTATGGTTGCTAAATGTCAAGAATAGCAAAAAAACACATTAGGTAGTAAATCGTTTTATATATGGCTCTTTGAAATCAACTTCCTGTCAATGTTTGGGACTGCCAGTTCCTGCTCCCTCTCACTGTTTCCTTTACCTATCTATATCTTTATTTATTCCTTGTATAAGGAGTTTTGAGATAAGTAGAATATCAGTATTACTAATAATTAACTTGCATTCATGTAAACTAGGATTCTTAATCCATTTTATGTAAAGATTTCTTATTATTCGCAGTGTTGGCCAAAAGTGATTGACACTGTATTGGAGCTTTGAAAACCTGATTAAGTTACTGGGTACACCAAGTTCACAGGATATGAATTAGGCTATTACAGACTTCAGTCTGATGCTTATTGATGTTGAAATTAAATGCCAATTACCACGTATATATTTCGAAAACCTTTATCCTAAACTTTTTATACTGTAGGAGGGATTTGACCTCACAACATTTCAGTCACAACCTTACAAGGACCAGCTTCTCAGCACCACTTATCAACTGATAGAGGTGTAGATGATGGCACTAAAAGATACTAAAGTCATGGCTGACATAAAACCAGACATAAAACAAGCAATAGATAAATAAATCACCGTAATAATGTAAAATTAGATAATGATCAGCAAATGCACCTGAGCAGAAAAACAGGGATACAGTTAATGAACATATTCAGTAGCCATTTTCAATCACTCGAATATTCGGCTTCACCTAACCTTCGTATGGTTTGTTTGCCACTGCTTTTATCACTATGCAGAAATAAATATGACACATCACCACCTGTGAGCTTGACGTTGGCCTTTTTCCTACTGCCAACAAATGTCCGAGACCTTTATATTCATACACTGAAAAACACAAATTCAGTGACAGAGATAGTAGAATCACTAAAAACCTGGGACTGCTCTGAAACATCTTTTAAGTACCTCTAAGTCATATATCTAACAAAATGTGAAAAGGCAGACTCAAGCTGTACAACAAAGTTATGGTATATAATAAAACATATCAGAATTTTAATAGAGAAACCTACTTGATTAATAACAAACAAGAAAAGACCGCAGTGGAAGTTGGACAAAGCTATGTTAGTCAGTTTGAAATCCAAATGTTCTGTATAAAACAAAGGGTTTCACACAATGGCTAGCTTGCGTTACTATGTAATGCTTTAAAAAGGCACTGTGCACTTACAGCTAAGCCTGAACTGCACACCCTTGTAACTTTAGAAGCTTTTTTTTTTCGGTTTATAAGGAAAGATTACAAGTAGAAATTGCTGTGTTGTGAATGTCAGCACTGTAGAGTACTTGGAAAGAATAGTACTGTAGAATACTCTTGGAGAACTACTACTTAGAGAACACTGAAATGAATATCCCATTCAATACCCATAAACATACATACTGCAGCATTAAGCTTCCGTGGAATAAAGCTGAAACTTCTAATGAATGATAAATTTGTCGTGAAACTAATGACAAAGTATTTTTCTTATAAGATTACAGTGGTAGTTAAATCCAGCAGAAAGTTGATCTCATAGAGACACTAGTGCAAAGCATGCTTGAAAGTCAACTGCTGTTAGATTGGAACAACAAAATCAAATATTTATCTAAGTGTAAAACTTAGAGTGCGTATTTACCCCATATTAACAGCTGATTTTCTAACGCTGCAATGTAAACTGACACTGCAGTGTAAACCTCTCGAACGTCTAGCTGGCCATGAACAAAATCAGAAGATCACAGAAGATGTGTTTACTTCAAACCTTTAACGAAATTTGTGGGTTTCCCGAAGAACATTAAACAAAAGCCACTGTCGTGTGAGTCAAAGCAATTTCCTTTTTTAAGCCCTTTGCTTAAATCCACCTAAACAAGATTTGTCAGTCTTTGCATTACAGTTATATTTAAAAGTAGGTATCTTACCATGGAAGAAGTTCTTGACACGAAGGTAACTGACACTGAGACGCAACACGGAAAGCTTGTCCAGTTTGGAGATGATCTCAGGTGGGAAAGGTAGCAGACTGGCCAGCCGATCTAGCTCTGCATTCAGCCGGTCTCGGTGCCGTTTTGATGGGTTGGACCTCTCGCTCACAGGTGCAGGCTTTCTGCTAGACAGAACAAAATAAAATACAGTCACCCGATGTAAGCCATGTAACCATTCATCAGGACTCAGGACTTAATTGTAAACGTCTTATACACACATATTAAAAATTTTATTCCATGATTTCCAGGGCATCGTGTAGTGGCCCTACAACAGGTGTTTCACAGATTCTCAAAACGCATGTGCAACAGATGAGCTAATGACCATTTCGAAAATGTCAAAAATAATAAATGCATCACTGTATGGAAATTAAACAGACAGAAAGGACCAGCTTAGTTTCTCATCCTCATTACCACCACAGACTTCAGCACAAGCCAACTACCAGCGACACATGTATAGGTTAAACCAGACCCATGCACGAGCTTGAGCAAAATGAATCTCAAATATTCCCTCATAAATGGCAAAAACAATACAGTGAAATACTTAACTGCTTCGGTACGGGCTTCCTCCGTTTCCGACCAGCATACATGCAGTCTCCTGGTGGGATCATCTCGCGCTCGGGCCAGGCAAACGGTGTGCTAGAAGAATGACATCCACAGGTTTTCATCTCTCCAAAGTCAATCTGAACAAGTTTTAAGAAGCTTACTATTCACAATCGTTTACAACTTCAGTATGTGCACCATCAATATGATTTGTCAGTCGGGTTATTCAGGAGGCAAATCTAATTGCCTAATAGCCTAAGTGTGTGTAAAAATTCATATTTAATGTTCCAAATGGTATGTCACCATCCAAGCATGATACACATGTTTTTACACACACACACACACACACACACACACACAACATGGCCGAAATGCTCTGCCAAGTTATAATCTTGTAATATATAGCCTGGGACTTACAGTATATCTGGATAAAATACTTACCAAGATACTCAGCCAGCTCCCAGATATGAGAAGAATCATTCACAGAATTATTCTTGCACCTTTATATTGCATGGACCTGAATTGAAGTTAAATTATTCTATGAGAATAACTTTCATCAGTTTGCAAAGCTCCAGGCAGATGACTGTTTTATACCCGACTCTACTTCCTCGCGTTTCAGGTGGCGGATTCCTCTGAATGACACGCTGCTCTCTTCGCACGCGATGCTGAGCCTCAACACACACACACACACACACACACACACACACACACATATGCACACACACATGCACACGCTTGCGCGCGCGCGCGCACTCGGTTACTCTCACTCCCACTTTCTCTCATGCTGCACTGTCGTTCAAGACCCGGTTTGCAATGTAAAGGGAAAGAAATGATTGTTTTTCATCAACGCTGACAACTGCTAATGTGAAATTATCTTTAGCACTGAGAGGCACTTAGCTAACAACTCTACACTAATAGTCATAAGGCATCTGAAACCCAAGGACTGCTTAAAAAAATCCAGTTAATGTTAGATAGTCATCTAGTGGAACTGTATATTACGTTTTCTTGGACTTGAATTTGGGCTAGGGTCTCAAACAGACAGTTTAAAATCCTAAAATTTGTAATGAGGGTTGGTTGGTATATATTAGAGGAAATATAAAAGTAAAAAACAATATTGCTGATACATTTTCTTGCCCGTGTACGCATATTTGTGTCCTGCATAGGCCTGCGTTTCCATCAGTGCAATCTGATTGCAGTGAACTTCCAGAAACAGCAAGGGGAAGAGGAAACCACAATCATTCAATTAAAACCACACTAAAGTGTTATAAGCCACATATTTGTTATTTACATAAAAGTTGGGCCTCACTTTGAATTTTACCTGATAACATTTACTGCTTCTTCAGCAGAGGAGGGAGGAAGGTTTGCAGTACCAAGATTTTGCACACAACCTGGCTAATTTTTAGTGTATGGTCCACGACACTGGCGTATTGACAAATGACTTCCAGCTGTTAGATTCAGTGACTGGATAATTTCGTGGGTACTGATCAAATAACTCACTTTCAGTGAGCACTTCATCCTGGTCAGGGTCACGGTGAATCCAGAGCCTAACACTGGGTGTGAGACAGGAGATACACCCAGGATGGGATGCCAGTCCATCTCAGGGCACCATGCGCACACACACACACGTTCACGCACGCATTCACACTAGGAGCAATTTATGTTAGCTAATCCACTCAATGCTGTGTTTTTGGGAGTACTGGGTACCATAGAGCTGTGATGTGGTAATGCTACCTGCTATGTCACTGTACCACCCTTTATAATCTATTTAAATCTATTTATACACAGACATACGCGTCATGTAACCATAGTGTAATATGTTTGCACATAACAAACAAGCAAACATACAAACATTTTATTGGAATACTGCAATATGAACTCATTATTATATGGAAAAGTGGCCAAGGTGTCGTCATCAAAGCAAATCCGAGTCACATCCCGAGTCTTTAGTTGAGAACTTCAGTTATTGCCTCAAACTGTTAGTTGTAGGGCTTTTTATTGAGCATACTTAAAATGCTGGTATATTAATTTAAAGGAACGCACTGCTGTGCACATTGTACAGGGGGACACCGTAGTCCTGGTTAATGCCAGAAGTTCTACATTCTATTGTATTTGTATATATATATATATATATATATATATAATATACAAACATAAATTAAAAAAAAAAAAAAAAAGGTCATTCCACTTTCTCTGCCTATACCCGTATTAGGGTGAATGTACTGAAAACATAAAAACAAAAGCATATTATTCATTTATTAACAACATATTTTGATCAAACCAGACCCAGGACAACTTCTCCAGCTGAACACCTGCAATAGCAAGACTAAACAACAGTTCAAGCAAGGACACACACATTTGTGTAGCAGAGGCATTTTTCATTGGTCATGGTTTTATAGATTAAGATATTAATAAAACGTAATAAAACAACCACTGTCTTTGGAAGAGATATTACAATAAAAGCTAATAATATATTTATACTTCAATTCAATTCTATTTGTACAATGATTTTAACAATGGACATTGTCACAAAGCAGCTTTACATAAATATATAAATTCAGGATATAAATTTATGAATTTATCCCTAACGAGCAAGCCAGAGGCGATGGTGGTAAGGAAAAACTCCCTGAGACAATATGAGGAAGAAACCAGACTCAAAAGGGAACCCATCGTCATCTGGGTGACACCAGATAGCGCGATTATAAATAATACCACAGCACTGTTGATTTCTCAAATCTGACTGTTGATTAATTTTCTGTAACTACACGGCTCAGACAATAGCGCAGACTGCAAGACAAATCACAGGTTTATATTAATACACTCATTCTAATCCGAGTTATTGTTTCTATAGTAACAGCTAAGGGCTAATAATAACTGCATGGAAACATATTATTTAACAAAGAAAAACATCTAATCATTGATACAGTGGAGCTTTGTGCAAGGAACAATTTAAATACAATTTATAGAATGATTCTTGGGTGTCAGCACGTTGTAATGGCCTTTGTAAAGTTTTCTGCCATAGTAAAGTCTTCAGGACAGAAGACTTTGTGCTTTTGCACTAGAAGAAAGAGAGAGAGAGAGAGAGAGAGAGAGAGAGAGAGAGAGAGAGAGAAACAGTAAACAATATACAGTATATAGGTGATAAAAGGGAAATATCTTGTCTCGCTGATAGCGCGCAACATAAAAATGTGACTATAAACTGCTAAAAAATGTCACTCATTTATAAATTAAAAATTGCATTCATTGGCAAATTGCTGTGGTACAAGAGGAATAAAAAATTTCAGGATATGCTGTTATACAAGAATAATCAACTTCTTGGTGGTAAGGGAACAGGACACACTGTCAAGTTTTATTCCTTACTCTTTATTCCTTATTCCTTAAAGAGAGTCAAGGAGGTGTGTGTCTAGACAGTAAGATATAGTGAACAATAGTGATAATAATCAACGTTTCAGTGTAGTACTGTTAACCTATTAAAAATGCATTCACATTATCTATCATATGAGGAAAAACAGAATTCTTCTGAGTTGAGTTGCATTTTGGATAGTTTCCCTTCCCAAGGCAAACATTATTAAATGTGTTTAAACAAAACAGACTGTTCAGTATGATGAGCAATGAACAACAAAGGCTCGTAGCCATATATTTTTGACACAACAGTTATGCTATAGGCTGCTATCTACTGTAGTGACTTTTTTAGAGCAATACCTTAACAGGCAGTTGACAGTTGACAGCATACTATCATCTGGAATATGGTCTAGCAGCTAATTTTGATTGGTTGTATATGTCCCTTTGTTCACCTCTGTTTGATACAGCCGGTGTGTTTCCCATAGCGGTGTGTGAGACCAACACAGAACAGCTAATATCCTTAACCAGGGTTGCCAGGTTTCAGCAAAATTTCCATCCCAATCAAATCTCAAAAACCACACAAAAGACCTAAAACTAGTCCTTAAATTTGGCCATTTTTCTTTCTTTTCTTGCAAGGGAAACAAGGTCACACACACACACTTCCGATATATGGATAGTATTTGTAAAGACTGCAAGAGGGAAAGAGGGATTATGGAGTGGATAAACTTCATAATCCCCTTTTCCCTCTTGCAAGCTTTGCAGTGTCTTACAGTTAAAATGTACATTGCACACTGTCTGCACTTACAGAGTGATTCCCTGCCCAATGGGCCTTTGCTAGTGCTTGTTCCAGTTCCCATTTTTTACCACTAAGTGTAATAATAGCTCTCTGAAGCTAAATGGTGCAGTGCACACTCTGCCCAATGATTGCACAACATCTAGAAAGACAAGCAAATCAGTGGAACATCAGCTTTTATTTGTCAAATAGTCATATTTGTAAAAACCACTGGTCACTCAAAAGAGGTAATTAGTATTTCAACAGAATTTAAAATGTGTGGAGTTGTGAATGAGGACTTCATAAAAATTAACATTTGTGGAATGTTTTTAAATGTCATTTGAGTGTAATTTGAGATCAAATTTGCAGTGGTGATATCCAAAAATATATGTATATAAACATGATTCAAAGTAACTCATGTCAACAGTCAGGAAAATGTTTTTTTTTTTTTTAAATTTCTCTTATTATTTTACAGCAAGAAATAATACACAAAGTAGAGCATCTGTAGAAAACGCCATATTCCTTTATATAACAGTTAGTTCTGTTCCACTAATCTAGTTGGGCAAGTAACATTAATTATAACAGCACTGGTACATTGGCATGGCAATGGTCTATCCAGCTGTGGTGTCTCTGGGAACTATTTTTCGTTGTCAGAGCAGAAATAAACAAAATATTACTCAGTATTATTTTCGTTTGTAGAACTGTTATATAAAGGCAATATCACACTCGCAACTGTGCTGTTATACTGATTATCTGCATGGCTGCGATCACCTACAGTATGGCCTCATGCCTACAGCTGAATGACAGCTGTTCTGATATTCAGTACAACAGCAGTTTAAAAAAAAGGGGGGGGGGGGGGGGGGGTGTTCTCTCTAAGCAGAAATCCTGCTCTTAAATTCCACCAAATTGTTTTGTCTGTTCCTGCTGAAAAAAAAAACTAGGAACCTCCCATTAACACTGGGTCCATCCATGGAGACTGACAGTATTTTTCTGTACCCACCCATGTTAGTGTAAATGTGTGGCCATGATTTATTACCTAAGATGCAACTTAAAACGGCGCGTTGGCTAATTCAAAGTGGTAAGCACAGAGTTATTAATTAATATATAAAATGGGAAACTGGAGCTGTATAATTTTCAAAGGTATATTGATTTTGCCATTGTCAGGAAAAGATTTTAGAGCTTTGAGTCATCACTGACTGAGCAACTGTTTGCTAGCTAGCTGACATTATCCATAATTTTAATCAAAGTAATGCAAGTATACACCAATCAGCCATAACATTAAAACCACTGACAGGTGACGTGAATGACACTGATTATCTCGTTACAGTGGCAGCTGTCAAGGGGTGGGATATATTAGGCAGTAAGTGTACAGTCAGTTCTCGAAGCTGACATGTTGGAAGCAGGAAACATGGGCAGGCGTAAGGATCTAAGTGACTTTGACTAGGGCCAGATTGTGATGGCTAGACAACTGGGTCACAGCAGTACATTGGCGAAGTAATGGCGCCTGACGGGTGGCAGCCGGTTGCAGCAGCTTAAACTCTCTTATTTCTTGTAGTCTGTATCCTAACCCAGTATTGTGCGATAGTGTTGTTTGTGTGTAATCTCACCAAATGCTAACATATACGAGGGATGAGCTCTTGGAGTGTCACGGTTACAGAGGAGCCAGGCCAACAAACATCCCGGCAGAGATAAGAAGGCGTCGGCGTGGGAAAAGAGCCGGTGCGAAGACAAGGGAGAGACGTCAGAGGAACAGGTGGAAGTACAAGCCTTGTCATTATGGGAAACATGAGATCGCTAGCCAACAAGACAGATGAGCTCACTGGACTAGTAAACAGCCAACGTGAGTACCGTGAGTGCAGTTTGTTGTGCCTCACGGAGACATGGCTGAATAACAACATACCAGACTGCTCGGTGGAGATACCCGGCTTCACAATGGTGCGAGCGGATAGAGGGGCACAGAGCGGCAAGAAACAAGGAAGTGGCCTTGCTGTCTATGTCAGCTCTAAATGGTGCAACCCCAGACACGTAATGGTGGCGGGGAGCATCTGTACTCCACACATAGAGCTTTTAACAGTGGGACTAAGGCCATACTATCTCCCCCGTGAGTTCTCACATGTCATTGTGATCACTGTTTACATTCCACTGAGCGCCGTTGTGGCGCATGTGAGTGATGTCATTCACTCCACCGTCGCGGAGATACTGACAAAACACCCACAAGCTTTTATTATAGTAAAAGGGGACTTTAACCATGTATCCATTTCAAGACTGTTAACAAACTTTACACAATATGTAAAGTCCCCCCCGGTTCAGAGGGAACTAAAGAGAGAATTGAGAAGGGGCAAGAACAGCTACAGGGAGAAGCTGGAGAGAAAGCTCCAGCTAAACAATGGAAAAGAGGTGTGGAACGGAATGAGGACAATCATTGTACTCAATACTTCAGGCCCAGTGCTGGAAGGGAGTCACGACCTTGCCAATAGGTTAAACCTGCACTTTAACAGGTTTGAATCGATCCTGTACAGCTCAACAGGTCCCTCCTCCACTACAGGCCAAGTAGCCTCTGCACACATGGTAACCTCAGCTACTGTTCATCCCTGTCATTCACCACCCTTTACCACAACTGCTTGGGAGGACTGGAAGGTGAGCAACCCCCAGTGTTAGTGATAATTGATAATTGATTTTTCCAGTGCATTCAATACAATCCAGCCGGCTCTGCTTGCAAAGAACCTTCATGCTATTCAGGTGGATCAGAACATGGTGGACTGGATAACAGACTATCTGTCCAACAGGCCACAGTTCGTCCGACTGCAGTCCACACTCTCTGAATTACTGATGGGGAACACTCCTTCTGTCGCCACTCCTTTTCACCATCTACACCTCTGACTTTACATACAACTCTGGAACATGCCACCTCCAAAAGTTCTCGGATGATTCCTCCATTGCTGGCTGTATCTATGGGGACAGCGAGGAAGAGTACAGAGGGGAGGTGAAGAGCTTTGTGAGCTGGGCTGAGGAGAATTATTTTAAGCTCAACATAGCAAAGACTAAGGAGTTGGTAGTAGACTTCTGGAGGAGTAGGAAGCCACCAACCCCCATCACCATCAAGGGGGAGGAGGTGGAAATAGTAAACTCCTACAAGTACCTAGGGGTGTACATCAACTCCAATCTGGACTGGAGGGACAATACAGAGGCTCTCTACAGGAAGGGACAGAGTCACCTGTACTTTTTGCGGTGGCTTCGCTCCTTTAATTGAGGGCCTACTACCAGACAGTAGTTGCTAGCGCATTATTTTTCGCAGTGGCGTGCTGGGGAGGAGGTGTCAAGACTGGGGAGCAGAACATGATAAACAGGCTGGTGAGGAAGGCCAGCAGGACCCTCCCCAGGTGTTAGACAGAACGCTTCAGACGCTCCTTCATGCCAACAGCTATAAGATTGTACGACAGCACATGACCTGCCACCTAGATGAATAGTCTATTTTTTCTTTTTATTTTCATATTTTAATATTGTGTGTTGGTTACATGTACTTATTTATGTGCACTTTTTATTAACTTATTTATTTATTGTCTGCTGCTGTGACAAAACAAATTTCCCCTTGGTGGGATTAATAAAGTGATATTCTACTCTATCTCCAAAACGTCAGGTCTTGTGGAGTGTTACCGGTATGCAGTGGTTAGTACCTACCAAAAGTGGTCTCAAGGAAGGACAACCGATGAACCGGCAACAGGGTCATCGGCGCCCAGGGATCACTGATGCACGTGGGGAGCAAAGGCTTGCCTGTCTGGCCCAATCCCACAGAAGAGCTACTGTAGCACAAACTGCTAAAAAAGTTAATGCTGGCTATAACAAAGGTGTCAGAACACACAGTACATAGCAGCTTGCTGCATATGGGGCTGCATAGCCACAGACCCATCAGAGTGCCCATGCTGACACCTGTCCACTGCCAAAAGTGCCTACAATGTGCATGTGAGCATCAGAACTGTACCATGGAGCAATGGAAGAAAGTGGCCTGGTCTGATGAATCATGTTTCATGGCCGGGTGCGTGTGCATCATTTACCTAGGGAAGAGATGGCACCAGGATGCACTAATGCTCTGGGCAATGTTCAGCTGGGAAACCTTGGGTCTTGGCATTCATGTGGATGTTACTTTGACACGTACCACCTACCTAAACATTGCTGATGTTTTGACTAAGTACACCCCTTCATGGCAGTGGTATTCCCTAAATTCAGTGGTCTCTTTGAGCAGGATAACGCACCCTGCGACACTGCAAAAATTGTTCAGGAATGGTTTGAGGAACATGATAAAGAGTTCAAGGTGCTGACCTGGCCTACAAATTCTCCATATCTCAATCTGATGAAGCATCTGTGGGATGTGCTGGACAAACAAGTCCGATTCATGGAGGCTCCACCTTGCAACTTACAGGACTTAAAGGATCCGGTGCTAACATCTTGGTGCCAGATACCACAACACACTATCAGAGGTCTAGTGGAATTCATGCCTCGACCTACACAATATTAGGCAGGTGGTTTTAATGTTGTGGCTGATCGGTCGGTGTACATCATATGTCATCTGAGATATGTTATTTGTCATCATGCCACAACTTAGCTGTACAGAGAACCAATGGTCAAAGAACCCAAATTGGATGGCAAAATACACACATCAGATAATAAAAATGCAAACCAAAGACAAAAACAAAAGAAATAACCTAGACATTGTCGTAAACAGTCTAGTATTGTATACACTTGTATACAAGGGTGTCAGTGCTTGTATGTATTATTCTAAGATGTGACCGCTTATGCAGAAAAATGTGTGAGATCCTTTGCAAATTCTCATTTGCTTTGGGTACGATGACGCAATCAGTCTCGGAATGCGGATGTACTTTGTCTTAGAGGTGGACAGATCCTCCAGTAGCTCGTTAGCAACTGAACTTCGGAGTTTCTTGAAAAAGTTAGACCACTAAATAGAAGTTCCAGAACTAGCACTGTGAGAAGGCACCATTCTCCCATCCCTCATCTGGCCAAATGTGTTACCTTTTGTTAAGGGTGTGCAGCTGATGTCTTGCCCAAACTGGAGTTTAAAAAAATAAAGAGAAAGTGAAAGTATATTAGAGCATCCGGATGCACTGAAATGGTATTAAGTACACAAAGATTCTGCAAAAAACATGAAAATATACATTATATCTCTAAAGGCTGAGCTTTGTATGTAATATTAAAAAACCGTGAATAACCTGCAGGGTGCTGGTTACTTGCACTACTCCCAAAAGACGACTGGAAATTGTGGATCGTTTCCTGCAGTATCTGTCTTTCTCTTCCCTGAAATTAATATATTCTATTATAACAAAACAGTCTATGCATGGCACCAACGTACATCACTTTTAATATTAATAGCAATAGCTTTCAAAATTAAGACAAAGTCGACTACCAGGTTTTAACAGAAAAAAAAGACACCTTTCCAGCATTAAGTTCAGAAATGGCTGCCAGAATCTGTTGTCTGGGCCCATCTGTTTTAATCCCCAGCTCCTGCAGATCTCTGTCAGTCAGAGTCAAAAAGGCCTCCATGTCAACCTGCAGAAAAAACAACAAGAGATTAATAAAAGCAAACACGCAATGATAATGTTTGGGAATAGGTGTAACTTAGTCAAAGAGGAAATAAAACTATTCATTTGTTAAATCCACTGCAAATTTTTGTGCTTATTCTCAACATTTGCCTTCTTTGCCATAAAAGTTATTGAAATAACATGTAAATACAAGAAAATTACAGCCTTTACAGATATCCATGTCTATACCTCCTGTTCTTCAAAGATGGGCTGATATTTCTCCAGGGAAAGTTTTCTTAGTATACCTGAAAGCTCATCTGTAAAAAAGGATAAGGGCAAAGGTATAAATCACAACACTGAGACAGTGGGTTTGGAAACGATTCAAACCACTTCACACAAATGATTTGTGCACACTTTACTGTGTTAAAGATTTATGACTACAGCTCCAATTCTTCTGGGGTAAGTCACTACAGGCTACAAGTGTTTGAACTGCCGCCTTCAGGTCTCTCCACAGAAGTCCTACAGGGTTCAAGTCTGGGATTTGGCTGGGCCACTCAAGGACATTCAGAGATTTGTCCCAAAGGTATTCTTCAAGTTTTTGTCATGCTGAAAGATTAAACCTTTGCCATAGTCTGAGGTTGTGTCCACTTTGGAGCATGTTTTGTTCAAGAAACTCTCTGTGTTTGGCTGCGTTCATCCTTCCTCATCCTTCTTCCCTCAGTTTTGACCAGGAACGGCTTGCTGCTGCTGAGAAGTACTCCCATATCGCGATGCTGCTACCACCATGCTTCACTGTAGGGATGATATTTGTCAGTTGATGAGCAGTTCTTTTTTCTCAGCAGGGGCTGGACAGCCAGCTCTTGGAAGAGTCCTGGTGATTCCAAACTTCATTTGTTTCACAATGATGGAACCCACTGTGCTCCATAGAGCATTCAAAACTTTAGATATGGTTATATACTCTTGCCCAGATCTATGTCTTGACACAATTTGATCAGGGTGGTCTATGGAGAGTTCCTTGGACTTCATGGCTTGGTTTTTGGTCCGACATGAACTGTGACTACACGCCTTATACAGACAGATGTGTGCCTTTCTAAATACCCTGGCTAAGCTCTCAGTTCAGTAATAAGAGCACCACATAGTCCATACTGGTAAGGAGAGGGTAAGCTCCAGACACAACTCTACCAGGTAATACAGGCTGATGATACTGGCTCAGGTATGTTAGGAAATATTACACAAAAAAACCCTGATAGCTCTGGCATACCTAGTCAAATCAGAGTTGGGTGAATGACAGTGCATTCCTAAATACCAATAAGTCTGATAATTTTCATTTGCACTGACCTTCGTCAGTGATGGTGCCACTGCTGGATCCACCACTACTTTTAGAACATGGCTGGGAGGATGCAGAAGATAGGGTTTCACCAGTGAGAGGTTTCGGAGTTGGGGATGGCGATGGAGTCAGGGTAGGGGATGTACTCTTAGATGTGGAGGAATTCCCAGACTGTGGCCTCTTCTTTAGATCAACCTTCTGTGGAGATTGGAGGCTGATTTTAGACTAATGGAAATTAACAATACTCATAAGACACACTTACTTGGTGTAGCTAATATGGTTTCCAAAAGAGATACACACTCACTGGCCACTTTATTAAGAAAACCTGTACAGTCCCCTCCGAAAGTATTGGGACAGCAACACCAAATCTTTTGTTTTTACTATACATTGAAGACAAATTAGGTTTGAGATCAAAAGATGAATTGCCAAGAAAAACAACAGCAGTTGATGAGAGAAACACAGAGACCTGTGAAGAAAAACCCATAAACAACAGTCAGTGATATCACCAACAACCTCCACAGGGCAGTACCACAGTGGAGGTAGTGCCATGGCTTGGGCATGGAAGGCTTGGGTGATCTGCCATGTTCTAAGCTGTTTAACACATCTAGGTGTAAATATCAGGAAATGAACGCTGAAATTTCAATCATCTCATATTCATCTTTTGATCTCAAACCCAAAGATCTTCAGTGTATAGCAAAAAAGAACTGGCCTTGCTGTTCCAATACTTTCAGAGGGGACTACATATCTGCTCATACATGCGATTATGCAATAAATCAATTTTGCCAATCAGGTAGCAGCACAATTCATAGAATCATGCAGACAAGTCAAGCGCTTCAGTTAAAGTTCCCATCAAACATCAGAATGGTTTAAAAAAAAAAAAAAAAAAAAAAGATCTCTTTGATGTACATGATCAGCTACAATATTCAGATACGATGTGGCATTCAAATGATACTCTATTGGTATTAAGTTGCCCAACAGTAGAAATAGAGATTCATCTGACATTGTTGACCTTGATGTTTTTCCAATCTTCAGTTGTCCAGTTACAGTGAGCCTGTAACTACTGTAGCTTCAGATTGCTGTTTTTGGCTGCCTCAAGGTGTGATGTGTTGTGCGCTCTGAGATGCTTTTCTGCTCACCATGGTTGTAACCATTTGTTTCCTATGAGTTCTCTGGTTTCTTCCCACAGTCCAAATACAAGTAGGAGAAATGTCTACACTAGATTGCCAGTAGGTGTGAATAAGTGTGTGAATGTGTATGTGAATTGTGCCCTGTCATGGTGTGATGGAGTGGTGTCTCATCCAGGGTGAAATGCCCAGCCTTGTGTACAGATTTGTTTGTTGTTAGGCTCCAGATCCACTGCAACCCTGCTCAGGATAAAGCATTTTCTGAAGATGAATGAATTAATGGTTATGTAAAAAGACTACTTCATATTCATCATAAATAGATCTAGAAATGTATGGCTATTTAAAGATAACATAGCCGACATGGCCTCGATATAACCTTAGCTATTGCAAACATTTATCATAGCCATTGCATCATTATAAACATACACTCTGGCGTAATACATGCCATGGTTACAAGTCACAGGGATCACACTTTTTCCCCATTCTGATGTTTGATGTGAACATTCACTTAAGCTCTTGACTTGTATCTGCATGATTTTATGCGATGTGCTGCTGCCACATGATGGAATAACTGGAAAACTGCTTAAATGAAGTCAAGTGTACAGGCGTTCCTATTAAGACTATTATAGAAAAATCCTAAACCATATTCACAAACGAATCTTAACATTAACAAATCTTAGCTAAGAATCTGAGTCAAGTTAAACAGTAGCCTAAAATTTAAATTAGCAAGCACCTTAGATAACCCTCATCATAACTTCTTTAAAGCCCATCATAAAATGAAAACAGACATATTGTCGGAGATTTCACCTGGGATAAGTGTTTTGATGAAGTGGTTTCTTACCTCCAAATGTTGCACAATGTGTTGGAATTTTTTTTTTTAAATCGTGTCTGACACTAATTTCATATAAAAATAGACCAAACTATTTTGTATCTCTTGATAAGGAAAAAAAAACATCAGCAGGACCATACCCATCTGGAGTGCAAGTCACTTGTCACCAAGCTTGGGTTGCTTTGAATGCTAGGCAGGCTAATGTCAGGCACGGTGGGCAGGGGTGTAGAGGTTGATGCCTCATGGGTTGGTGCTTTGATATCAAGCAGGCCTGCGGCCCTCTTCCTTTGGGCAGCAATTTGAGACAGTACGCTGTCAGATGCACTGCCTCCTGAGCAGAGAGTCGAATGATTAAGACGATTAAGAAAAGCTCCCTGAAGCAAGCACCCAGAGCAAGGGTTTCATCTTTGCAGCATAAAGACATCATATATTAGTATAAATCCTGATGTAAAACAAGGTGCATTATGTGTCAAACAAGGTAAATTGAGTCCAAACACTGAGCTTTTTCCTACAAAACCTATTAATCAGAAAGCTGTTCTCTTAGTAAATTGAGATGATTTAATGTTTCAACAAAATCCAATCTCCTGCGAAATGGGTGAGCTTAGCTAAAGTTAATTAACTGTTTAACATTACATACACTGCCCTCCAAAAGTTTGGAAACGCCTGAACAAAATAGGGTTTTTGGGCAATATCAGCATAAATCCTCTTTAGTTAGTGG